>OY804598.1:25507429-25812182 GCA_963680895.1 Fragum sueziense
GTCAGAATACTGAAAAACAAACTGTCAGTAAACATGGAAAAAACATGTACTAAAACATATAAAATGTCTGATACCTTTACAATGAGAATGGTTGTGATAAATTGTAAGATCTCTTCAAACAAAATCGGAGTACCATACCTTTATCACCTTTACAATCCGTTCATGGTACAAAAATAAACCATTTGAAGAGAACACCTACATAAAGTTGGGTTGAAAATTTTCACAAAAAATTGGGGAAAAGCAGATCAATATAAAAATACATGTGATTTCAAAATCTAGAGAAGAATATTGGAATACCTAGAAATGCCAACTTATTTTGTTGAGATAATTTCTTCAGTATGTGATTCAAATAAAATTTTCCAAATCTAGACGAAACAGCTAACTTTGACAAATAGCTAACTTTGTACCAATCTATTGTACGGTATCTTATAGCAAACAATTTTCAGGAAATCGAACAATGTATTCCTTCCATAGCTAACAAATCAAATCAATGAAGAAAATAACAGAGACAGATTTGATGTAAATGTTGTCACTTCTGTTTTCAATGATGTACTGAATTTGAAATAACTATAATTTCATACACACAAAAATTCCTTTAGAAATCTCAAGTTAAGATTTGCCTTTCTTCAAAATATTCAAACCCATAGTTACAAAAGATTCCAACTTAGGTTGCAAATGTTGAGAAGAATGAAACACTTTTTAACAGTTTTTCTTGCTGGAAATCGAGAGTTGTTCAATTATGAATAGAACAATAAACACAATCCAACACTTCCGAAAACCAAAATAGAGCTCCATGACAAGATACAGAATTGTTCATCATGAGAAGAGAATATGTACCATTCAGCGACCGTTCATCACTAGTTAAGCATCTTCACTACAACATCCCTGCCATCCAGATTTACACGATTCATTTTCTCTGAAAAGACAAGACAGAAAAAAATTTGATTCAGTGGCTGAATTCACCAACATTTCTATATCAATTGTTTAAAAATAAAATTTACACAACAAGCTTATCAGTCCAATGAATTGTTGTGTGATTTTAAAGGTTTTCTTTTGATTCAGACTGGTTGGTGAATACCAAACCAGGATCCCAAGAAAGGAACCTTATAGTATACAAGACGTCCATGTTTCCAGATCAGGCCAAGAACAAAATAATGATCTTTACTATCACCTTAACTCTTTCGCTGCCAATGTCGCCAAAAGGCGACCCATAGGAAGACTGCCAATGTCGCCGATCGGCGACTTCCAAACAATGGCTTTATGAGGTCAGTCAAGGTCAATGGCAAGGTCATCTGATCAAACTGCCTGATAAAAAGTATTCTATTCGGCAAAACAATTTATGTGCAATGATTCCTGGAAGTTTCAGCTTAATATTATCAAACAATGATTTTTTACTATTCAGTAAACTGATAAGCCCTCTTATGAAGATTAAAAAATTTGGCACTGGAAATAGGACAATTCCAGGAAATTTGGCAGCGAAAGAGTTAACCCATTCCCAAACGACAAAGTCTTAGGGTCAGCCACTTCAAAAACTGCCACAAATGACAAAATGGTTGTTATTAAAGATAAGATTTGTGCAAAATATGGCATAGAAAATATTGAAACAAAAGGAGAAACTGCTGGTCATCAGCAGTTTCTTCTTTTGTTTCAAAGTTTTCCCAAGCTTTTTTCTAATAGGGACGTCAAAACCAGGTCTTGTTTGGGAAAAGTTTAAAAGTTTCTACAGGCCACAAAGAAGCTTTTAAAGAACAATATGGATCTTGATCAGACTGTGCATATGCACTTGCTGATTTGGAACCATGTTGGTCTCAAATGCCATAAAGGACTTTCTTATCAGATCCTGGATTGTTTGTTAACACTTTGTTATGTAACAGAATCAATCAGCAATTAACAGGAAAACATATTGTTTTACTAATGTAACTAATCAAAACTAAGCATATATTACAATTCATTATAACATGTTTCCGTAACATCCATATACATGTATAGCAAAAGCAGAACTGCATCGGGTTTTATTTGACCAATAAATACTCTATGTAAAATTTATGCTTTGTGTATGCGCCAAAACGTCAAGTGGCATCAAGGTAACATCAAATGATGTCACTTAACCGCCAATGCGTTTCCTATGCTGAAAACTAGATCATGACAGAATTTCCACAAAATAACACACTGTGCGCCTCGGTTTTTACCTACAATATGTAGTCCGTCGCACATCAGTTTTTACTTGGCAAACAAAGACCTCTAAACTAGTTATTATTTCATAAATAGGCCATATTGGACAGTGACTGAAGAAGTTGTTTCTTTCAACTGCTATGGTCATATTGTGGAGGCTTGAGCACCTTGGAGGCATGGAACCATGGATTCTTGTTGTTTCTCTTACTAGTACTACCAAAACATCCTTTTCAAGCGTCCAGCAGCTCTTTCTCAAAGGTACATTGTTATCCAAGGAACGGTCTCAAAGCAAGATATACACAAGTAAAATATGACCACAATCACTCATATCAAACGATATGGCTAATGTTGATTCTATAAGGACAAATTGACATAAAGAAAGACGGCAAAATACTATGGTGCCTGATTTGCAAAGGCTTGAAACTTTGACTTACGGACAGCAATCTTAGCATCTTCCTCTCGCCTAAAGCTGATAAGCCCCCAACCTTGAGATTTCCCACGATCATCCTTGCTGATCTCTGCAAACCGAATGTCACCTGAAATGTCAATTGAGAATTGTGAAAGCGTAACGAGGAAGTCGTAATATTATGAGCCAGAAAGTTTAACGACTAGTCCATATCAAAGATGTTGCAGACGACTATCTCAAAATATTTCCATTTTGGGTCAGAAAACATTGTGGAAAATGAAGAAATTGCTTATCACAAGCAATTTCTTCATTTTCCACAATGTTTTCCCAAGCCTTTCCTTATGAGAGAGTCAAAAGGCATTGCTGTGCAGTAATGGGGTTTAACTCTGATGCACAGCAAGATAATGGCTAAGAAAATCATGGTGGAAAATAAAGAAATTGCCTGTGAAAAGCAATTTCTTCATTTCTCACAAAGTTTTCAACCCATGAAAATTGTAGAACTTCATTCACTTGTAATGTCACCTGCAAAATCTTTAAAATTGGACCAGTCTAAAATTTGGACATTCCTAGCCAAACAAGTTAGGGAAAACATTGAGAGAAAAGAAGAAATTGTTGACAAACAGCAATTTCTAATTTTCTTTCAATAGTTTCAATGCTACAACATTAACACTCTTCCTGTTATTGATATTAATTCTTTTGTTGTCTCCAGCTTCACTCAAACAGGACTGACCTAAATTGAATGAATGGGGTTTAATGTCTCTTTCACTCCCTATGGTCGCATCACCTTTCTCCAACCAGTGAGTACTACCACAGTCATTTCCATGCCTCCAGTTCCTCAACCAAGCGTTATAATTATCCGAACATTGGTAGGAGACAAATGTCTAAAAGGATGTTTGAGTCTGATGCACTACCACCTGCGCTACCGTTGCTTCTGGATTGTATGGAGTTTTACGTCCTACTCAACAGCTAAGGTCATATGGAGACGGGACCTCGGTTTAAAGTCTCATCCGAAAGACTGGAGAAGCGGGGGATCGAACCAGCGACCCCTGTGTTTCAAGTCCAGCGTGTTACCACTGCACCACCTCCGCCCTTACGGTTGCTTCTGGACTGACCTAGATTTTCACAATTTGGGAAAGGATTAATACAACTTACCAATATGCACAAACTTGGACTTCAGTGTCTGCCAGTCCATTGAGTAGGGTAACTGTAAATATTAAATATAAGAACGATTTGTGAGACAATTATGTCACCAGGTAGCTTTTTCGTGATTTTGTTGTTGTTTGTAAATGGGACATTTGCATTTCACCATGATGGATAGAATAAATATTTAAATATTTAAACTATCTTGATGGACAGAATTAACATTTCAACTATCTATGGAAAGGTGGAAAATATTCAGGAACAAGGCATTAATTATAGTTTACTTTTACTTGATATTTTTTCATAGTTTTCCACTGCATTAACAGGCAAGTGTGTAAAAGGGTGTAACTGTTTGGAAAAGGTCTAAAAAAACAAGATGTGTTTGTGAAACACAAATGCCCCCGAAATGGCCATTTTTCTAAAATGTTAAGTTTTCGAGGAGTCAAGGGTAATTAAGGGTTAAGGGATGACCTTGAGGAAGGTCAAATTGCATGGAACATATAGATATCATTGAAAGGAAGTTGCATACCAAATTTGAGCTTTGTATGTCAAATAGTTTTGGAGAAAAGGCAAAGGTTAAGTTTTCGGAATAAAAGGTTAAGTTTTCGAGGAGTCAAGGGTAATTAAGGGTTAAGGGATGACCTTGAGGAAGGTCAAATTGCATGGAACATATAGATATCATTGAAAGGAAGTTGCATACCAAATTTGAGCTTTGTATGTCAAATAGTTTTGGAGAAAAGGCAAAGGTTAAGTTTTCGGAATAAAAGGTTAAGTTTTCGTAGAGTAAAGGGTTGACCTTGAGGAAGGTCAAATTGCATGGAACAGATTGATATCATTGAAAGGAAGTTGCATACCAAATTTGAGCTTTGTATGTCACATACTTTTGGAGAAAAGGCAAAGGTTAAGTTTTCAGACAGACAGACTGACAGACGGACACGAGTAAAACAATATGCCCCCGATCTCTCGATACGGGGGCATAATAAAAAGTTATGCCTCATTAGCAGCCAGTACTTTTAAGATTTTTTTTTTTAATTATATAATTCAAAATCATTTATTCGGCAAATAAGCAAATGTATTTGATCAATAATCATACATAGTTACATGTACACAAATAGCATGAAGTTTCCATTCCCATTAAATACCCAATCATCTGAAGATAAGTCGAAAACGAGAAGCTGGTAATAGAGCCCTGGGGCCAATATTTCCTCTGTTTGCTTCTTATTTGCTCAGCTATATGCAACATTTTCAGATTCTAGTTACATATATTTTGTTTTGTACAGCAGCTTTCAAATAGGTTATATGTTTACAATTTTGTCAAATGGGAAAAGGTTGTTTTACATATATTTCTCTTAACTTTCCCAAACAACACCTGTTTTTGATGCCCCTAATAGATAAGGTTTGGAAAAACATTTAGGTAAAAGAAGAAAATGCTGATAACCAGAACATTCTCCTTTCACCTCAATATTTTCCAAGCTATATTGTACAGAAATCCTATCTATATTAACAAAAATTTTGAAGTCTGCAGCAGCTCTCAAAATGGATCACACCAAATTTTTGCTGTTTGATAGAGTTCAATACCCATCCTATCACTAATGCCTGTACTTACATTTTTGACAATAACTGTAGATTTATCTGCCCTTGTTCTCATGTCACCACTGGGCATGCTGCTGGCCCCACCCATACCCATATTGGAGCCGCCCATTCCCATTCCACTGCTACCTCTATCTGACCTTTCTCTCCCGTAGTCGCTCCGTGAATTCATCCCAGAGCTGAACGACCCCATCCCAGACGATCGTGATGAATCCATCATCCCCGAATACGAGCTGCCACCTCCCATCCCCATTGAGGACATACTGCCAAAGTTATCGGACATGCCCCCACCCATGATAGAGCTCGAGTTAGATGAACCCATCCCTGACATACCACCAAACGAGTCACCAAGTCCCATACCAGACCCCATTGAACCCATACCCGACATATTGCCCATACCCATAGAGTTGTTCATGCTTGATCCACCCATTCCTGACCCCATGGAGCCCATCCCGGACATCCCTCCACCACCCATACCCGACATGGAGCCCCCTCCCATGCCTGACATACCAGAGTTCATGCCCATCCCTCGCATACCGTCGCCCATCCGACCCATACCGTCATTCATACCCATACCTCCACCCATACCCATGTTGGAGCCCCCCATACCCATACCCATGTCCATAGCTGAAAGAAAAAAAAAATATTGAGTTAACCCTTTCCCAAACGACAAAAATCTAGGGCGCTCCAATTTGAAAGCTGCTGCAGACGACAGAATAAAGATTGAAAAAGATTGGATTTATGTAAGATTAGGCATAGAAAATATTTATGCAAAAGGAGAAACTGCTGATTATCAGCAGTTTCTTCTTTTGCCTAAATGTTTTCATAAGCCTTTTCTACAAGGGACGTCAAAACCAGGTCTTGTTTGGGAAAGGGTTAATTAGATTAAGGTGGAATGCCCGCAATGTGGCCATTTTGTGATTAATAAATCATCAGTTTCTTACGAGCAGCGTTGTTATGTATCCTAACTTATTCGGGCACAGTTGTAAACATTCAGCAGTGGAAAGTTCCACCATCGACTGTTTTCAAAGTCGCCCAAAAAATTTTATGTCATGCGAATCTCATTAGGGGTGGACCACTTTAATACAGGATTGAAACAAGAGTTGTCCGCGGACAACGTAGCTCGCCTATATGGGTGCTTGTCACAAAAACAGCTTAATTTTTAAAAAGTAGGTCAAATTCCAAGGTCAAGGTCACAAGGTCATGGTCCCAAATGAAAGGTCTTGGCAGGAGGTATCGATGTGCGAAATATCAAGGCTGTATCATCAATAGTGCATGAAATATTGGCCAGGTTAAAGTTTTTCAAAAGTAGGTCAAACTCCAAGGTCAAGGTCACTAGAACAAGAGGACCATGATGGTCCTATATCGCTCACCTGAACCAAAATGATATGAGCAACACTTTTGTTCAATTCAATAAACATTTATGACTATAAGACTGAAAACTAACTTATAGTCAATAACTTTGTGAAAATCAAACTCATCTGAGATCTTATGGTGCCAAACATTGTGTCCAGGTTTTTCTTGATTGATAAATAATCACAGATTCTAGAGTATAAACAAGGTCGAAAACAGCCAAAGACGGTATTTTTTCAAATTCAAGGGCACACAATTCTCGACTTTCTGATCACATCAGACTGAAAATCTACCTCATCCAAGATATTATGGTCTCCAACATAGTGTCCAAGATTTGTCTTGATTGGTCAATAATTGAAGATTCAAGATCGAAAAACAGCCAGAAACGGGTATTTTGTTAAATTCAAGGGCACATAACTCTCAACTTTCTGATCGGATCAGACTGAAAATCAAACTCATCCGACATATTATGGTCCCAAACATTGTGTCCAAGTTTTGTCTTGATTAATTGATAATTGTAGATTCTAGAGTGTAAACAAGGTCGAAAACAGCCGAAAATGATAATTTTATCAAATTCAAGGGCACATAACTCTCGTCTTTCTGGTCAGATCACACTAAAAATCAAACTCATCCGAAATCTTATCCTCTCAAACATTGTGTCCAAGATTTGTCTTGATTGGACAATAATTGAAAATTCTAGAGTGTAAACAAGGTCGAAAACAGTCAAAAACGACAATTTTGTCAAATTCAAGGGCACATAAATCTTGACTTTCTTGTCTTATCAGATTGAAAATTCTAGTCATCTGAGATCTTATGATCTCTAACATTGTGTCCAAGTTTTGTCTTGATTGATTGATAAATGTAGATTCTAGAGTGTAAACAATGTCGAAAACAGCCGAAAATGACAATTTTATCAAATTCAAGGGCATGTAACTCTTGTCTTTACTGTCAGATCACACTGAAAATCGAACTCATCCGAAATCTTATGGTCTCAAACATTGTGTCCAAGATTTGTCTTGATTGGTCAATAATTGTAGATTCTAGAGTGTAAAAAAGGTCGAAAACAGTCAAAAACGACAATTTTGTCAAATTCAAGGGCACGTAGCTCTCTTCTTTCTGGTCAGATCACACTGAAAATCAAACTCATCCAAGATCTTATGGTCTCAAAGATTTTGTCCAAGATTTGTCTTGATTGGTCAATAATTGAAAATTCTAGAGTGTAAACAAGGTCGAAAACAGTCAAAAACGACAATTTTGTCAAATTCAAGGGCACATAAGTCTCGACTTTCTTGTCTTATCAGATTGAAAATTCAACTCATCCGAGATCTTATGATCTCCAACATTGTGTCCAAGTTTTGTCTTGATTGATTAATAAATGTAGATTCTAGAGTATAAACAATGTCGAAAACAGCCGAAAATGACAATTTTATCAAATTCAAGGGCACATAACTCTAGTCTTTTTTGTCAGATCACACTGAAAATCAAACTCATCCAAGATCTTATGGTCTAAAATATTGTGTCCAAGATTTGTCTTGATTGGTCAATAATTGTAGATTCTAGAGTGTAAACAAGGTGGAAAACAGTCAAAAACGATAATTTTGTCAAATTCAAGGGCACATAACTCTCGACTTTCTCGTCTAATCAGACTGAAAATTAAACTCACCCGAGATCTTATGGTCTCCAACATTGTGTTCAAGATTTGTCTTGATTGGTCAATAATTGTAGATTCTAGAGTGTAAACAAGGTCAAAAACGGTCGAAAACGGCAATTTTGACAAATTCAAGGGCACATAACTTTTGACTTTTTCGCCTGATCTGACTGAAAATCGAACTCATCCAAGATCCTATAGTCTCCAACATTATATCCAAGTTTTGTATTGATTGGGCAATAATTGTAGATGCTAGAGTGTAAACAAAGTTAAAAACAGCATTTTTCGTCATTCAGGGGCAGATAACTCCACACTTTCTGGTCCGATCTGGCCCATAATCGAACTCATCCGAGAACTTATGACCATACTTGTTTTGACAAAGTTTGGTCAAGATTGACTAATATTTGTGGATGCTAGAGTGTAAACACCAAATTGTGGACAGACGGACAGACGGACGGACGACGGACAAAAAGCGATCACAATAGCTCACCTCGAGCACTTCGTGCTCAGGTGAGCTAACAAGGGTCATGGTCCCAAATGAAAGCTCTTGTCAGGAGGTATCCATGTGTGAAATATCAAGGCTGTATCTCAAATAGTGCCTGAGATATAGACCAGGTTAAAGTTTTTTTTCAAATGAAGACGCGACGCCGACACTAGGGCTGTGACATTAGCTCCCCGGACTTAAAGTCCCGGCTCACTAATTAAGGATTACAACCCAAATATTAGATACCAAACTATTTGTGCATCTTTGGGCATCATCTTTGACAATAGAAATTAACGAGAGATACCCTTTTTAATTTTTGGGCTTATCCGTGGCAACATATAAGTTAATGATGGGTTGTTATCCTTTAGTGGAGTCTTGCAAAACATTCAAGAGAGTCACATTGAAAATACAATGGATCTTGAAAATGTGCCCTTATTGCATGAGAACAACATGGATCTAGATCAGCCTGTGCATACGCAACTTGATAAAGATCCATGTTGTTTTCTAATATATTCTTCCTGACCTGTAGAAACGGTTTCTACTTACTGTTCATTTGTAGATTATTCAGTGTGGGCCCTACACCTTTAAGGCCGGATGGCAGCTGTTCTGGCCTAGTGGCAGCTGATGACTGTCCGTCCATCTTAACTCTCATTGTGCGATCAAACAAACTCTGGTTGTTAAACATTGCTGGACCAGGGTCAAGGAAATAGGAATTTACATGCTAGTGGAAAAGTACTGTATAGCACTTTATTTCTGCAGGGTATTTCTGTTATTTTTGCGGTCCTGGACGGCACCGCAGAATAAAATCCGCAGAATATTAACCCCCAAAGGTTATGATTGTTGTTGTTCTTCTACTTTAGTCAGTACATTGAACCGTTAAACAGTTACCCCTTGATGCAAATCATAATTTCATAACAATGGAGTTCTTTCCCTTTCAAAAATAATGTAAAGTTCTACATCTTTAATTAAGATGTAGATAAGACATTTTTTATCATCCATAAATAACAATTTAACAAGTTAAAAACTATGAGATTTAGCATATTTTTCACCTAACCCAGAGCAACAGATAAGAGTGAGTAAAAACATTTACTTTTTTCATATTTCAATTCCAAATCTTAGGTTGTGGGTACTCATTTAAATTGTCTTGAGACGATTCAAATGAGTACCCACAAGATAGGATTTGATCAACAAATATATATATTGCATTTTGAAAACTCATTAACCCTTTCCCAAACGACAAAATTTTATGGTGATCCACTTCAAAAACTGCCACAAATAACGAAATGGATGTTATTAAAGATAGGATTTTTTGAAAAATATGACACAGAAAACATTGAGACAAAAGGAGAAACTGCTGGTTATCAGCAGTTTCTTCCTTTGTTTCAATGTTTTCCCAAGCCTGTTCTATTAAGGATGTCAAAACAAGGTCTTGTTTGGGAAAGGGTTAATCCCTCTTATCTAGAGCTCTGCCTAACCATGTGTTCTAAGCATTTCACATCCCAAAGCAAACACATCATCAAATTTGAATGACCTGCTATGCATCACAAATAGACAATGTCTAGATAATTTTTTAATCAATTAATGAAAGAACAAGATGGTTTTGTGAAACACAAATGCCCTCGAAATGGCCATTTTTCTAAAATGTTATGTTTTTGTGCAGTAAAGGGTTGATAAGGGTCAACAGATGACCTTGAGAAACATCATATCGCATGGAACAGACAGATAGATCTATCAATGAAAGAAAGTTAACATACCAAATTTGAGCTTTGTAAGTCAAATACTTTGGGAGAAAAGGCAAATGTTCAGATGTTGGACAGACAGACAGACCGACGGACGCACGGAAACGAGTAATACAATAAGACACTGATTTTTTTATATGGGGCATAAAAATTTCGTTCACCTGAAATTGTCGTCTGCAATATCTTTGAATGAATTTGGACCATTCTAATATTTTGCATTTGGTTAAGTTACATATTCTTAATCCAAATCAAAAGGTCATAGACCAATGAGGTTAATACAATGTACACAATCTTTAATCATAAGGATACAGATGGCCTGTACAGCTTCTCCGGGGGTCTCAAATGTGACTGTACCCATCCCTCTGCTCTTTCCATCTTTATCCTCCTTTATTTCCGCTCTGAGTACGTTTCCAGCAAGCTTAAACACATCCTTCAACTTCTTCCAGCCGACATTGTACTCCAACTACAAACAATAACATGGTCATCAAGTCAACTCATTATCTGATGGCAACATTTTGGACCGTTCTAATTTGAATAGTATTGCAGATGACAACTTGAGACATGAGTGAATAAAATTTAAACTTGTCTAGGTCTTCTTGGTAAGAAAACAAGTGTGGGAAATGAAGAAATTGCTTGTCACAAGCAATTTCTTCATTTTCCACTTTGTTTTCTATAGCATTTATCTTATAGGGAGTCAAAAAGAGTCAATGTGTGGTAATGGGTTAACCCTTTCCCGAACAGCCATACATTAGGACGGTCTATTTCAAAAGCTGCTTCAGACCATGACTTGAATTCACAATATAGAATGGAAATATTGAGGGAAAGGGAGAAAATGCTGATTATCAGCATTTTCTATCTTTTTCTTATTTTTCTGACAAGCCTTTTCCATGTCAATACCATGACTTGTTTGGGAAATGGTAAATCAATTGAATAGGTGTTAATGCTGCATGCAACAATTTTCCACTGTTATTACAGAAGCTGGTGCAATGACGATGTGTTCCTGGTACATTGTATTTCTCCCACAAAAACAAATATAACCTCCAATCTGAGCCACCAGCTGCTCATCCCACTAAAATATATCTTGAATAATTCTATAGGAGAGATACAACAACTTTTGTCAGAATAATGAGATGTTTGAAATGATATTGAATGGGGCTAGAGTTCCATGGCTCATATTATCAACGATTTTAAGACCAAGTTAGACCAGAATTCGTTGATCGTAGATGATATGGGATATACTCTAAGTCTAAAAGAATTGATCCAAGTATGTCCACTATAGTGAGCACAACAGATAAGAGAGGCTTAACACATTCTATGATCATCAGCATCTTCTTCTTTTGCCTAAATATTTACCAAAAGCTTTATAGTTCATTAATTAGGGACATCATTCACACAGGGTTCCCAAACCATCAAATGCCAAATGGGGGTATTTACCCCCAAATTGAATCTTGTACCCCCAGTTTTTGTAAACAACCTTCTGTGTTTTATAAATAAAGGGTACAGGCATGCTATAAAATAGCAGTTTTCAACCCCAGATTTGAGAATCATTAAGAACCCTGTTCACATCAAAACCAGGTATTGTTAGGGAGGTTAAGGCAATTTTTTACAGATGTTTTTAGTTAGACTTACATTTGAAATAAAGACTGTATTAGTGACAGGTCCATCTATACCCAGCTGCTGTAGAACTTGTGGAGATACGGATGGTGGTCCTCCCATACCCTGACCTAGAATGAAGGAATAGTCGTCAATGGTGGCCAATGCTACCAGGGTTTTTCACCCTTTCCTGAACAGTGACGCCTTTTGATTCCCTACTAGATAAAGGGCCAAGGCTATAGAAAACAGAGAGGAAAATGAAGAAATTGCTTGTGACAAGCAATTTCTTCATTTTGCACACTGTTTTCTAACCCAAAATGGAAAGATTTTTTGCAAATTTCATATTTGTAATTGTCGTCTGCGACACTATCAAATATGAACAGTCCAAAATTGTGGCATGTGGTAATGGGTTAAATAAACCCATTACCAAATGGCAAAATTTTGGACAGTTCAAGTTTGATCAGTGTTGCAGATGACATTTAACCCTTTCCCAAACGGCAAAATTTTAGGGTGATCCATTTCAAAAACTGCTACAAATGACAAAATAGATATTATTAAAGATACGATTTGTGTAAAATATGGCACAGAAAATATTGAGACAAAAGGAGAAACTGCTGGTCATCAGCAGTTTCTTCTTTTGTCTCAATGTTTTCCCAAACCATTTCTATTAGGGACGTCAAAACCAGGTCTTGTTTGGGAAAGGGTTAAAATGATTTTTTTTAAATCATTTCATTTTGGAATAGAAAACATTGTTGGAAATGAAGAAATTGCTTGTTACAAGCTCTTTCTTCATTTCAAAAATGTTTTCCTAGGCCTTTATTTTGTTCGGCATCAAAAGGCGTTATTTTGTGGTAAAGGGTTTAGGGAAGGGGTGTGGGGCCATTAAAAAGGGGATTTACTGGCCCCACACCCCTTCCCTAAACCCATAATGCCCAACAAAATAAAGGTTTTGGAAAACATTGTTGAAGTGATAACACTTTAGAAAGGGAAAATACGCTCTCAATTACAAAGCTTTATTTAACCCTTTCCCAAACAAGACCTGATTTTGACATCCCTAATAGAATTTGCTTGGGAAAACATTGAAACAAAAGAAGAAACTGCTGATAACCAGCAGTTTCTCCTTTTGCCTCAATATTTTCTGAGCCATTTTGTACCAAAATCCTATCTCTGCCAAGATCCATTTTGTCGTAAGCAACAGCTTTCAAATTGGACAACCCTAACATTTTGTCGTTTGGGAAAGGGTTAACACAGACACATTACAGGTCACATTATTACACATAATTAAAAGCCAAGACACATGAAACTAACATAAACTTTTATAAATCAGATGACACATTCTGAGCAAATGTATGTATTTTTCGTTTTAGAAATGTACATTTCAACATACATTTGTTACATGTAAATCTGAGGTAAGGAGGTTTTGCAAATACCAATTCCCTGTAACCTAGAAGAAGTGGTAAACAAATCACTAAGTTACTCAACTCACCTGAGTTCATATTGCGTCCACCGCCTCCCATACCCATCCCGGGACCTGGTCCCATGACCCCTTGTCCTCCATGACCACCCCTCCCTCCTCCGCCCCCTCGTGATGACATAGCTTCATGCTGCCTTCTTTCTCGCTCCCTCTCCTAAAACACAAACAAGGGGTCAAACTCTCACAAGATAAGCCTATTACCAGAGCTACAGATAAGAGGGGGTAAAGGCCTTCTAAATACTTTATTTCAAATCCAAACCATATGTTGCGGGCACTCATTAGAATCACCTTGTTGAGATGATTCCAATGAGTATCAATTAGAAGCATGGGGTTTGGTGAGAAATAAATGAAATATTTCACTTTGAAAAGCTGTCATCCCCCTCTTATCTGTAGCTTTGTACAACACTGCTTTGAAAATCAACAAAACTAAAAATATAGGCAAGACAGAGTTATGTTTCTCATGCAATGCACTCTGTAGCCATAAGATTTTAACTGCCAAATTTTAGGTGAGTCAGACAGAGTTATCCCTTTCCCAAACAAGACCTGCTTTTGACGTCTCCTATGATTAAAGCTTGGGAAAACATTGAGACAAAAGAAGAAACTGCTGATAACCGTCAGTTTCTCCTTTTGTCTCAATTTTTTTAATGAAACATTGTACACAGATTCTATCTCTAATAACTTCCATTTTCTCATTTGTGGCAGTTTTTGAATTATTCTGCAGACAAACAAGTTGATGCCGCTCACCTGAACATCACCGGTAAATGTCCCATGTTTGACAGGCCTATAAAAATGTGATTCTGTTATCCCATTGTAAAATTGACAGCAAAAGTATACAACCTGGGATCTGGAAAAAGGACCTTTGTTCGAATCTGAACCCTACTTTGTATGTACTCATTGAGAGTATCCGTAACATAGGGTTTAATGAATAATAAATGAAATATTCCATTTTGACAAGCTAATACCCCATCCTATCTGTAACTATAGGTTTAGAACTTACCTCTCTAACAACAAGTTTCCTGTCTTTTATTTCATATCTGTGCATTTTTTCAATTGCCAAAGCTGCTGTGTCAATGTCTTTAAATTCAACAACACTGAAAATAAAACATCAGTACTAAGATCAGGTAAATTAACCCTTCCCAAACAAGACCAGCTTTTTGTATCTTGTCTTTATTGACCAATTTATGAGCTTCTTACTTTTTATTTTTCTAATTTATACATCGTTGTTAAGAACTTTTAATTCAATAGATGGCACCTATAATAGGCTATTCTTACATAGGAAATAGAACTTTTTGACATCTCAAAAGCAGGTACTGTTTGGGAAAGTTTTAATTTGTTAAAGACAAAAAGTAGACAGTAGACCAATACAAATTGAAAGGACAGAAAAAAAAAATAAAATCTTGATTCAGCTGAGATATGACAATTGAATCAATAGGAGGGATTGCTCCAATCTTAACTACATCATAATTCATTGGGACATGGTCCACTCGGTAACTAAAGCAATGTGACATGTGGGATTTCATGTGACAATGGCGCAAGCCTTTCAAAGTCACTGAGTCATTGCTTTGGAAAGGCTTAACCCTTTCCCAACCAAGACCTTGTTTTGACGTCCCTAGCAGAATTGGCATGGGAAAACATTTAGGCAAAAGAAGAAGAAAATGTTGGAAAGGCTTAACCCTTTCCCAAACAAGACCTTGTTTTGACGTCCCTAGCAGAATTGGCATGGGGAAAAAATTAAGGCAAAAGAAGAAAATGCTGATGATCAGCATTTTCTCCTTTTGTCTCAATGTTTTCTGGGTAATATTATTCTCAAATTTTACCATTAGTAACATCTGTTGTGCCGTCTGCAAAATCTCACAAATTGGACAACCCTAAAATTTTGCTGTTTGGGAAAGGTTTCAAGTGTTTCAAACTTCAAAGCTACAGATAAGAGGGAGTGATGGCTTTTCAAAACAAAATATTTCATTCATTGTTCACCAAACCCTATGTTGTCGGTACTCATTGGAATCGTCTCATCGAGATGATTCAAATGAGTACCCACAACATAGGTTTCGGATTTCAAATAACAAATTTAGGATGCCTTCACTCCCTCTTATCTGTAGCTCTGATTTAACTCACCCCATTCCTTTCGGCTTCCCATCTGGATTATTGAATAGTTCCACATACATGTCATCACCGACTGAAATTGAAGATTGGAAATGAAAATATATTATGTGTTAGTAGCCTTTGTGTTTGTGAAACAATAATGCCCCAAAAATACTATTGTTAAGTTTTAGGAATGACAGACAGGAGTAAAAAAATATGCCCCCGATCTTTCGACACACTGACGTGACACTGGCATAAAAATTAAAATCAAAGTTAAATCATATAAATAAAGGGTGTTGGATAAGTTTTGCCTCATAGAAAATAATGTAGATTTTAAAATCATATCGTATAAAGGGTGAACAGCTACAAACAATAGTGGTCTGAGCAACAAATAAGAGGGCGTAAAGACATTTCGACGGAACTGTACACATTTGAATCTTCTCCACAAAACAGATTCCAATGGGTATTCATACTATAAGTTTTGACAATAAATCATCATCAACTGATTATTTTGCCCGAAAACGCTTAGTTGATAACAAGTCCTGCCCATATATGCAAATTTCTCATTTGGTTCTCCTCTGATATCTTCATTGTATGAAATAAGACGAGCCTTTTCATTTGATTTTCTTTTACAAGACACACATAATAAAGTCATTGGCAATAATTAGGCCCTAGAATGCGTGGTGGTTGTTACAGAAGTACATGCGTCAGGTGTACGCTCGACAAATTTTTTGTGTGCATCATTTTTTATTTTACCGTAAATTACGCATGACGCAGAGGTACATATCGGATAAATCACTGGTTGATTCTCATTAATACATGTACCTTCTTTTCTGAAAATGTCTTTGATTTCGTGCCATTTCAGATCATAGGGTATGTTACTGATAACCACTCTCTTTGATGTTGGTATTCTGGTGCGTTTTGGTGATCGAGATCGTGAACGAGAACTCCTCCTTTCAGCCATTGGAGAGCGGGACCTGCTTCTGAAAAATGCACACACAAAAACCATGTGATAAATGACATAGCAACAATAACTCAGCATTCCCATTCACGCAAGAACATGCGTAATTTACGCAAATAAATACAAGTGCACGCTAGTTTTAATTTCATATTGCGTACATGCACGCAATGTTTTTTTGTAAGGTCCGAGCGTCGAATTTGGGCATGAAACTAATTATAAACTAGAAACCTAATTCGCCGCCGTAAATCTCCGTGCTATCATCCTTGTTTACGGGCATTTTTGACCTTTCCATTCTAGAATTAAACAAGAGATGTTTGTAAAACATATATGCCCCCTCAAGGGCCTATATTTGATGTAGGTCAAAGTCCAAGGTCAAGTTAACAAGGTCCAAGGTCATGGTCAAATATGAAAGGTCTTGGTAGGAGGTGTCTATGTGTGAAATATCAAATCTGTATATGTAAAAGTAAAATGAAACATTAAAAGTAGGCCAAATGCCAAGGTTAAGGTCATGGTCAAA
Organism: Fragum sueziense; assembly: GCA_963680895.1. Classification (NCBI taxonomy): domain Eukaryota; kingdom Metazoa; phylum Mollusca; class Bivalvia; order Cardiida; family Cardiidae; genus Fragum; species Fragum sueziense. Next base: position 25,524,589 of record OY804598.1, read on the forward strand.
TGTGAAAGGTCTTGGTTGGAGGTGTCCATGTGTGAAATATCAAGGCTGTAGGTGTAAAAGGACATGATATATATGCCTGGTTTCAGTCTTTCTTAAAGTAGGTCAAACTCCAAGGTCAAGGTTGCAATATTCAAGGTCATGGTCAAATGTGAAAGGTCTTGGTAGGAGGTGTCTATGTGTGAAATATCAAGGTTGTAGGTGTAATAGGACATAAGATAAAGGCTAGGTTTAAGATTTCTAAAAGTATGTAAAAATCAAAGCTCAAGGACACACAGGCCAAGGTCATGGTCAAATGTGCAAGGTCTTGGTAGGTGTCCATGTGTAAAATATTGATACTGTATAGGTAACAGGACATGAGATATAGGCCTAGTTTAAGTTTTTTAAAAGTAGGTCAAACTCCAAGGTCAAGGTCCAAGGTCATGGTCAAAAGTGAAATGTCTTGGTTGGAAGTGACCATGTGTGAAATATCAAGGCAGTATATGTAAAATGACATGAAATATAGGCCAGGTTAATGTATTATAAAAGTAGGTCAAACACCAAGGTCAAGGTCACAAGGTCCAAGGTCATGGTCAAATGTGAAAGGTATTGGTCGTAGGTGTCCATGTGTCAAATATCAAGGCTGTATGTGTAAAAGGATATGATAAATCGGCTAGGTTAAAGTTTTTTTAAAGTAGGTCAAAGTCCAAGGTCAAGGTCACAAGATCCAAGGTCATGGTCAAATGTGAAAGGTCTTGGTAAGATGTGTCCATGTGTGAAATATCAAGGCTGTATGCGTAATAGTACATGAGAAATAGGCCCAGTTTAATTTTTTTAAAAGTAGGTCAAACTTCAAGGTCAAGGCCACATGGTCCAAGGTCATAGTCATATGTGATAGGTCTTGGTCAGAGGTTTCCATGTGTCAAATATCAAGGCTGTATGTGTAAAAGGACATGATATATCGGCCAGGTTAAAGTTTTTCTAAAGTAGGTCAAACTCCAAGGTCAAGGTCACAAAGACCAAGGTCATGGTCAATTGTGAAAGGTCTTGGTAAGATGTGTCCATGTGTGAAATATCAAGGCTGTATTTGTAAAAGGTCATGAGATATAGGCCCAGTTTAATATTTTTTAAAGTAGGTCAAACTCCAAGGTCAAGGTCACAAGGTCCAAGGTCATGGTTAAATGTGAACGATGTTGATAGGAGGTATCTATGTGTGAGATATCAAGGCTGTATGTGTAAAAGGACATGAGATATAGGCAAAATTAAGAATTAAGTGTAAAATCAACAAAGGGCAATAACTCAAAAAATTTATCAGCAGAGTTACGGTTCTTGTGCACTGCACCTCTCCATAATAAAATCTATTCACCTGTAAAGTTTCATGATTCTACCTTACATACATTTTGAGTTATGCTCCGGACAATAATTAAGTTTGAAAATCAACAAAGGGCAATAAATATCCAAGAATATGATCAGCAGAGTTACGGTTCTTGTGCACTGCACCTCTCCATATTGATATCTATTCACATGTAAAGTTTCATGATTCTACCTAACATAGTTTTTGAGTTATGCTCCGGACAAGAATCAAGTTTGAAAATCAACAAAGGGCAATAACTCAGAAAATTTATCAGTAGAGTTACGGTTCTTGTGCACTGCACCTCTCCAAAATGAGATCTATCCACCTGTAAACTTTCATGATTGTACCTTACATATTTTTTGAGTTGTGCTCCGAACAAGAATCAAGTTATAAAATCAACAAAGGGCAATAACTAAGAAAAAATTGATCGGCAGAGTTACGGTTCTTATGCACTGCACCTCTCCCTAATGAAATCTATTCACCTGTAAAGTTTCATGATTCTACCTTACATACTTTTTGAGTTATGCTCCGGACAATAATCAAGTTATAAAATCAACAAAGGGCAATAACTCAAAAAATATGATCAGCAGAGTTACGGTTCTTGTGCACTGCACCTCTCCATAATCAGATCTATTCACCTGTAAAGTTTCATGATTCTACCTAACATAGTTTTTGAGTTATGCCCCGGACAAGAATCAAGTTTGAAAATCAACAAAGGGCAATAACTCAAAAAAATTGATCAGCAGAATTACGCTTCTTGTGCACTGCACCTCTCCATAATCAGATCTATCCACCTGTAAAGTTTCATGATTGTACCTTACGTACTTTTTGAGTTATGCTCCGGACAAGAATCAAGTTATAAAATCAACAAAGGGCAATAACTCAAAAAATTTGATCGGCAGAGTTATGGTTCTTATGCACTGCACCTCTCCATAATGAGATCTATCCACCTATGAAGTTTCATGATTCTACCTTTAATACTTTTCGAGTTATGCTCCGGACAAGGTTTGGTCTACGGACAGACCGACCGACCGACCGACCGACCTTCCGACCGACCGACCGACCGACCGACCGACACTTGCAAAACAATATACCCCCATTTTCTTCGAAAGGGGGCATAACAAACAGCGCATGTCGGCTGTATAAGCCAGTCAAATAATTTTCACTCCGGTTGTGTATTAAAATGGTCGAACCCGCATTTATGATCAGTGAATGACGTCATCGGAAGTGTCTTATGCATCTGCAAAAAACGTCAGTTGACAATAGGATCGTTTTTACCCAATAGTAAGCTTGCAATTTTGATTTTATTTTATTGTCTGTCGGATATTGATGGCTATTTAACTTTATGTAACTTGTACATGTACAGTAGATCAAAACAAAAGTGACCGACCGCGCCCAATTCGGTAGTGTGAACTGGGCAACGAGGGACATCATTCGTAAAGGGACGTCACTTGTCTAACATTAAATAAAGTTCAAAAAGAGTTGCCTATCATTGCCCTCTCAGGGTTCAACATCAACTTTTTGGACTACAAGACCGCCGGGCTTGCTGCTGCCAGATGCTATGAGCCCGGACCAGATGTGCACTAGCCCTGACCAAAAGTTTCCATTTTGGGAGAAATGGTGGTGAAACGATATGTCGACTTATGGATGTATCACGATATTTAACCTTACTATAGCGATAGGTCGATAGAACATTTAAAAGTCGATAAATATCACGATAGTTCTTTCGACTATCGGTTGTTTTCAAAACGAAAGTAGAACCAAAATCAATTACAACAAGAGTCCAGTAAACGCTTGATTCTCAGTAAACATGCGCTTAAAAAAGCGTTTCAAAGATCATGAGAAAATTACATTTGCCCTAGTGGGATACTCTAAATGAAGTTAATTGATCAATTACTCGGGCAGTCATTTTCAAATCTGACAGGTGCGTGGAAGAGTCTATTTTGAAACAAGTCAAATCGGATTAGAAAAATGGTCAATGAAGGCATTTTGCACACAGGAATAAATATAAAACGTATTCTGTTTTTGTAGGAAATTGGTTTAACTTTCAGAAAATAACTGATTTTGAAGCATATTCGATGGTTTTCAGCACAATCGTAAGTTTCGGAATTTTCTTCTCTGATTGATTTGCCCGATCACCTACTCAAGACGTCAGGTGATAATAATGACAATGACAATGACAATGACAATGACAATAGCTTTATTCCAATCAAGGGTCCACTAAGGACAAACAATCATAGGGGACAATCCCCATACAATGATTATGTGTGATTATAGAGAAAGATGATAGCCCTATCCCAAAAGACAAAATTTTAGTATGTTCGAATTTTTAAAGCTGCTGTATGAGACAAATGAATGTAGGTTAAGGTAGATAATAAGGTCCGCCCATTTATGCAAATTTCTGATGATCACTTCCTTACCCATGCGCATCGTTAGCGGATATTGCAAAAAAGTAAACAAACCAGAAAGGAAATCTCTAAATAAGCGAAAACTGTTAAATTAAAAAATCTCAAATGAATGTATCCTCCGTTTCAATTACGGTGAAAGTGAATTTTAGATTTGAAGTAAGGACAACCAGTCGGGCTAGCATCTTGCGGGTCTTACTCAGGGTGGCTAATCACGTGACCGGGAAGGATACACTGTATTAGAAAATGGCGGCTTAAACTCCCGCCTGGGATCAGTTTTCAGGTAATTATTCATGTTTTACCAATTTTCTCTTGAAGAGACATAGCCTATCATATGCGCATTTTCATTATTCGAGCTCCGCCACCAACAACTACATACACAAACATACATGTTTGTCAAACATCGCGGCAGTTTGCGTCCACTCGCAACCGGCCACATGTTTTTGGGTGGATACAACAGACGAGTTCAAGCCTATTTTGGACTAAATTACCTTTAAATGCCATATACTTCAACAAATTCCGTATTAAATCGTAGGCGTTTGTCAAACACACTCAGTGGCTAAGTAAGAACTACAGGGAACGATGCGCTTTTCTAAAAATCAAGGTTTTGGCTGATGGATACCTCGCATCATTCATCTTGTTTGGGATACATCGTACTCTGGCATAATATATGTTTCATATGGAATGCACAATTGAGCTCTAGATAGTAAATACAGCGAAAACTACTTTGTATTGTATGTCAATAATAAATAATTGAATTATCTCACTGTAATGGTGTAAATCGAGCACACAAATATATTTATATTTCTGTCAATCCAGCATAGCCTTATGTTGAAATCACTTTCAAATAAAGTTCAATTTAATTTTATAGCGGAGTACCCACCCATTATATTCTACTGAGACTTGAATTTTCCGTTGGAAGAAAATAAAATAAAAACAATTCTTGTTGATACTTTTCAACCGAATTTGGAATTTATATGTTTTTGTGGAATTTACAATTGAATAGATATGTTGGTATTTAGAAATTTATGCAAGAAAATGTGTTTTCCCAGTGTTTGTCTTGCTCCAAAGAAGGAAGATGGTGGACTCGTAGCCACAAACCTATACCCGTCATCAAGTTTGTGGCTACGATATCGCAGCTACTGTCATTTCGCCTACAAATCAGTTTTGGTCACTCTATATTTCGATTTTAGGGCGAAAGATTAATCAATATTACACTGTTTAAACTAAATGAAAGTTAAATTATCTCAATAGTATTTGAAAACGAAACCACTCGTTCATCGTAATTCCAACCAAGTAGATCGATAAACCATATCCTGAGGTGGGTGGGGTAAGATTTAAATATTTCAATTGACAGCTACAAGAAAAACTCGCAAATGGAGGCCGTCATCGCTGGTATAAGATGTAAAAGTTATCAATGTGTAGGGATTTTATCAGTGAATAGATAAATTAACTATCGCTTTCATGGAAAAGTACATTAGCTTTCAAAATTTGATATTTCATTTGTCAACTACAAACGGCAAAAAACAAGGTATTTGGCACACAAGTGTCTCACTAGGTTAACCCACCCTTCTAGCTTTCTTGGCATGAAATATGATTCCAATATCAAGATTCATTACTTGAATCATTAAAATTCATGTGTGAATAGCCATTAGAGAAAAGAATCTAAGCTTGCGTTAAAATACAAAATTGATCTGATTTTTTTAATCAGATATTTGACTGCATTTTTATTTGTGTAGTGTCCGTAACACTTTACAGTGCAATAAAAAGTCCTGAGCTTATGTTAACATGAAACAGATTATTTCATTTAGGCTACCATATTGAAAGCTGTAATATTCAGACTATTGAAGCTTTGTTGTAAATGGATCCTTAGAAAAATCACCATTGTAACAATTTGTTACGGACATTAAATATTCAAGCTTTGGTCTATAAATGTCCAATTTTCTGAGACACAACTCTAAAAATATGGGTACAATAGACTACCAAAATTTACCGTAGGAACTGTTTTATCAAATCAAAATAAAGTTGTTTGGAAATAATCAAATATAATTCATCACATGCACCTTGAATTCTAAAATTGTTTTGTTGAGACAATATAACGCCCAAACATGGCCATAGTTTGGGATGTGAATAGTGAAATAATTCACAAAACGAAGCTACGTATCGCCCCAAAATTTGGTAGTCAATGAAAATAACTATAATTACAAATCTTGAATAAAAAAGGTTGATTGCAAATGCTATAGTGCATATAACATCATAAATTTTGAAAGTGGACAAATACCGTGTTTTAGCCGAAAGTTCATACAGGTTTTGATAATCTTGGTTATTATTTCATAGTAATGTAAAAACGTTGGTGTAAATGCAAAACCTCGTATGTCGATTCTTGCAATTTTCAAGGTACAAACTTGAATGCCCAAATTAAGACGATTCACGCAGGTTTTTGGATGTTTTCATTTATCATTATTAAAGACATATTATTCGTGAACAATATGTCCGAATTTCAAGTAAAACCCTTCAGTTTTGGAAAAATTATTAAATTCTTTTTCATCCCCTCTAAAAATTTCCAAAAACGAGATACGCGGTTAAGCATTTATACCGACGAAATGTAGTTTTAAAGCCTTATGGGGTAGTGCCATGTAAATCATGTTATTTCCAAATCAAACCCTTTGTTGTTGATACCCAGTAGAAACTGAATCAAATTGATTAGAAATTTCAATTGCGTACCAACAGCATACGTTTTTAAAGGGTTTACATTATTCATTCTAATCTAAGCCTTTGCATTTCAGTATTTCTCCCACATGACCGGAACCCCGACTGACAGAGACAACTAATCTAAACGGATCAAACACGTCAAGGCCTAGATAGATTCCACAACAACAGTAAACAATGGTAAATGACAAGTTTTGCACTATTTTTCAAACCTTCGCTCGGCTCTAATGATCTGGTTCCACAAACGTGCTAGAATTCCAGGGTCAATCTCTTTTCTGGCTGAGTCGGGATACTTTAGTGGGTAACTGTGGATACCACCAATTCAACGAAAATAGGTTCAAACCCTGGCTCTGCCAATATCCTTGCTAACATTTGACAAAATTTATATCTTCATCACCAAATGGGATGAACAGGTGGTTGTTCAGATTGTATACATTTTTCATTGTGTTAATTGTTGGTACAGGTTCAAGAAATACTAGAAACACATGGTTAGGTGAACAAGTCACACTATATGACTGGAAAAAATGTTGAACGCAGCCGCTGTGCTAAAGTTTCATTGAATCACTGACTACTTTTGGTCCAATAGAATTATAAATTTTATATTTGCCGAACAGTGTTTGATTCAAATTGTATGCAGTGTTTCTAATAAAGAAAGAATTGCAGAGAACACACTGTTAGGTGCTGCAAATTTTGAAATAAAATGACCATTTCCCAAACAAGACCCATTTTTGATGTCCCTATTATTTAGGCTTGGGAAAACATTGCGACAAAAGAAGAAAATCCTAATAGCCAGCATTTTCCCTGTTTTCCTCGATACTGTTTGGAAAGACCATTGAGATTTTTTTTCTTTTGGCATGAAAGGCTGTCAGATAGCTAGAATTGGTTGTTTTAGTATAATTGTATTGAGTGTAAAAATTAAACCAGGGAACACATTGTAAGATGACAAGCTAATGCAGCCCTAACTCCATGAAAGCATACTTTGTCTACAAAAACAAACTTGATTTGTTGTATCTGTATTTCCAGGGAATGACTGAATTGGACCATTAACAAAACAGCTGAATACAAAATCATGATGTTTTACTGGTGTTTTCATCTGTGGAACATAGGTTGAAGGAACTAATTTTTAAACGTGAGGCAAAGAGAGGGAAAAAAGATGACAATGATGATGTAGGCTACTGCTGCTGAGGAAGGCTGGTTAGGATACAAAGACGTTGATTGCTATAGATCGAGCATTAGTGATAGGCAAACTTAACCCTTTCCAAAACAAGATCATGTTTTGATGTCTGTAATAGAAGAGGTTTGGGAAAGCTTTGAGGTAATAGAAGAAAATGCGGATAATCTGCATTTTCTCCTGTTGCCTCATCATTTTCTGTTGTTTTGTTCACAGATCCTGTCTTAATTTGCACAAATTTTGTCATCTGAAGCCCCTTTCTAATTGGAAAACCATGCAATTTTGCTGTTTGGGAAAGGCTTTATGTAATAAGTGTTTTGAAAGATGGATATGTTTGAAAATAAAGTAGTTTTAATCTGACTATCTGACTCTTTCTATATGAAACGTTATTTATACCCCTTTATGCATGGCGGCTGGCGCAATTATTAAATCAGACTTGCATCTATAACTTGGTGGAAAAAGATGAAACTGTTAATACATCCTTTTCCAAATCGATGCTTTCAAAGGCTTTTTTCTTGAATACCCAACTGGTCAATGGTTCCTCCTTTTCCCACTGCGGTATTTCTGATGATATTTTAGACTCTATTTAACATCATATTTCTATGGAAAATCTGTAGTAAAATTTAACCAATTGCCACACAATGAATCCTTTTGATTCCCTACTAAAAGATACTGGCTTTAAAAACATTGTGGGAAATGAAGAAAATGCCAGTGACAAGCAAATAAAGCATTTACCACAATGATTTCTACACAGAACGACAAAAATTATGTCAAATTTCATTCATTCATTAATATTGTTGCCTGCAATATCTTTGGATTTGGATCAGTCCAACTTTTGCCGTTTGATAATGGCTTAACTCTTTCCCACACAAAACCTTGTTTTGACTCCTCAATAGAAAAGGCTAGGGCAAGCATTGAGACAAAAGAAGAAAATGCTGATTTTCAGCACATTCGGCATTTTCTCCTTTTTCCTCAATATTTTCCAGGCTACATTGCATACAAATTTTATATTTATCAACATCCATTTTGTGGACTGCATCAGCATTTGAAATAAGACCACCCCAAACGTTTGCTGTTTGGTAAAGGTTTAAGTCAACAGAAAAATTATTCTGTGACTGGAACTGTTTTTTTTATATTCAAGTCGCCACGCTGTCGTTCCGGCTGTCTGTCCGTACTTCCATCCGTCCGTCAGTCATTTACCCCTTTCACCTTTTTTATTTTCTACCATATCAAATGAAGATTTCATATTATACTCCAGGTTTGCATTATTGTCAACAACCATTTTCAACTTTGACCAGTCTAGCTGAAAGAATTAATCCATGACCACATCATGATACTTTGAAATTGATGACCCACATGATAAAGGATTATGAATATAAGTTATGATAGCATTGTGAAAAAATGAAGAAATTGCCTGTGACAAGCAAGCAATATTTTCATCATCTTCCACAATGATATTTTCAATCAGGAATTTTTTGAAAGATCAAAACATGAAATATTATTCACTTGAAATTGTCGTCTGCAACATCTTTGAATTTGGACCAAACTAAAATTTTGTTGTTTTACAACGGGTAAAATAATATCACATTGTACAAATGGCATTACTTTATTCTATATAAGAATACCGAGTAGTATCAGATTCACAACGATTGAACAACTTTAAAAGCTGTAGGTCTGGTCATGGCAAGACTTGAAACCATTATCCATGAAAACAACTTGAAGCTTGACTGTGGTCTTCATCATCATGTTTGACGGGGGCTTAGCCAGGAATTTTGTTATGTTGACAGAAGCCCAAGGTGTAGATCTATAGTCTAGTCCATTTGACGCATTTTGACGCCCCAAAACAGAAAAGCTTCGGAAAATATTGTGGAAAATGCTGAAATCATTCCCACTAATGGTTACTACCCAGGGAGATCACAAATATAAAATTATGTTCACTTGAAATTATCATCTGTATTAACGTATATTATGCCAGAGTACGATGTATCCCAAACAAGATGAATGATGCGAGGTATCCATCAGCCAAAACCTTGATTTTTAGAAAAGAGCATCATTCCCTGTAGTTCTTACTTAGCCACTGAGTGTGTTTGACTAAAGCCTACGATTTTATACGGAATTTGTTGAAGTATATGGCATTTAAAGGTAATTTTGTCCAAAATAGGCTTGAACTCGTCCGTTGTATCCACCCAAAAACAAGCGGCCGGTTGCGAATGGACGCAAACTGCCACGATGTTTGACAAGAATGCATGTTTTTGTGTGTAGTTGTTGGTGGCGGAGCTCGAATAATGAAAATGCGCATATGATAGGCTATGTCTCTTCACCAGAAACTTGGTTAAACGAGGAGAATTACCTGAAAACTGATCCCAGGCGGGAGTTCAAGCCGCCATTTTCTAATACAGTGTATCCTTCCCGGTCACGTGATTATCCACCCTGTTACTAGCCCGGACGAAGCTACAGGCAGTGAATGTCTGTCGGACGTGCCTTAGTGTTGAACCCTGCCTCTGCTCATTAACCCTTTCCCAAACAAGACCTGGTTTTGACGTCCCCTAAAGAAATAAACATATATATGATATAAAATGACATGTACTTAAAATACATGACCTCGACAATGTACAGGGCTCGAATTTCCACTAGCATACTGGCAATTTGCTAGTTAAAATTAGAAATTGCTAGTGATTCTATCTGACACTAGATTTTTTTGTCTAGAGGAAAAATATTACCAACCCACAAGTTTTATCAAAGCAGCATGAAAAGGGTTACAAAATTGGCTAACTTGTACCAGTCTTCAGACATGTCCTTTAAAAGAACAATTATTATGAATTATATGAACCATATTAAGCTTTTATTTTTCAAAATGAAAACCAAATTGCGAGTGAATTTGCCTTTTTGCTAGTGGTTTCAAAAGCCACTAGCAAAATATTGCGAGTCACTTTTTTAGGGAAATTCTAGCCCTGATGTAGCTCAAATCAACTGTTCGACTCTTTGCGGATGACTGCCTTCTATACCGTAGCATAAAATCAATGAAAGATAACCTACAACTCCAAGAAGATCTAAAGGCACTCGAAAACTGGGCAAGAACATGGGGAATGCGATTCAATGCTAAAAAATGTTATATCATGAGTATCAACAACAAATCCAGCCACTTCTATCAACTAGACAACCACATCCTACAACAAGTGAAAGAAAACCCCTACCTAGGGATAACATTCACCGACAATCTAGAATTTGGAACCCACATAAGTAAAATCACCAACAAAGCCAGCTCTACCCTAGGATTCCTCAGAAGAAACTTAAAGCATTGCCCGATATCTTGCCGTAAAATTGCTTACCTATCACTAGTAAGATCGGCACTGGAATACAGCTCAGTAGTCTGGGATCCACACCTACGAAAGGACAGAACGCCCGACTGATCTACTTCTTCAAAATCTCTAAAGGACTGATTCCAGCTATGACCCCAACTGCCTATCTGACCCCCATTCGTGGCAAGAGACTAATAAGACCAAAGAAATTCAGTGGCTGTGAAACGGACAATATTGTAACAAATCAATCTATAAACCATGACAAGTGCTACAAAAACATTCAGTGTAAAACCACTCTGTACAAAAACTCATTCTTCCCGAAAACCATAATAGACTGGAATAATCTAGAGCAGAGTGTTGCTAGCGCGAAGACAGTCGAGGGCTTCAGAAGTGCCCTCCCATGTCGGGACTAATTACTCCCGCCTCCCCCGCTGCAAATATGCCGAGAGGCCCTGCAGTGTAGAGATACAGATACAGACAGATACAGTACCCATATATATGGGTCATGTACCCAGGTTTTACCAGGGTTGGCGCTGCCCATCGCCATTGTCGCCAAATGCGACAGAAAAATAAAAGTGGCGCAAGAATTTTTCATTTGGCGAAAATGCCTGGCGCCAATAAAAATTAAGTGGCCCCAAAAATTATCAAATGGCCCCAACTCGCGGTAGTTACAGCTTTATCGAACGTTACCGACAATATATTATCTCGGCACGCGACACGACAATTAGCACCATGTATAACTGTTTATTACCTTTAATTGCCATCCATAGTTAGTCCAAACACATATGACGCGACAACTAATTGATATTAAGCAAAGCGACGGAAAAATCGATAATCATAATCGGGTACCAGTGTCGTGTGCAATAGAGCATTACACGATACATAATTATGGGCGTGTACTTTCGATATTGTTTTAATTTGATTGACGGGTCGAGTGTTCATGGTTATTGAATATCCCCTAGTTACGACATATTTCAGGCGAAATTGAGTTGTTCACAACCAATCTTGTTGCAAATAATTGTTCAGAATTCCGTAGTTATGGAAGATGCCGAAAGTCTACGGTGTTTCGGTAAGTTCAATCGCGCAATTTTTTTTGAATAAACTAGACCTTTGTTTTATGCTTTTCATCGTGAGATTGTCCCAGCGAACTTCAAGGAATATTCAACAAAAGTTAGTCATGATTCCTGCCTAATTACAAATTCAATCGGGACCCTGATAATCATATTTTCTCCTTTCCCAAACCTGTTTGTTTTATTGACAAAATAGGATTTTTCAAGCCAGCCAGGAGGGGGGGGGGGGGGGGGGCTGTTAGGCGGTTCGGAGGAACAGAACATAGAACAACTGATAAAATATTTGAAACTATTTGATATTCTTTATTCAAAAGACATCTCAACATTGATGAATATGCTTGCATGGTTGCCTGAACAGCCACATGTGTACAAGCATATTCAACAATCTAATTATATAGCCTAAGTCTATATACATGCAATGAGTTCAAGGGCGACGGTAACAGATGGTCTAATTGCAAAAAATGAAATTTTTTGAAAAATTATGCAAAACTTTTGTGTTGACCACCTCGGGATGGTTAATAATATGCGATTCAGACAGAGAATGAGCCGAAATTACAAGACAGATAGCTGAATTTAGGGAGAATCCACGCCTAAATTCAACCCCATCACTGATGGGGTTAAAATTATTTTTAAATTGTTGCGCATGCGCATACAACGCGGACCATGATTCAAACGAGATTCATACTTAAATTTCAATATGACGTCATCATGTATGTTGTGACGTCATTTAAGAAAGTCGCATGTCCTACTGTTTTGACCTACTTTCGACATCGCTTCATGAATTTGGTATCAAATTGCGAAAAAATGAGTCGTTGCTTCAATAGTTTCTCGTAATCATTTAATCAGGTCATATAAAGCTTAAAAAGTGTACATTTCGTTTGTATTTGACAATTTTTGGGTCCAAATCTGGGAAATAGTCGCTTTAAGTCTAAGACAAACAAAATGGAAAAAGGAGAAAATGATGGTTTTCATAATTCCTTTCTTTTGCCTCAATGTTTTCTGAAATGTATATCATTTGGAAAACAGCTTATTAAGAAAAGAGTTGGGTGCAAAATGTCGAAAATTTTGTCAACTAGTACCGGCCCAGACACCTGAAATGTGGCCCTAACTTTCACCAGGTAGGCCCCAACTTTTTTCATTTGGCGAAAGTGATGGCCCCAACTTTTCGAGAGCCAGAGTGAACCCTGTTTACTTGGCATGTGGGTACACATACCCAACTTCAAAAAATGTGGTGGGAATGCTGTAACTTTTCCCCAATGTTTGAGAGGAAAACAGCTTGACAGGGATCAGCAGTGACAGATCCAGGGGTGGGGTTGGCATAGGCGGATCCAGGTGTTTGGGAGGGGGAGTGTTCAAACGAACCAGGAACAAACCCACTTCTGTAAGGGACCCCTTCTGTAGCCTGAATATTTTCTTCCATGCAGAAAATCAGTAAAAATAGTGCAGTGATCTGCCAAGGTTTTGGGACCAAGGGGACAATGTCCCCATGGAGTAAAAAAAGTGGGGACATTTTGTGAAATGGATCCATGGACACACAAAAATTAATGACATTTAAAACACAAAATATCTAGAATATCTTTAGACTGTATTTCGGTATTCAGTGTTCAAACTTTGGCATAATGCAGTCGAAACAAAACACACTATCATTATGAACAATGTTTCCCAGGATCAATTGTTGGGGGTCATCATAAGTTGTTGACTATTGACCCGGTCGGCACAATTCTTTCAGCCAATCAAAAACGTCGTCAGCGGACCTGCACTCATTCAGTGGAGGTGAAAGCTTCGGTCTTTTTCGTTGAAGCATAACCAACTTTCAGCATTAATATCTCGACGACTACGCCTGATTATTAAAAATGCGTTGGTAGTTAGAAAGTTTAAATCACATTCTTTAAAGAAAGAGTTTTGTTTATGAATTTTAACGATGGATTTTTTAAATAATCTGCCTCAAAGTTGGTATCCCGTAACGATAAAGACCGAGGTTGTACCCTCGATGAAAAAATGAAAGTGAGGCTATGACGTCATCCCGACTGATTCTATAGAGATAAAAAAATCATTTCTTCCTCACCATGTTTGATGTCCGTGTAAGCCTTCATTAATATTTCTATTAAAAATTCATATTTATCACTTTCCCAATTGTTTCATATATCATTTTGTGCAAATTGTTTAAGAAATGGGGAGTTAAAGATATTGAATTAATTTTGGGGTTGAACTGTTTTGGGTACGAATGTAGAGAAACAATTCCCTTTGGGTGTGTCAAAACAAAGAATTAGAACTTATTCTTTAACAACATTTAGATAGCAAAATCAGATTTTCTGTCATGAATATTTACCATTCGGTCTGTTTACTTTGTTTTCAGTCAAAGAAATAGAATTTTTCTAGTTGAAAAAAGATCGCAGGTCGGCAAAATTAGATAGTAGAAGGATTATATACAGGAAGAAAAATGTTGATGATGCAGTTTAAATGTTCAATTCAACTTTATGGGAATCGTATTTCAGAATGATTTCTTCCATTTAAGGACAGATCCTCCAGTTGTTACTGCGCAACTTACTGCGCATATCCTAAATAATGAAATAAAGCTGTTTCAGTAATTGACCTTTTTCAGAAAATGTATTTTTTACATTTAGTTTGGTTGATAAATGACAAGACCCTTTTCGGTTATTTCAATTTTCTCTGTTTGGTCAATTAAAGTGTAATAGTACTCGGATGGTACATTTCGCTTTTTGTTACGCGTTCAACATGTTGCGTTAGAGATAGGAAACGGAGCAACAAAAGCAAAGTGGTGTCTTTATGAGCTAGTCCGCTTCAGATGGACACAAAAGATGACACTTTCTATTATCTAAAGCTGGTAATAAGGAAGAAAATGGATAAAAGTAGTGAAACAATTTCGGACAGAGCAGCAAAAAGTAAACCAAATTTTACTTATAACTAAGAAAAACGCTTGGTTTGATATATTTTTCTTTTTTTGTTTTTGTAGGTATGACCAAGCACTATGTCTATACCAAAAAGGAAAAAATTCTTACCGCTGAAATATTTTTTATTATCAGAAACGTTGCGAAAAAAAGAGCAATTTCAGCTATTTTGAAAGAATGTTTTACTAAAAATTTAAAAATCATCACTTAATTTTCCCAAATTGATACTCATTTAGACAGAATAAAACATATTGAACCCAATAAAAACTTATTTATGTAATCCTAGTCATTTCAAACACCTTTTTTGTGGGTATTTAAGTGATACCTCGTTTTTGCAATTTTAGACAAGAGTAGTCTCCCTTGGAATCCAATAATTTTTTAATTCGCTTGGTGACCTATAGTTTTTAAGTCATTTTTTTACTTCTCATATATTTAAATATCAGTACAGAAAAAATAAAAAAAAATTCTTACCGTAGGAAATAAATGGAGGATCTGTCCTTAAATGAGTAACAAGAGCCGTCAGAGACGGACAATGCTCCCCGAATAAGGCATTGTCACAATAAATATATGCCATGCAGAGCTAATATAAAGCTAACAAATGTTAAGCCCCCTTTTTCCATGACATATTTTGTATACGCAAATTTCAAATAGTTTATTGTCAAGGGCATCTGATTTGCTACTCAAATATGAAATTTCATCAAATTCTGACCATCAGACTAGGAGAAATTAGAGAAAAACTGTATTTAACCTTAAGTCCCCTTTTCCCATGACGAGGCCTCAAATCAAAAAACCGGGAAAAGTACATCGGCATTTTGTCATAGGGAGTTCACATGGTAAGTTTCATTTGATTTGGCCCAAGGGTTATGGAGAAATCGCTTCAGACGGACGGACGGACGGAATGACGGACGGACGGACGGACAGACGAAGCGGCGACTATATGCTCTCCCTTCGGGGAGCATAATAAAAGAATAATCGGTATTAAATAGAACCCAAGCTGGACCAAGGAAGCCGGAAAATAAACCACCAGTATAAAACAGTTTTCCGCGAAACTCAATTTATATGTGTTCCGTAGATTGAATACATTTTGTACAGATTAGCTCAAAGACCATTAAATGCAATCAAATTCATTATTGGAAAATCATATTTCAAAGTCATTAAGTAATTACGGGAAATACAATTTAACAATTTACTAAGAGTTTTCAAGCAAAAATCGAATGCGCCATAGGCGCATCCGTGGGTATTTTCTTGCGACATTTACGATTTTTTAGCGACAATGGCGCAAAAACGCAGCCTTGGCAGATCACTGATAGTGTAATACTACAGTGGCGGATCCAGAGGGAATTCGGGGGGTTCAAACAAGCCCCCTCTGTAGCCTAATTATTTCATTTTCATGCAGAAATTCAGTCAAAATTGTGTAAAACTAGGAAAACGAACCACCCTTTTTGCATATTCGAACCTAGTTGCAATATTGTAACCGAAACCTTTTTTGAAATTTGATCTGGGTTTCGGTTACAATTCCTTCCTATTCGTTGCAATGGAGCAGGTGCTGGAATGATTCATTCCAGCAAGTTCAGCATAGTCAAACTTCAAAATAAAGCTATGGAATGTAGTAAGAATGTTACCTGACAACAGGTTAACCTTTTTTCTTTCAATCCAACATAGTTTTATCTTGAAATCACTTTCAAATAAAGTTTAATTCAATTTTGAAGCAGAGTACCCACACATTTTATTCTACTCAGACTTGAATTTTCCGTTAGAAGAAAATATTGATAATAATTTTTGTTGATACTTTTTAACCGAATTTGTGCCATGAAACATCTTTTTATGGGATTCACATCTGATTAGATATGTTAGTATTCCAAAATTTATGCAAGAAAATGTGTTTTCCAATTTTTTGTCTTGCTCCATAGAAGGGAATAGGGTGGACTCGTAGCCACAAACCAATACCCATCATCAAGTTTGTGGCTACGATATCGCAGCTAATTCGAACCCCCCTCACAGAAATCCTGGATCCGCCGCTGATACTAGGCAAAATTGAACGAATCCTTCTTTGTATGTTTGGACCTCCCTCCCCAATCACAGAAATCTTGGATTTCTGCAGATCAGAAATATTCCGGTTCCAAATCGGTAGACAAAAAAAAAAAAAACTTACCCCACCCACATAACTCACATGGAATGTATGGTTTACTAAGAATAATTTATTGAATGAACAATCTATGCATCTAACTGATGGTTATACGTGTGGTGGACATAAACTTGTGAACAAAGAATATAATGAATTGTAGTTTACCTTTTATCTGATTTCATTTGAGTAGGAATAAATTTGGACTTTCTTTTTTTCGAGAAAACAAAAACGACGCACACGTTAATCACGTGACAATTTTCAACTTCCGCCGATTTGCATTTTTTAGTTTTACTGAAACGAAGCATTTTATTTGAGAGAATTTATAGCTAGATCTACAAATAAGTTACTAGAAATCCTTTTAAGTGACAATTTATCATTTTCAAGGTTGTCGTGAAATTGTTTCGATTTCTAAATTTAGCAACAGCAAACCCAATCCTGTATCTAAATATAGAAGCCAATTGAAAATGTTTTATTTTTAACTTTCTACTTTCGTTATTATATTAAGACGCATGAGATCGATTTGAGAACAGAATACTTATTATTTATTACAAGAAAGGCTGAATTTCGATATTCTGAACCAAGAGAAAATGGCTAGCGGATCAATTGACGTGTACATTAAACTTCCAAGTGGGAAGGCGTTTTCCTCTCAACATTTTCCAACTGACACAGTCAGAAACATTGCTGAATATGTAGGAAAGAAGGAAAATATTCTTGAAAATAGAGTTCGCATCAAATACCAGGGGAAAACACTGGACAAAACGAAAACTGTTGGATATCTTGGAATATGTGCTGAAACTATACTAAAAGCGGAGGTAAGCCATGTACTTTCTTTTTTTACGGTTGTTGATTGAGTTGTTTCCCTTTGACCAAATGAACAACTTGTGCTAGAAGCGCTTTGGATTCGTACAACCCGAGATACTAATATTTCACCATAAACTCTTCTAATTTGAACAACCCAACCCCTTCCCCTAGATCTACCAGTGGTGTACAGTAAAGCGCAGAAAATACTGAGAGAAAATGCTGACAATTAGCGGAATCACAGAAATGTAGTAGGCCTAGGTTTTGGAAGACATTGAGAGAAAAGAAGAAATTGCTGATGACCAACGAATTCTCATTTTCTCTCAGTAGGCCAGTGCTAAGCGACATCAACATATCAAAGATCGAATTTCATCAGAGAAAACTCGGATTAGGCTACTTTCCATAATGGACTGACTAGCATGAAAATTTCAAGCACTTTCTTTCGTTGGTATCTCCTTGCAGGTTTGAAATTCTGTAGTTTGGGAAAGGGTTAACGGATTTTCTGATGACAAAATGTTAGAGTGGTCCGAACTTAAAGATGATTCAGACAACAATTTGAAATGAATGCAATTTTACATCTTTTGATTTTTTTGGATGGAAAACATTGTTGGAAATGAAGAAATTGCTTGCCACAAGCAATTTCTTCATTTTCCTCAATGTTTTCCAACGCCTTTATGTTGAGGGCGACAAGAGGTGTCAATGTGTAGATCATTTGATTAAGGTAGTAGGCCTATTTACTAAAAGTTTCACATTTTCACAGGTCGTATTTCCTAAGGAGCTTCACATTTTCGTAAAGTTCACGGACGGCACGTGTAACCCGTACACAGTACAAACTACAGACACAGTTCAACAGTTGAAGAGGACACTCGAACCCGACTGTGGCATCGAACCCAACTCTCAGGTTTTACAGGTAATTATAGCAAAACTTGTAGAGAGTTTTGATATTTTAAAGCTGCAGCAACGTGCATGGTCAAATTGCAAAAAAAAAAAAAAAAAAAAAAAAAAAAAAAATGTAATGAACTGCAGAATTTTATAATGGCAACATTTGGAATAGTCACAAACGGCGGTTCAGACAAACAACGAACCGAAAGTAGGATAGTAATTGCAGGAATCAAGGGAAATTCGTGGAAAAAATGAAAAAAAGGTTTGTTAAATCTATTTTCATCACTGTTTACATTTTGCTCAGATGTAAACAAAGAATTTTTGTATAGAACACAATAAAACTCTTAAAAAGTAGTTACACTATATTTATGTTGTAGTTTGAGAACGGGGCCACCATTACAGGAACGACAACTCTACTGTGTGATACTGGCATTGTAGATGAATGTGTGTTAAACCTGAAAGAAAGAGTTGTCAACCCTGCACCGAAGGGAGGTAAGCCATATCGTCGCTCTCGTAACTGCAGCTTTATACACACTGCAGTCACGAGGCTTTTTGTTGAAAAGCAGCGATATTTTGTTACAATCCATTAAGGTAGTCCACCCCTATTGAGATTCGCGCGACGTCGAAATTATTCGGGCGGAGTCGTACACATTCGGCGGTGGAACTTTACACCGCCGAATGTTTACGACCGTGCCCGAATAGGTTCGTATATGTAACGACCCCCCTCGGAAAAAAACCCCGATGTTCTATGCATCTCAAAATGGCCACATTACGGGGATTCTACCTTTGCAGACGACAATTTAAGGTGGATTCTAAATTTGATATTTTTGGTCTCTGGATAGAAAACATTCTTTGAAAACGAAGAAATTGCTTGTTTCCGAAATGTTATCCAAAGCCTTTTACTTACGGGGCCTCAATAAGTGTCTTCATGTGGTAATGGTTTGATTAAAATCGAGGGCTTCGATGAATAATTTTTGTTGTGGTAACATTTCAATGAAATATTCACTTTAGATGATTTCATGATCAATATTTCAACCTATTTCACTTTTTTCTATTTTTACTTCCTCATAAAGTAACTCTACAATGATTTTTTTATTTACAGATGATGCAGAAGAAGAAGAAGTTGTGGACGAAGAAAAGAAGCAGGTATGTGCAGACTGGCAGAGCGATTGACCTATTACCAGACGAAAATATTTTGGACTGTTCCAAATTCTAAAATGTCGCAGACGACAAATTCAAGTGAATGGAATTAAAATATTCTTTGGTTGTTTTAAGTAGAAAACATTGTGGGAAATGAAGAAATTGCTTGTCACAAGCAATTTCTTCATTTTCCACAATGTTTTCCCAAGCGTTTTCTTGTGAGGGAGTCAAAAATGCGTCACCCTTTCACACTTTGATATTTACCCGGAAGCCCTTTAGCGCATCATATGCGACCTTAGAATGGTCACCGACCAAAATTCTACTCCTTGTTTACCAATACACGAAGTAGAATCAGGGTTGGTAACCAGCACAAGCACGCTTATGCTCTTAAGGCTTCTGGACGGAAAAATGGCAAATTCTACGATTAAATCATAGCATGAAATGGTCTATTGTTTTAGTTTAACTTTATTTGAATTTTCTTTTCGCGGGAATGTTAAATTTTTCAATGTTATGAGACACTGTTAAGAAAAATGAACGCCACTTTCCTTATTGAAAATATTTGCAATGACTTGTGTTCAAATTGTAACTTTAAAATCCCAAGAGTAAGAGAATTGAAGACTTTCTACTAGATCTAACACTTGTATATTTATTTCATGTAGGCGTTGATGGACAGTTTTGCGACAGATGGACGGAATATTGAGGTGGTGTTTTGTTTTGATACAACGGGGAGTATGAGCAGTTGTATACAACAGGTAGGCGAATGACACAAAATGAATGCGCCCAATGAAAGTAAGACTTGGATATTAACCCATTGCCACACATTGACTATTTTTGACTCCCCAAAAGACAAATGCTTTGGAAAACATCATGGAAAATGAAGAAATTGCTTGTTACAAGCAATTTCTTCATTTACCACAATGTTTTATTCCAAAAAAGACCAAAATATTTTAAATTTCATTAACTTGTCTGCAACATCTTTGAATTTGGACCAGTCCAAAATTGGTCGTTTGGTAATGGGTTAAAACTGTGATAAGAACGAAATGGACCGCTAACAATATTGTTATTATCGTTATTTATCTGAATAAAGCAAACTTGTACCAAGTTGAATACTAACCGAGGTTTGAAAAAAATTGAATAACATGATATTATTTCTACTTTTCGATGGTTACTGGTATACTCCACCCAAATTAACTCGGGGCAACTTAAATCTCGTTTGCAAAATCCGTTAGTTGAGCATCTTAACAAAACATTGCCGATGTGGGGTCATTACATATGCAAATGTCCCGGGTCAATGTTGCTGGGTTATATCTACGTAGAATGAAATAAAACAATTGTTTTCATAGGTTCATAATTTTTGTCTATTTGCTCTGTCTTTTTCTAAAAGTGATTTCATCTGCATTTCATTCCCTTCTGTTTGTGTATTTCTAACTGTCTCTGAATGTATAACCGTCTACAGAAGTAGGCCTATGTGTGTTTTTCTTTCTCTTTCTCTCGTTAATGGCTCTCTAGATAGCTCTGTCATTTTCCCTCCCTGTTTCATGTTTTTTTCAAATGGCAATGATGCATATTTTGTTGTATCAATTCTCATAAATGTTATCCACGTTGATCGCGCAGGTAAGAACCAATCTACGTCGGTCGTGTGAACGCCTTGTCCGAGATATACCTACTATCCGAATAGGCATCATGGCGCACGGTGACTACTGTGATTATACCAGCTACATCGTCCGGTACACAGACCTAACAACCAACATAGATACACTCGTGGACTTCGCCGATAACGTACCAGCGACTACCGGCGGAGATGCACCCGAGGTTGGTAAAATAATCTGAAAATATTAAAGAAAAGGTAACAAAATTATTTCATCCAACAGGTTCGACAAAAACTGCGAGCTTCCTGTTCCCGCCTTTTACGAGACATACCACGCATGCGCATCGGGCTGATGGCTAATGGCGACTACTGTGATTACGAGAAATACGTGGTGCAGTACGAAGATTTGACGTCGAACATTGATGTTCTTGTATCGTTTGCTGACCAAGTGTCAGCGACGGGTGGGGGAGGAAATGGTGGCGAGGTGCGTGCTCGTGCATGTTGATGGCTAACTTTTAGACAGACCTATCTCAAAAAGCTTTCAATAATTGTAGATATCCCGACATAGGTTTATACAAACAAGACGTTAACTATTCTTGAAGATTTTAATTAATAATTACAATAATAATCATAAAATGTATATTATGTTATCGAAATCTTATTCAATCTTCTTATAACAATTTCTTGTAACATGAAATAACAACATTTTAACGTACACACACGAACAGTTATCTAGCATATGTGTAGCACATTATAGTTCACAGAAAACGAATGAAATAAAAAGTAAAATTGGACGACGTCCAATACTTTCGCGGTGTTGTAGGCCTATGGCTTTTATTGTACGTCATTGACATCATGAAATATAATTTGGATGATTAATTGATTGATTGATTTCATATAAATGAAATTAAAACATTTGATACAACTTTCAGTGTTATGAGTGGGCATTGCGGAAGGCGCAGCAGCTAGACTGGTCGGAAGACAGTGCGAAGGCTCTTGTTATGATCGGTGACGAACTACCACACGTGCCCTCCTACACAGACCAGAATCTGTTCTGGAAAGATGAGCTTGATGTACTGGCAGGGATGGGTGTTAAGGTAAATATTTACCTTGATTTAGTAGTTCATTTACCCATTACGAAACGGCGAAATTTTAGATTAGTTCAAATTCAAAGATGTCGCAGACGACAATTTCAAGTGAATGTAATTTATTTTTGTAGTGTTTTTGGGTAGAAAATATTGTGGAAAATGAAGAAATTGCTTGTCACAAGCAATTTCTTCATTTTCCACAATGTTTTCCAATGCCATTATCTTATGGAGAGTCCAAAAGAGTCATTGTGATATTAGTGGACATTAAGGAAGGCGCAGCAGCTAGACTGGTCGGAAGACAGCGCGAAGGCTCTTGTTATGATCGGTGATGAACTTCCACATGTGCCCTCCTACACGGATCAGAATCTGTTCTGGAAAGATGAGCTTGATGTCCTGGCAGGGATGGGAGGTAAGGTAATGTTTTTGTGTTATCAAGGTAAAGATTATTGTGGAAATGTCGTATTTTTGTCGACTTATGTTTGTTTATCTGTCCCTAACAGAAAAGGACGCACGTTCAAAATTTTTTCTCTGTACTTAAAAGAAAGGGTTTGCACATACTTGCGATGTGTCTGTGTCCCTATACAAATCAAGCGACCACAGAACACTGCACTCTAAATAGATGGCAAAAATAATGATAAAAACCTTGCTGTTTCTTTGAATGTGGAGTCATTATGAAAGAGCACAGGCTCATTATACCAGCCTGTAGGAAATACATTCTAGCTAGGAGTGACCTTCACAGAGCTCCAGAAAAGAGGGAGTGGAGGCTTTTCAAAGTCTTGACAATTTTTCAATTATTGCTTATGAAACCATATACCATGTTTTGGGTACTCATTGGACTCGTCTCATGGAGACGACTTAAATGAGTACCCACAACATAGAGTATGGAATTGAAATAAGAAAGTTAGAACGTCTTCACACATACTTATCTATAGCCCTGCCTTCATACGTAGGCATACCGGGTTATATAAATCTATCATCAAAACAAATATGACAATTTTCATTTACATCTTTTTATAAATCAGGTATATGGTGTACAGGCGATGCACAGATCTGAATCAGACATGTTTTACGAAGAAATGGCGGAGAGAACGGGAGGGTATTACCTACGGCTCAACAACTTTAGTTTGATAACAGACATGTTTCTAGCAGGTAAGGAATCCTTTTTGAATTTTGGTTGAATGTCGTTTGACGCCATATTTACATTGACTGCTGACTCATATACAAATGTGTTTGTGGCGTTCTTCATAAAGTACAATCATATATTATCGGAAACAGCAGCTGCGTTTCCAAAGTAGACGATCCTCCAGTAAACACACATGACTTTTGTCAAAAATCGAGATCAGCAGCAAACAAGTACAACACGAAAACTAGATTGGCAATGAAAATGTTTTGACATTTTTTTCTAATTAACGAATTACCCAATTTTCAATTTAGTTAATTCATACAGTTACGTGCAATAGGGACTAAGCTACTTCTTGTTTACTTTTTAGTCTCGACCATCAGGTTACACCGTTTTTTCTACACCGTTTCTCTTTATTGTATATTTTTATTGTACCCATGGATAAAGTTTTTATACTCATGTTCCAGTGTGTTACCGCGAATCAAATGCCGAACAGTTAGACGCTTTTGTTGAAGAAGTTCAGAACGAGGGGCGCATGACGGAAGACACAAAACTATTTTTAGATAAATTGGAACAGGAAGTGAAGAAACCGGAAACACGTGACGAGGGAGAAAGATCATCGAGGGTAAGCGATCTGATGTTCTTCACCTCTGAACAACATTAGCAGTTTTAGAATATCTGAAGTCAAGATGTTAGATAGGTGTCTTATTTTCACTTGCGATTAACTATGCTTGCCTAATTGTTTCGTGGAATGTTCAAATTATTGAAAAGTTTTTTTTGTTAAATCAAAGACACGCAATTATTGGGCTTTGTGATGCTCTTTATACATTCCAAAATATCAAAGTTTTATACAATATTATTCCATGTCAACAAGAATGGACATTTCATTGCTCAATTTCACCCACTTTTTTCAGCGTTTTGTTGCCCAGTCCTGGTGGGACCGCACTCTAGACAAGGGATCTCCAGAATACGAGTATCACGAGGATCTAGATTCATTCAGACCTATTAGCCGATATAATACAGGTACGCCTCACGATAAATGACCTGGCAGAGCAGCCCATGCTAATCGAATTAGATGCTCTGCCAGGTCATTCATCGTGAGGTATACGTTCTCATCACTTAGATTATAGGCATATCCCTAAATTAGACCACTGATTTAGTCTGTTTTAACTCAATGCAAATACGCCTACGTGTTTTTAAGTAGATCAAGAATCTACACTAAATTTTTCAGACTTAATTCTTTTCAATTCATCTTTCAAAATTTTATGTTTAACCCTTTCCCAAGCATTGAAATTTTAGACCGCTCTATTTCAAAAGGAGCTGCATACGACCAAATGAGTGAACCGCTTTGTTTGTGGAAGTCGTGTGTTATAACTTGCTAATTTTGAGACAAAAGGAGAAAATGCTGATTATTGGCAATTTCTTCTTTTGTCTTATTGTTTTCCTAAGCATGTTCTAGTAGAGGCACCAAAAAGCGTCACGGGTTGTGAATGGGTTAAAATACGGTAAAATTAAAAGTGTTTTAGATCTATTGATTTAAAAATGCTTTCATTCTTTCAGATGGCAGTTATTGCCATTTCATTAATACCACAATTCAGAGATCCAAGTCCAGGCGATCAAGATTCAAGCAGTTTGTTCTGAAAGCTTTAAGGAGAAGATGAAAACATTAGAGACACTAAGAAAGGAGACTAAACTGATTACTCTTAAGTTTAAGGAAGACAACTCTGGTGTATAAATTATCAAATGTTGTTAGCTCCCTTTACTTATTTGAGCTTTTTCATTTATAATCATCGCCATCATGTGTTCGTGCAATTCTCTTATTTGCTATGGTTTTTGAGTCATCCTTTGGGACCAATGATGACCAAAGCGTTGTACATATTTTGTAAATACGATGGTGTGTTTGCCAAATGCTCGGAACCTACAGCAAGACTCCGAGAGCAGCTTAGATACTTATTGGGATACACCAAAGTCTTCAGCACAACATCGCTTTTCAACGAAAACCTCGTAACTACAGCTTATTTTAAGCTGCAGTTACGAGGTTTTCGTTGAAAAGCCGCGACTAGCTGGTCTGGAAACATTTTACCGACCTTTTCTTCATTATAGTAATCCATTTGATGTATAGATAAACCTATATGGATTACATAGAGTATACAATCCAATTGTAAATAATTTGTTTTTGTTTCGTTAACTTTAATTACATAAAAGAATACTGTTGTTTACATGATGAATAAATGAGTACTATGACATGAATGGCGGCTAGCTTTTTTTGTTTACCAACTCTATCCAAGTTCCATATTAATAGTGTTTTTCGGCTATTATGAGAAGTTATTCGTGGAGTGACAAAATTTACTGGAGAACAAAATGGTAAAGACCAAAACTATAGGCCCTACATTAATCAATTAATGATTATCCTATACCAACAGGTGCTGGTTTTGACACTCCTGATATCTGGACTTTCTACATAAGTATTATTATGGACTAAAATCCCAAATACGCTGCATTTTTTTGTTTGATCAAATGTATGTCTTTTTCATGTATGTTCATATTCTGTTATTGTATATCACTCTAGTAACCAAATTTAATTGCTTTTTGTTTATGCATATTTGTATGGCTATGTTCTTTACGTACTTGTCGAGTAAAAAGATTTCTGTTCTGTTCAGTGGCAGGGCAAGCCGATAGTGTCGGAGCCCGCTGATAATGGCACAGTCATTGTTTTATTTTTTGCTATTTGTTTATTTTGCCTATTACATGTATTTTTAAAGCTTGCTGACTTTAGAAGAGATTCTCTAACAGAAAGATGCGGATATAAATTAATATATAATGTTTAGTACTTGATTGTTGATAATTATGTATGCCTAGATAAATGCATGGTGAATGCATGAACACGAAAAATCACAACTTTTAGGGAATATCTCATCGACTTTGAAGCCAACCGTTGTTCGAAAAGAGAGGGAGAGATAAGGTCGAAGTATAGCGTGATATTCTCTTTTCTCGCTTCTAAGCACCACAAGAACTACAAATGGGAAAATTTACCTAGCTGTTTTGATCAGTCTAAAACTCTTGCCTCGGACTTTTTTTGGGGTGGGGGTTACACGAATTGAACATAAAGAAAAGGAATTTACATTTAAAAAGTAATATCACCACGCACCAGTGGAGCAAGGGTCGTTTAGAGATGTTAACCCTTTTCCACAATAAGAATTTTTATACAGACTAAAAATGTGACAAACAATTTCTTCGTTTACCACAATGTTTTCTACACAAAAAGACCGAAACATGTGAAAATTTGAATTCGATTTAAAGCAGAGAAGGTGAAAAATGCCAGGAATTATATGCCAGTATATTTTTATACACAATGTCTACAAACACTATTGACCATGTCCATACTGCGGTGTCTTGTAGGCATGCTTGGCATAACATGATCAAGGCGGAGAATCATGTGACACATTTCAGATATTTTTCCAATGATTCTATTAATAAATGACAGATTTGAAATAATGACTTGAAGCAAACAATGCGGGAAAACCATAGGAATATGCTACAATCAGCTAATTCCTGGCATTTTTCACCTTCTCTGCTGTAAACCGAATTCAAATTTTTACATGTTTCAGTCTTTTTGTGTAGAAAACATTGTGATAAAAGAAGAACTTGCTTGTCACAAGCAATTTCTTCATTTTCCACATTGTTTTCTATATAGCATTTATCTTGTAGAGCTTCAAAAGGTGCAATTATGTGAGAATGGGTTTTAATTGTTTCACGCAGACTTTCAAGACCTAAACTTGTTCAATTCCATAAATGACACCTCTGAGTAGATCTAGATGGATCTACCTTTGTGTACACCGATCAGGGGTAGAATGGTTCGATCACACAGAAAAAAATATTTTTACAGTGACTTGTCCCCGATTTCGCTATCATTGAGCACGCTTCACCGACAGAGCGTGTTAGGCGAAAAAAGCCATCTGATAAGAGTCGAAGCCATTTAAATAATGAATATCAAATATGGCCGCCAGTGACGCGACGAATCGGAGTTTGGACGTTTTAGAAATGGGCTTTAGATAGTAAATAAATAAAATAATGGATGATGAATAAGTAAACGTCTGTTTTCTTTCTAAAACTTCGTAACTACAGCTTTGGGCAAAGCTGTAGTTACGAAGTTAGGGAAAGAAATGGGCGATTGTTTATGTTAAATAGGGGTTTGTTGTATGAATTAATTCTTAACTTGGAGCTATATGATAACGAAAACGGATGACGCGATATGAATTTATTTAGTTCGCATAAATTCGCCTATTGACTGATCTTTTGCATTTTTTCATGTATTTAGTCATGTCTTTTTTTACGAAATTGTGACATTCGTTAAATTTTAACAAGCTTTCAATTCGTCAAAAAACGAGAGCTCTTGATTTCGATATACATGTATAGTTTCTTTAAATGAAAGACAGAAACATAGCGTTATTTATTTACGTTTGGATTTGTCGCTGAACAACTAAATTCAATATGCATTTTTACAATTGATCAACGTTTTCAAGAATCTAAAAACTAGATAGGATTTGAAACTGTACAAAACGTCAAATGATACGAATTTCCGCCAAATTTCTATGTCAAATATCATCATGGATAGAAAAAAAAAACCGCGAATCTTGCCGATGACTTACAAAAACACTCATTATGATGTTGGAGAAAAGTGCCCCGGTACGTTGTAAATAGGAAGACAAATATTCGGTCGGTACAGAGCAGACAGCACCGGGACACGAGGTAAGTGGATGTCTATACAATGGTACATAATGATTGTTAAAGGGAGTAATGGCTTTTCCAAACAAAGGTGAAATTAAAATTCATTTTTCACCAAAAACTATCGTTTGAATTTTAACCAAAACATGTATTGTACGTACTAATTGGATTTTTGTCCATTTTTGTCATTAAGACGATTCCAATGAGTACCCAAAACGTAATTTTTGAAAACTAAATACAGGCATTTTTAAGACTAATTTTCCCCCTCTTATTCCATGCCTTAGATTTATTAATTTCAATTTAGACTTTCAATGTTATATTTTACCAGAAAATATCCATAGAATTTATTGTTGAAAATATACTTAAATGTAGCAAGATAGCACCAGAATGTTAGGGAAATGATATTTTTAAAAGGCTGTAGTAGCTAGTATTTATCAATTTCCTTTTATTTTTAAATATTATTATTATTTTTCTCCATCTTTTATTTTTTGAAAAAAATCTCTACAAGGTACTTGATGGTAAAAATAAAAGGGAAAATATCTAAATAATGATTTTTTAATAATTTTGCACTGGCATCAATTTTCAAATTGTCTATACCTTCCAGGAAACTCACTTTTTTCTTTTTCAGAATCAAAGTTTAATCTAAAAAATGTTTACGTTATTTGATTTCGTTTTCTGAACAGTAATTCGAATTGAATTATTTTCATTTGAGATCATTTTCTTCCATTTGAGGGTCTTGAACTTGAACCATCCAAGACCCAAACTAAGACATTCCTAAACAAGGCATTTTTTGCCGCTTCTAATCGAAATGGTTTAGGAAATTATTGAGACAAAAGGGGAAATGCTAATAATCATCATATTTCCGCTTTCACCCAATGATTTTTGTGCTATGTTATACATGAATTCTATCCTCACTAATTTCAATTTTGTAGTCTGCATTTTTCAAATTGGAATTGTCCATTTTTTTGTCGTTTGGGGAATGTTTAATCGAAATTAGCGCAAAATATTCCCTATAGATAATGCTTTTGTGTGGAGTTTCTCTTTACATGTATTTCATTTTTACTGATTCTTTCATTAATCTCATCTCATCTCATCTCATATTTCTATCATTCTCCTATATGCAAACTTGTTGTATGCAAAAGGTTGTGCGGAATGTAACATACATGTTATGCCAAAGACAATACTTTGGAGGTGGGGGATGAAGCAAAAGAAGAAGAATGTTTTGTTGAAGACTTAAAGCGACATTTCACATTTATTTCATTTTTTAAAAGTATGTCTTGATGCAAAGATTGTTTATTCTAATGTATAGAAATGCTATCAGTGTTTTGAAGTTGTTATTTAAAAGCGAAAAATACGCCTTTAAAGTTGGGACAGAAATGACAAGTTCTATATAAATCTGAACTGTTGTCCACAACAATTCGTTTAATTTTAGCACAAAAATATATATTTCTCGTAAAGGGTTCAATATTTTGGCTTGAAATTTTCAGAATTTTCATAAGAAAATATGCTCTTTCAGATAAAATAAAAGTGGAATTTATGTAAAAATTATTGTGAAATGTCGCTTTAAGCTACACAGTATATTTTTCAATTATCGCTGCTTTTCAACAAAAACCTTACAAGGTACTACAGCTTAGGACAAGCTGCAGTTACGAAGTTTTTTTTGTAGAAAAACAGCGATGTATTTCAATAAAAGAGGAAAGTAAAGCGTCATAACACAATCAAAATTGTCGGCTAATCAAATTCTCGCCATTTCACTTTGATGTTGTGTAAATGTCTAAAGAGCAAAGACTTTTTTGGATCGTAAATGTCATAATCGCATATTAATTATCTCATTTTCATTATTTCGTCATCCCTCGCCCTAGTCTAGTTTTGGACAGCTACAATGCTTAATTAATATGAACGACTAGGAATTTTTATGTTCTCTGACTAACTAGTCTATTTTCGATTCTAAGTTTGAAAATACACAACAGCCAACACAATTGGATGAGACATAAGTCTCATTCAATCAAACTGTTTATCACGTAATTTAGATTTTTATAGGTTATGGAATTTAAGTTGATTGTGAAAGCATGTAGTGAGCTTACCAAAATATGTATTACTTTTTGTTCCTATCTGAAACAACAAATCCGATCGACTGAGACAAAGTTCTAATCCAAATGGATATACATACATGTTTACAAAATACTAAATTGGTATAGCTGACGATAAATGATCTGGCAGAGCACCCCTAGCTAACAGCTAGGGATGCTCTGCCAGGTCATCTATCGTGAGATATAATACATAATAGAATAAAATAACATAAAAGAATAAAATTGCTGGTGAAAGCATGTTGTAGTAGCTCATGTTTAGCTGTATTTGTCCCCATTTGCGGATCGACTCTAATAAGTACTTTGTATCAATTAGTTGTGATGTAGAATAAGATTGATATTGAAATATCAGTCTCCTAAAAATACATTCACCGGAAATAGTGTTTCGTTATCCCCTTGTCGGGACCATGGCACCTTTTGACACCACTTCTGGAAAAGTCTAGGGGAAACAAATGAATAAAATGCTGGCAATTTGCAATGTCTCTCCTTCCATAAAATTTCAATAAATATTTTAACTATTTTCAGTTACATTCGTTTTGTATGGTCGTTTACAACACTTCTTCATTTAAGGTAGGTTCACACTAACGAATTTTCCTTACGAATCCTTACGAATTGGACATTCGTAGGCCATCCGTGAACATTCGTAAACAATACGCTGGCATCCGTAAATAACTCGTAAGAATAAAATGCTTTATTTCTCAATGTCAACTGCTTGATGATGATATGGAGATTATATCTTATTATTTAAAGCCAAAAATATAATAGACATAGTAAAGAAATTGTGCATATTCACAGATTTCATTTTGAGTGGCACATTCGGAAAGTTCTATCGTATATAACCGCAAGTATTCGTAAACAACTCTTATGCATTCGTAAACAACTCGCAATGAATCGGTGATATTCTTAGTGATTCGCACTCATACGGGGACATTTTTTGACATGTTGAAAATTTACTCACGAATGTCCACGGATTAAATGTTCCGTTATTCAATCGTAAACGACTCTTAGTTAATCGCAAATCACCCGTAAGTGATTCACGAATATAATACGGCAAGTTTACGAATATAAACGAACCGGGATGTTTAAAAAAGGGCAATTATGATATCAGATTCCGAGAATGATACTAAAACAGATAAGGCTCCCCAAAGGGCCTGATGAGGGATATGTTTGATGGAGAAGCTGCGAGAGGACAGTGTGGGTCCTGGTCAGACCTTGTGTATATGCAGAGGCATAAGATGATAAATATCTATCTCACATGATATAAGTACACTTTTTCGAAATCATTGCTCATATACTATACTTCGATTCAAAATTGATGACAAATATAATCTATGATAGAGGAAATACTATTTAATGTTTCGCTAAACGTCAAACGATTTCCAATTGGATTTGCAATAAAATGGGGACTTAGAGCCTTTTTTTTCAATGTGTTTATATGCACTGGGGTCATTTTTTATCCCATCACAAAAAATGACGATAAGTCCTTCAAACGTTGTTCGATGTTCAAGAAAAATTGATTTATTATCCACGACTATAAAATTGAAAAAGTAAAACAAAGTAAACGTGCATCGGAGAACAACTTTGAATAAAGCATTCATAAATATATGTCTGGGGTCATAAATGACCCAATACGGTAGTATGACGGTTATTCCGGTAGAAGCAATAGGGAACAATTTTATCCAGTTAATCGTGACGTTAATTCGGACAAACAAAATAGTATTTCGTAGGTGTTGTTATAAATTCTCGTAACTACGGCTTGATTAAAGCCGTAGTTACGAGATTTTATAACAACAACGACGGTTTATCAAAACATAACGGTAAACCTAGTCTATTGTTGGCACAAAATTCTTTGCCATTAAGTTTTCTTTCCCAAACGGCAAGATATTTTGTTGTTTCGATTTGAAAGGAGTTACAGACAAAAAAATTTATTGATGTAAGAAGTGTAAACTTTGTATGGTATTGAATAGAAAATTCTGAGTGAACAGAAGGAATTGCATTGCTGATTATCAGCAATTTATTCTTTTCTCTCAATATTTTCCCAAACCATGGGACGTCAAAACTAGGTCTTGTTTGGGAAAGGGTTAATGGTTTTGAAGAAATTGTTGGTAAAACCCAAGCTTATTTCGTTCGCAAGTCATATCGTCTTGTCGAATGTCAGATTTTCAAAAACGAGGTTGTCTTTCTTACAACAACAACAACAAAATAATAACAAAGGACTCGTAAACATTCGTAAAGAAGTCGGCAATACTCCTATTGATTCGTAAATAATCCGTAAACATTCCGTAAACTAGTCGTAGAAATACGTAAACCGTCCGTTAAATTCGCTCAAATCGTAACAATACGTGAACTTATCGGCAATGTGATTACGAATGACCAATTCGTAAGGAATCGTAAGAAAATTCGTCAATGTGAACCCACCTTTAAACTAGTCTAGATTATTTTGTTTGGAAAATGGTATATACTGAATGGTTTTCATGTATGTTCTATGAGGAATAATTAACTTTTACAGTCAGTAGTCAAAAAGAGTTGCATGGTTTAAATATTCACACAAGAAAATCTAAACAATGTGGGGTTTTACTATATGGCAAAATGACCATTGTTCAGCGTTTGAACCCAAAATAAATGGTGGTATTCACACACCAGATTTATTCCCAGTATAACTTTAAAATTACTCAACAATAAATCCGATTGGCTGGGACACACGTGTCGTCCAATCAGATGACTTGAAAATATTGTGTAATTTGATTTCGAGAATCGACTTTATAAAAGACATGTTCGGGAATACCACACCAGATCATTGAGCGCCATTTTACAGCCTGAACCCTGTATCAGTTATGCTGTCTTTCGGATGCTGTAGAATATCAACCCTTTTCCTAAATACAACATTTTCGACTGGTCCAATTTGACAACTGCTGGTGACTAGATAGTTGTTGATAAAGCTGGGATTTGTATACTATATATATTGAGGCATTCAAGAAGCTATTAGAGAACTACATGAACATTGAGTCGACTGTAGCCTACTGGTCTGTATTTAGGTGGAAACTAAATTATTAAATGATCCATTGTCCAGATTCCGGTTTCAATTCCTTTTCAATCATGCATTACAATTTTGAGTAAAATAAGCATTGGAAAACTGGAAACCAAGGAGAACGGTCTAGTGCATGACATCAGCAGATGTCTTGTTGTATTCTTACCATGAAATTTGAAAATCATGGCCCTAAATTTGTTGAAGTATCATTTTTCATAATTTAATGATCATTTTAGTACTTCACACGTTCTCACTGTTACATTGTTACCCTTTCTCATATGACGATTTTGATATGGTCTAAATTGGACGGAGTGCTTATGATTAAATCATTGTTGCTTATGTATGGAACTTGTGCATATAGGCTAACATGGGCAGTAGCAGTGGGATGCTGGAAACTCGGTATTTTCTCATTTTTCTAAATACCCTCCAACGCCCTTTTGGTTAGTGACGTCAAAATCAGAGCTTGTTTTCGGAAATTGTTCATAATTCAATTCAATTCATGTGGTTTGTTGATATATGAGACACGTGGTTAAATAAATATGGCCGCCGTGGAAATGTGATGCCACCAAAAATTTAAGTTAAACACCTATGAATACATGTACGGCAAATTTATTGGGCGCTAGTCTGTTTTGTACACTTGAACGTAGAAAATACTAAAAGAAAGGAGATACCGATAATGTATAATATCAGATTTTTTCTGTATAGAAAGAAAAAAAAATGTAGTGAAAAGTTTCGCTTCATGGCGTCTAAGCCTAATGCACAGACGGGTATGGGTGGTTGGTTTTACATGCATGTAAATGTGTAGGTTGATGGGTGGGAAAAAATGACTCAGGGAAATTGTTCGACTTAGTGCACATGATGGGGAACAATACTACTTAATTGTAAATTTGTACTCGGTTTGTTTTTGTACTCACCTTCAATCCAAAATATTGATTAAAGTAGTGAAAAGTTTTGCTTCATGGCACCTCAGCCTAATGCACAGACGGGCATGGGTGATTGGTTGTACATGCATGTAAATGTGTAGAATGATGGGTGGGAAATTGTTTGACTTAGTAACTGTAGCTTATTGTTTTAAGTTGCACTTACGAGGATTTGTTAAACAAAAACTGATATCTTAGTGCGTACTAGTACGACATGGGTATATTCCGCGGAACGTTTTCCATCCTTTCGAAAAAAGGGCATTATCATGACGATACCTCAGTGGTGTAACTTTTCTGTCTAACATATGTAAAATGACAAGTTACGACAATAGTTTTGGATGTTTTATGGCGGGTATATGAAATTGGAGCACAAAAAACGACGAGGTAGTTCACTGATAGTCTTGATAACCGCCTCACGTTATCCCATTACCAAACGGCAACATTTTAGGCTGTTCCAAATTCAAAAATGTGGCAGACGACAGTTTAAACTGAACGAAATTTTATATTTTTGGTCTTTTTTGAGAAGAAAATATTGTGGGAAATGAAGAAATTGCTTTTAACAAGCAATTTCTTCATTTTCCAAATTTTTTCCAAAGTCATTATCTTGTGGGGAGTCAAAAAGAGCCATTGTGTGGTAATGGGTTATATACCAGCTTGAGCATAATTTATGACAAATATCTGAATGAAGGAATATCAAGTTGTTTCATATAGCCTACATCTTGTCTTTTTAGAAATCATACTTTTATGTCTATCGTGTCCTTTTGAAAGATTGGGTCGAACAATTACTGCTTTAGCCCTTTCCAAAGCCCTACAAGCCTTTGTCGTACCTTATAAAACACGAGAAAACATTGAAACAAAAGAAGAAAATGCTGAAAACCAGCATTTTCTTCTTTTGTATCAATATTTTCTGTGCTTCATTGTACGCACATCATTTCTGTATCAACATCACATTATTTTCTGTGACAGGCTGGCAGCTTTCGAATAAGAACAGCCCAACTTTGGCGATTTCTGTGGGGAACCCTGTCTATAGCCATTCTGTTTGCCAAAGCGACCAGAATTTCTATGGGTCAACGTACAGGGAATCGAATCCTACCTTTCTAGGCCTATTTTGACTGATTTCTGACCAAAATCAGATCCTGTGACTTTCTATGCCTATTTTGACTGATTTCTGACCAAAATCAGATCCTGTGACTGAAGATAGTGTCTATCTTCAGTCAAGGGATCTGATTTTGGTCAGAAATCAGTCAAAATAGGCCTAGAAATGTATGATTCGATTCCCTGTGGGTCAACGTGACAAAAGTCAACCCAATCCCGCCTGATGACGCTTACAGACTTCCCGCCGCAGGATAAAGGCTTTCGAAAACTGTGAAAAATGAAAAAAAAATGCATGTGACTAGCAATTTCTTCATTTCCCAAAATATTTTCTATTCAAACAGACAAAAAAGTAAAATGTGTTTACTTGAAAGTGTGGCCTGCAACATTATCTGACTTCTGACTAGGCTGTAAATTTGTCGCCTGATAATGGGCTAAAATTGCCAATGAGTCACTGGGTGCCATTATCGTAGGCTACTTTCAATTGCATTACTCAGTTCATTATTGAAATATTCTAATTTTTAATGAATAAAAAAGAAAAGAATTACCAAAAATGCACATTAAAATGAAAAACTATTTTAAGGACGAAAGCGTTTTAACAGCGCAGGTGTAGCCAAGTCGTTCGTGTTTTGTACATTACCTTTGATGGATTTCTTCGTTCCCTCAAGTGATGCTTTTATCGCTTCAATCAAGTAAAACACGACAGGAAAAAGAAACTAAACGACAAAATTGAATTTGATTTAGAATGAAAACTAATTTGGTATACACGTATATGCGCTACTGTTATTAATACGAGATTTATGATATATGCCTACAATGGACTCTGCAGCATTTTACCCCAAACAAATCTAAAAGATAAAGATTGGATTAAAATAAATAAGTGAATTAGGTTTCTATTAGAAATAATGTCAACTATCCCCGTCAGGCAGGCGAAGGCGACTACATTGGCGCATCAAAAAGAAATCCTAAAATCCGGTAAGCCCCTTTTCACCAATTTGAAGGGGGTTGGGACCCATACACCAACCCTGGATCCGCGTATGGACTCTAAGTCAATAAATCGTTGGTGGGGAGTCAAAACCTCATAACTCCAGCTTATTCAAGCTGTAGTTACGAGGTTTTGACTCCCCACCAACAAAATATGAGCTGGGGCCCAGAGACCAACGTAGATTCCTTTCAGCCTGTGTGTCTGGACAGTCTGATAGATAAACATAACTATTTTCTTTAAGGGGGGATGCTCCAGTTTTTCGGAACACTCGGTCTTTACTGTAGTAAATTAAATGTTTCGTACCAATATGTTTCGCTACCATATTTTCAATATTATAACACATCATTACAATTTACCCTTTTCGACGGTAAAAGTGTATTTATTATGCAAAACTGATTTCCTCAAGATGGAAATCGATTATTTAGAGCAAGACAGTCGTAAGTATGTATGTAGTTACCACTGTTTTGAGTCATTTCATTCGTGTGTAGGTGATAAAAATTGCTGTAATTCACTAATAAGTGCGCTGACATATACATTTTCTTTTTGAATTGTTACCAGGATATGTTGCTTAATACAATGAGGGAATTTTATCAAATTCTATTATGTAGAACTTGAAATATTTCCAAAAAAATGCAAATTTTGACGTAAAACACTCCAGCTTCGTTGATCTAACCGAACACGTGAGCATGCTGTTTTATACATTTACACGTTTATAGTAGCACATATTTTGGGTTTTCTGTTCTCATTAAATGTAAGACGTTACTTTAAATCCGTTTTCGGGACTAAGCGATGGATATACAGAATTTTATTAGCATTTTAGTGACCTTGGACAGGTGCAAGAAATTGTGCATTTTTTCGATGTAGGGATATGTGATACGAATGCCTATAAAATTAAAAAAAAACGCTGATCATCCATTTTTATTTTATTTTTCAATTGGTAATAACATGTCATTTCAACATACAAAATATAAATAAATTCTATTATTGGGAAAAAATTCAGGAAACTGGAGCACTCCCCCTTAAACTTCACTTTTACTCATAGAAACCGTGGGCGAAATGGGTTACGATTAGACTACAATTCGGAACAAATTGATTTGGATCCACGTTGGTCTCAAAAGTCAAATGGGCTCTTTTTGAAGAACTCAACTCACACTTGCAGGCATTGGTAGGACATAGCCTACATAATTATGCTCGATGCAATTTATTCCGAATGGTTAATTTCTAAAATTAAATTGTAAATGTTAGGGCAAAAATGTAATGAGTAGGCCTACATATTACCGCTTTCAATAAAATTCGCACAACTACCTCTTGATATTTTTTCTCTTTTTTTCCCTTTTTCTTTTGAAAAGCGAAGATATAAAATCATTTTGCATTTACAAATGAACCAGGATCTGGAAAGGGTGACTTTGAAATACATGTGTAATACAGTTTATGGCAATTAGGAACAAAATGGATCTAGATAAGCCTGTGTTTACAGGTTCTCTTAACCCATTACCAGACGACAAATTTTTAGGGTGGTCCAAATTGAAAGATCTTGCAGACGACAATTTCAAGTGAATGGAATTTTTAGTTATCAGGTCTTTTTGGATCTAAAAAAATGTGGGAAATGAAGAAATTGCTTGTCACAAGCAATTACTTCATTTTCCACAATGTTTTCCATCACCATGATTTTGTCGGGAGTCAAAAAGAGTCACTGTGTGGTAGGCCTAATGGGTTAAAGTCCATCTTCAAGACCGGTACCAACCTTCCGAGAGCAGCATGGATCCTGATCAGACACAGGGCACATGTCGTTATAGAAACGTGGTAGTCGTAGTTTTACACTCACCCTTGGAAAATTAAGCATTTCCCCAACAAGACCTGGTTTTCACATCCCTAAAAGAAAAGGCTTGGGAAAACATTGAGACAAAAGAAGAAAATGCTGATAACCAGCATTTTCTCCTTTTGTCTCAATATTTTCTGTGCTTAATTTTACACCAATTCTATCTTTAGCAACATCAACTTTATCGTCTGCGACAGCATTCAAATTGCACCACCCTAAATTTTTGCTGTTTGGGAAAGGGTTAACGAAGTCGATTTAGTAGAAAAGCTCACTCGACGAGAAAATTACTATGGTTGACAGACCATGATATTTTCTGATTTAAATCTTTATTTGGGGAAAAACTTCATTTTTTGGTGGATAAAAGCTTTTTATGAACAAAGAGATCGTTTTTCTCGAATGGAGAAACACGTTTTTGGTGTGTAGAAAAATGCCATAAACATTCATAATTATCAATAATGGTAGGAAATCGGCAAGGCGCGATCTTTTTGATGTAGGTTGATGTGGGTTAACCCTTTCCCAAACGACAAAATTCTGGGGTTTTCCAAACTGAAAGATGAGCAGACGACAAAATAGATGACGATATTATAATATAGAACATAAAAACTTAAAACAAAACAAGGAAATTGTTTATATGTTTATCAGGTTTTTCTTCTTTTGTCTCAATATTTTCACAAGTTTATTTTTAGGGGGAGCCAAACGTTGTCTTGATTGGGACAGGGTTAAACTGTTCTTGAATCTTTGTGCTCACTTAAACTATGTAAATCTACGAGATCAAAAAGTGTGAATAGTTGTGTAGGTTTTTATTGTTAATTTATATAGAGTGAAACTTCCATGGCATGCAGACAACCAAGTCTTTCAAACATTGTTGAGAAAGGGTGAAACGTTGGTTAACTCTTTCCTAAACACCGCTGGTTTCGAACTACCTAGGGAGAATCATTTGGAAAAGGGAAAAGTAGAAAATGATGATGACCAGCACTTTCACTTTCCCCTAATGTTTTCAATACAAAAATGTGCGCATTATAGGCTTTAAACAACTTTCTAGCTTGTTGTCTGCAATGTCCTGAATTTGAATCATTACGAATGTTGTTTTGGGGGAAGAATGATCGGGATTTTCATTTTACCTTGATACGCCCCTTATTAGTTTCCTCTTTCAACATTTCCAACGAAATAATGCTTTTTGATAGGGATAAGTGCGTAGAAAACGATTTTTTGCAAATTAAGAAATTGCTTGTGACAACCACTTTCTTTATTTTCTCATTATGTTTTCTACCCAGAAAGGCAAAAGATTGTAAAATAACATTCACTTGAAATGTTGTCCGCAAAATATTTGAATTTGGAGCAGTCTAAAATACATGTATATGCATCACCTGAGCTCGCATACTCCTAAAGGCATAACAAATGTCAACGTATTTTAGTTACACGTGTAAGGTTCTTGCATTTTCTTCGAAAATATGTCCCATCACAGGAAAAGGCGCACCTCGTTCTCCTTAATTATCATTTTAGCCTTTTGAAATTGCGTTTTGAATAAATGATTTTTTTCTCAAAAAATGGAATGCATCTCGGTGTTCCATTAACCAGATGGGAAAATGGTACACTACACGCATGGATTGCCACTTTCATTTATCAAACGTGTAAAAGTGGGTTTTGAACTGTATACCAGTAAAGATATGGTAAATCTACTTCATATTTTACAAGCATCCTCTCAGAAACTATAAAACATTTTACAAGGGGAACATATTAACGTAAGACCTGCGTGATGCACTTCCGGTATAATCGTTATATTTCGACTTATTCCGTGACGTCCGTTAGTTCGGACATTTTAAATGTATCGTTAGATGAAATATCACCTGATTTCGTAACAACAGAAATAATTGAGCGATCTCAGATTTCGGGGAAAATATTCTAAACAACTTTTGTGAAAATGTTTATAAATTGTATGGAGAGTAGGCAAAAAAACCGATAAAAGTCAAAAATTCAAAATTTGAGAGCAAATGAAAATTACTTCCCTTGAAATAGTCTATTCGCACCATACAGATTTCGTTCCACAACTTGTCACATAGCCCATTACCCAGGTCTTACCTTATAATTGTTTACTATATATCATTTCTCCGAACGTTCCCGGCTTTTGACAAGGAAGGATTGGTCATTTTAAAACGGGAAAGGGACTTTTGAATGGAAAAAATATAGGTTTGCTCTAAATACCGAGCGTATTTGTATGCAAAGATTATGAAAATATATCATAAAAATGTATCGTGTCTTGCGATTATCACCCGTGTATATATAGGGGATTAAAAGAGAAGACTAAACGAATATCAAAATAATTTAATTATGCCTAACATAATATATGACTGACAGTCATCAAAACAAACATTTGGTCCACATATCTCCCGCCGTGACCAAATATTAATTTCTAACATCTGAAAACTGGCCTGGGGTCAGAGGAGATTTTATAAACTAATCGATATTAATTGTCGCTGATCGATCACCCCCGAGGTATGATTGGAAAAATCAAAGTCAATACGGAAGAGGAGAAATTCATTTCGTGACTTCGTCTTCCGTATTCTTCCTTTCCCTCATAACCCTCTCCAAAATGACAAATTTGTAGTCCCTTCCAAATTCAAAGATGCTGTAGACGACAATATCAAGTAAACAGAAGTTTTTTGGTCCTTTTGGATGAAAACATTGTGGGAAATGAAGAAATTGCTTGTTACAAGCAATTTCTTCATTTTCCATAATGTTTTTCAAGGCCATTTTCTTCTAGGCCGTCAAAAGGCGTCAACGTGTATTAACAGGATAAATGACACGTACCTAGGTCACGCACATGCTTGATAGTTGAACGTTTCATAACTAACTAGAGATAGTCAAATAAGATCTAGCTACATTGAAAAATAAGAAAATAGCCCAGTCCTGTCTACAATCTTAGAAATCACAAACTGAAATGAAATGCAATTTAGTATCTAATGATTCCTGTTTCAAAAAAAAAACAATTTTTAATCAAAACTTTTATGAGGCGTTGTTTGCGAATTAAATTTTGTTTCTGGGTTGATTGTAACATTATAATGAGAGGAA
This sequence comes from Fragum sueziense, assembly GCA_963680895.1. Lineage (NCBI taxonomy): Eukaryota > Metazoa > Mollusca > Bivalvia > Cardiida > Cardiidae > Fragum > Fragum sueziense. The sequence continues at coordinate 25,565,948 of OY804598.1, forward strand.
CAGATAGGCATAACATGGGGTATTGGCATTTCAGAATTCCTTATTCACCAAACCTTTGTTGTGGATTCTCATTAGAGACGATTCAAATGAGCACCCACAACATAGGGTAAAGATTCGAAATAACAAAATTAGAATGGGTTTGCCCCCTCATATCGGTTGCTTTGTAACTTGTATTCTTCTGCTAATTCTATTTTTCTCTGCTATGCACATGTGGCTTGTACATTTATTTTCTAATGTATAAAAATACACTGTTTTAATGAGATAAAAAAATTATTGCGACAACCGTTTCCCGAAATCGAAATGAGATCTGATTTTGACTACCTCAACAAAAAATGATTGGGAAAACATTGTTGAAATGGAATCAAACAATGATGGTTAGCATGTCCTTCTTATGCACCAATCATTCCTATGCTACATAATTCACAAAACCCGTCTTTATGAACACCCAATTTGTCGTCGTTGAAAGCTTTGAAATGAGAACAGTCGAAACATTTAAGCTTACCATCTCGGAAAAATTGAAGAAACTTTGCATAAAGGAAAGGAAACGTTTAGAGAAAAGAAGAAATTGGTATATAAGTACTTGAAAAGTCTAAAATTGAACGGCGTCAAATCCTTGAACTTAACCATTTCCCAAACAAGACCTGGTTTTGACGTTCCTAATTAAAAAGGATCGGGAAAACATTGAAACAAAAGAAGAAACTGCTGATAACCAGCAGTTTCTCCTTTTGTCTCAATATTTTCTCTGCTATATTTTACACAAATTCTATCTTAATAACTTCCATTTTGTCATTTGAGGTAGTTTTTGAAGTGGATCACCCTAAAATTTTGTCGTTTTGGAAAGGGTTAAACTGCTACGACTGTTATAATTACTGATTGGTCTATCAAAACAAACTTTTCCGGAGACAAATTTGGAAAAGAAAATAGATCTAATTTGTCTCAAGTCAAAGATATTGAAAACGATAAAATCAATATATGACTAGTGTATGATTATGGTAATACAAATATGTATAATAAAGATTTTGTAAAATGTCATGTACATTTTCAAAACTAATATATGTGACCCGTCATGCTAAAAGAGACATTCTTGGAAAAGTGAAAAGTATCAACCCTAGTCAGTCTGCTCAATCCGTACACACTGACCAGGGTCGAAACTTTTTCACTATAAGTTAATTTTATTGATTTAGATTTTTTTCCTATCTTCCTGCTTTTCTTAAAATTGAATTTGTGAACTTTCCACGAAGTCGCTTTAAGCGTGACGGGTCATATGCGACATAACGTAATTCAAGCTTTAGTTACGAGGTTTTGACTCCCCACCAACGATATTAAGTTCTTTCGTTCCTGACCGACAAGAAACGAGTTTCAGTCGATATGATCATGAGCCTGCATGTGATAGAAGGATATTGAAGTCCTTGCTTTCAGATCAGTATGTTCACGTGTGTAATCTGATCAGGATCTACACTGCTGTCTGACAGTAGCTACAGCTCATGATGAACTTACTGGAGAACAAAACGATTCTTGGTCGAACTGCAGGCTGATCTGGTACCATGTTGATCTCAAATGCCGTTTTCCAGATCCTGACTCAGATATTACAAATTATTTGGAATCGCAGAGATAAAAGGAACCTTTTTAACCCATTACCAAACAACCAAAATTTGGACTGGTCCAAATTCACAGATGCTGCAGACGACAAATTGGATTGAATGGTATTTAAGATTTCTCGGTCTTTCTTGGTAGAAAACATTGTGGGAAATGAAGAAATTGCTTGTCACAAGCAATTTCTTCATTTTTCACAATGTTTTCCAAATCCATATCTTGTGGGGAGTCAAAAGGAGTCGCTGTGTGGTAATGGGTTAAAGTATTTTTTCAAACTTGTGACGCCGTCAGCGGAGACTGACCTGTGTCGATGATGTTCACACTTTCCAAATCATGGTCCCTTTTGCGAGAAAGGTCACATATGCATACGTGCCATAGTTACGTGGCTTAAGGTAATTCGCCAACCTATCAGTCCTCTTTTTTAACTGTTCGAATGTTAAGCTTTTCCAAATCAGCAAACAAATTAGTCCGTTCCAATTTCAAAGCAGCTGCAGACGACAATGTCTTATGTTAAGCATTTGTGTTAAATAAAATTAGCCTATATCACAGAAAATATGGATACAAAAGGTGACACTTCTGGGAATCTGCATTTTCTTCTCTTGTCACAATGTTTTTTAAACACTTTAGAGGCATATATATCAATATAAAGTAAAAACATGGCTTGCATGGTAAAGAGAATGTCTACAGCTTTCCTTAACGAGCTCAGTTTTTAAGCAATTATTTAATATGGTATCAGATTAGAAAGCACTGAGGGAAAAGAGGAAAATGCTGATGATCACCTTTTGTCTTCATTTCCCTCAATGATTTCTGTGCAATAGATTGTGCACATTCCATTATCAGTTGCATTTGATTTGTCTTCTTCAACAGCTTTCATTTTGGATTAATCTAAAATCGAGTCATTTGGAAAAGAGTTAACCCTTTCCCAAACAACAAAATGTTTAGGGTTGTCCTATTTGAAAGTTGTTACAAACGGCTTACTAAAGGAAAATATTGTGTAGCACAATATAGCACAGAACATATTGAGGCAAAAGGAGAAAATGCTGGTTTTCAGCATTTTCTTCCTTTGCCTCAATGTTTTTCCAAGCATTTTCAATCGGGGACGTCATAAACAGATCTTGTTTGGTAAAGAGTTAAGGTTGCCCAGGGGCGCACAACGTCTAATTTAGAAATGGTAAGGATCGGTCCGGTCACATCTATAAAATTTGACAGTATAGACCTGAACCGAATCATTTGATGGTTAAGTGCCGGGCGCATTAAACCCAGGGACCATGTTGGACTTTAGAGGTACGACGTTCGTGTATTTATCGCTACTTTTCAACAAAGCCTTGTAACTGCAGCTTAAAACAAGCTGCAGTTACGAGATTTTTGTTGAAAGCGACGTTATGTTCTTTAAAAATGGTTTTGGGCTTGATTTTTTAAAAAGATAATTTAGTTTATTAGTATTTCCATGTTAAGTGCCGGGCGCATTAAATCCATGGACCATGTTGTCCGTTAGAGGTACGTTCGTGTAGGTGTCTGTATTCATCGCTGCCTTTCAACAGAAATCTCGTATCTACAGCTTTAACCCTTTCCCAAACAACATTTCTTAAGGGTTGTTCAATTTGAAAGCTGTCGCAGATGACAAAATGAATGTTGATAGAGATGAGATTTGTGTATGATATAGCTCAGAAAATATTGAGACAAAAGGAGAAACTGCTGGTTATCAGCAGTTTCTTCTTTTGTCTCAATGTTTTCCCAAGCCATATCTAGTAGGTACGTCAAAACCAGGTCTTGTTTGGGAAAGGGTTAAACAAGCTGTAGTTACAAGATTTTTGTTGAAAACGACGCTATGTTAAGGGTTTGATTTTAGATAATTAAGATTAATAATATTTCCATATATCACTGGATTAAGTAGTATTTCTCTGTACATGTAGGGCCTACGTACATGTGAACTCCAAATGAAAAGCACATAAATTATTTTTTAATATTGCATGCATTTTGTCCAAAAGTCAACCAAAAGTCAATATTTGTCCAGAAAGTTAATTAATCTACGTCTGTTTTTGTTAACATGATTACTTCTGTTGCTATTTCTAGACAAAATGACTAAATTCATTGATAGTCTCTCGACTTGCATATAATATACATTGTTTATATTCTAGCTTGTTTGTTATATTTACAACAAAAATCACAAAACTTGGAGAATTGTTAAAGTCGTTTAGACTTCGGCCATCGTCAATGTTCATTTTAGCCATGGTACATGTAGAGTTCTTGTAAACAAAAAGTTCCACACTATTACATGCTTTTTAGTAAAATAAAATTTCCGCTTTTCAACAAACCCCCCATGACTGCAGCTTGTTTTAAGGCGCAGTTGCGAGTTTTTTTTTTTTTTTTTTTTTTTTTTGAGAAGCCGCGATATAAATAATATTCAACAAAGAAGACAAAAAGACAAAATTATATAATTTCCAGATTACATGTGTTTTTCAAAATCACGCATTTCTTTAATTTCTATATTTTCAAATTGCTGCAGTGTGACTTTTTTACATTTTAAAAATGTTATAAGATCATTTAAGTTTGGTGACAAAGAAAAAAACCCTAACTTTCCACCCATATCATTTAATAACATTTGTCATAATTTAGACAGTCAAAATGACATCATAAAGTTATATAAAACGTGTACGATTTCATTCTGTAACTTTAGAAACTGCATGAAATACATTCTTTTGTGCAATATTTGTATAGAGTATCATTGAAAAAATACGAGGGAAACGACATAGCTACATATAAGAGGGATTGGTGTCATTTTGAATTACAACTACACAGGTACGTGTATCATTAAGGTAGTCCACCCCGAATTAGGTTTGTTCAACTCGGAATTATTCGGGCGAAGTCGAAAACATTCGGCGGTGGAACTTTCCACCACCGAATGTTTACGACTGCTTCCGAATAGGTTCGGATACGTAACGACGACGCCCGACAAAATCCGATGTTTTATTAATCCCAAAATGACCATATTGCGGGTTCTCTACCTTAATAATAATTGTTCAGATTTGATATTGTAAGCGATATGGAGATAGCTTGACGATCAGCATTTTCTTGGATATTTTCCAAAGCTTTTTTACACTTCTAAGAAGGGTTAATATGTTGCTTGCTGGAATGGAAACTTCCAAAATGTTTCTGAGTGAAAACTTTAAAGATAATAACTAGGTAACGTAATTTAGCTCATCAAGTACAACATTTGGTGTGTACTGAACATTTAAAAAGATATCCGCATATTAATTCATCGAGTACTTATAAGAAAACAACGTGGGTCTTGAACAGACTGTGTGTATTCACAGGCTGATCTGGATCCACGTTGGTCTTACGATCCACGATGACCCCCTTTTGGACCGCCCTACACTCACATATTACCTTTTAAGCGTGTACTGTACATCGAATATTAGGCCAATTTTTTCAGCATATTAATTAATTCATAATTTCTATAAATGAAATGCGACTGGTGTCAAATCATGTCTAACCCATATGTTTTCATCGAGGGCTTAGTGCAAAGTCATTGTAAATGTTTATACATGTATGTTCTTAATGTTAACATCATATTGTTAGGATAGATTTTTACATGTACGCAGGCTATAGTGACCAAATGCAGGCAACATTAACCCTAGTGCAATTCTAAAGTTTCTATGATATAGATAACATTGAAAGAAAAGACGAATGTGTTGATTTCCAGCTTTTACTCTTGATATTTTCTTACAAAGTTTAAATCTTTATCTATATATTCTATTGTCTGAAGAATCCTTCGATTTTGAACAACCAAACATTTTTGCTGCTGGTAGAAGAGATGATTCAACGCGACACATATTAACCTTTTCCCAAACGACAAAAAAAATAAGGTGGTCCAATTTCAAAGCTTCTGCAGATGACAAAATACATGTTAATTTTGTAAAAAAAAATGTGAATAACACAGCACAGAAAGCATTGAGACAAAAGGAGAAACTGCTGGGTATCAGCAGTTTCTTCTTTTGTCACAATGTTTTCCCAAGCCAATTCTATTATGGACGTCAAAACCAGGTCTTGTTTGGGAAAGGGCTAATGCATCCCTTCGTAAACCTCATTACTGCAGCTTAAAACAATCTGTTGTTACAAGGTTTTTGTAGAAAAGCAACAATATATTTTTATTATTTTGTAATGAATCGATGCAAAGAAGTTTTATCGCCGCTTTTCAACAAAAAACCCGTAACTACAGCTTGTCTTAAGCTGTAGTTACGATCTTTTTGTTGAAAAGTCTCATTATGTAAATAGACAATTGCACTGAGCGAAACAGAGCGTATTGAAGATTAAGGCGGGGTTTCATTATGGGAAGAAATGTTTACAAGCCGAAGTGGGCCGATCTTTTAACACCATTGTGAGTACTTCTAGCCAATAGAAACAAAATGCGTGGCTCACTCAGTAAATATTGGCGAAATTTAGTCTGAAAATTGGACGTCTGAATTGTTTTCCCTAGTCGCAATTTACATTAATCCATTTCCAGTCTGCAAAATTTTACACTGGTCTAAATTCAAAAATGTTGCAGATGACAATTTCAAGTAAATTGAATTTAAAATAGTTTGGCCTTTTATGGAAGGAAACGTTGTGGTAAATGAGAAAATTGATTTTCTACCGTGTTTTCAAAAGCAACTTTCTTATATGGAGTCAAAAAGTTATTGTGCGGTAATGGGTTAACCCTTTCTCAAACAAGACATAAATTTTACGCCCCTGGCATAATTTCCATTTCGAAGACATTGAAAGAAAAAAAATTGCTGTTAATTAGTAATTTCTTCACTTCTTCAATGTTTTCTGAGCCATAACACTGTTCTTTTCTTTTTTATGTATAATGGGTAGAAAATGAATATGTGATAGCTCAGAGGATTGGTGTTGAAGATTCTGTTGTATTAAGTTTTAAGCCTTTATTAAACAACAAGATTTGGACATGACCACATGCAAATGTATTTCATGGGACAAAATTATTCCGACTACCAGAAAAAACATATCTTTTGATTGGATGGAAAATTTTGGAGAAAATGTTGGTTATCAACAATCCTCATCTTTCATTTCTATATTTTCTGATGCTTTACATAATATTATTAGGTAGGAAAATGTTTGGAGAAGGAACAAATATGGTAAAAGTGGGTGCAAACAAAGAAAGAGAAAGAAAAAATGTGTGGGGGTACTGTGTAGGCTAAAGTTGTGATATTTTATAATTACACACTTCCCATCAATCAAAAGCTACAGTTGTCGCCACATCGTATGGCACAATGTTTATATTTTGTTCAAATGTAATTGAACGGTAAACAAAACATAAACACGTGCCATACGATGTGGCGACAACTGTAGATCTACTAATGACATTGTGTTTATGAATATCAGTATGTGCACAAAATAGTAGACCAAATTTCATTGTGACGAACGAACATTCTTGTTAAAAGAGAAATTATAATAACAGATATTAGTATTTTATAACATACATGTATATTCATGCTATCGTAGTTTAGACATAAAAGTCCCATTTCATTTTGACTAAACATGTGTATGTATATTTTTTCTCTATCAATACAAACTTAAAAACTTTGTAAATATAATGCTATTATTTATCGTTATTACTTAAATATGGCTACTACTAAAACTGCAACCATTGAAGACTGATCGTTCGTATTCAAGAGAATTGTAGATTAATAATTATTGAAGTCGTACTCAATTTAAAAACATTTATTGCTAAATACATTTGTATATATGTTATTGTGTGTACACCATAGTAAAGTTGTTAACATTAACTTTTGTCCAATTCAGAAAAGTGTTTGTCATGATATCTATAAATATAGCCTAGGTCATAAATCATACAAAATGGAGAGGTCCCCTCCGTTATCATTAAAACATATCATTACCTATCATACTACACACATTTGTAGATCGTCTAAAAGTAACAGAAAAATCAAGCTACTGGATCCTTTTCCCAAAACAATTTTTGGACGCACATGACAGAAAAGGCATGGGAAAACATCGGGACAAAAGAAGATAATGCTCGTAACCATAGAATAAAAGTTATTATATCCATAAAATTAATAACACCATGCATATGGTATACTAAAATGAAGAAAAGGGAGAAAATACTGTTTTAAATGGCAATGCTGATGTCAAATTACGACAAAAATCGGCTGAAAATATTACTAAGTAAAGCTAGCTTATAATCAGTTTACATAGATCATGTCATCTTGTACTTCAAGCAATTCATGCTGCATAAATGCATTATTATCGTTAATGCTGAATATATGTCTGTTCTCACGTTGACAAATAAAATACATTCGTTTCCATGGTGATTGACAAACGAGTACAGTATTTATTGTCGTTTGACTGACACATAGACAAGATTGCCCTATGATATCATTTAGGACAAAATATGGACATTTAATACATGCTGTTTACTGTTTAGTTCACTGATTATGACCCCTTTATCCTTAAAGATGCATATCTACGTGTTTTAGTATTGCGAAAAATGAGAATTCCACGCAGTATGTAGATCTATACAAACACTGCGATAAACAACGTTAAATAGTTCCGATTTGAAATGAGTAGGCTATTTCAAAAAAGAAGTTTTCATGTAGTAAGATAACAAGAATATTTGTGCTACTTCTGTTTAAACTGTAAAAAATCATTGGCAATTAAATGATGCAAAACGTTTTTCACTGCAAAAATGTATCTTAAAGCAACATAGTATTCATGCGAAATTGCTTCTTTTCTGGTAAAGAAGGAAAGGAAAGTAGCCTTATCTACATACTGCATACTATGTACTGTTTGCAAAGAATTCGTTTTGCTTTCAATATTTGTGACATATTTTATGAACTCCAAATTCAAGGTTAAAACATCTTCCGCGATTCATGGATTTGCGAGTATTTATTCCATAAATCTAGAAAACGTCAATTTAATGCCAAGTTTACCGTTTTAACGTTTAACAATATCCCGTGGTGGGGGAGCAAATTTACTTTCCAGCGAGACAAAAATGGCAAGATAATTACTCAATACAGCCAAGTGAAATAAAAAAGAAATATATACATGTACATGCGCCATCAGGCAAGAAACATCAAACGGTCGCGCATGCGCAGTATCACCAATGTCTCGTGCTAGCTATCAATATCAGGAAAGATGGCCGTCTGATATGAGTGTCTGTGGGCAATGAAACTCTGTAGAACTCCGTCAAACAATCAATACTGCTCTTTTGAGTGGTACTTTTAATGAGTTGAACAATATAATGAACACTTCTTGCGGTGTCGATTCTCGTTTTCATTGTTTTACCAGGTTGAATACACTAGTCAGCCATTTTTAAAATGAGTACATATTTTCATAATCATAATTATTGCAAATCTATTGAAAATGAAATAAGTCATAATTTAATTTAGTTAATTTAATTCAGAATTTATGAAAATGCACTTTTTGTCCTCATTTTAGTGTTTCCGGTTAAGAGTTTTAACTAATATTTATGATCTGAAGTGTGAACGAAAGCCGACAAAAAGTAAATTGACTAATAACTAATACAAATTCATCAAATTCATAACAACATATCTTTTTTATTACTTTTTTTCTTTATCTGATTTAAGCATACAGAATATTTAATTAAAATTTGACTTTTTATAACTAAATTTTATACAACAATCAGTCTTCCTCATATCTTTATTAGCTATGATTCGCTATGATTGAGTACAGATAATACAAAGTACATGTCTTGGGTGCTATTTTTATGTTATATTTCATATATCTAATCCAATTTCATTTTTTATTACAATATATGCTATGAATTTTATCTTAAGACAAATTTAACATCGTAACATCGGCATGATCCTTAGAAAGACATTTTTGAAACAGCGCCATTGCATATGATACATGATGTAAAAAAAGGATTATGACCTAGGCTATATTTATAGTTATCATGACAAACGCTTTTCTGAAATGAACAAAACTTTATGTTTGGCTAATAACTTTACTATGGTGTACATAATATAGGCCAACAGCATATTTAATTAAAGCCATACTGGATAGTGACCAACCTGTGTAGGCCTATATATGTATACATTTAGTGTGATCAAGACACATGCGTCATTGTAAACTGTAGCAACTGGAAAAGAGCATCATGGGTCCTTATCATATTACATTAAGGCACATAAAAATACAGCCGAGCCCGGATAGCTCAGTCGGTTACGTCGGAGTCTGTCAATCCAGGGGTCTCGAGTTCGAACCCCGGCTCGGCCAGTATCCATTCTGACATTTGACTAAAGTCATTTGTCTCTCACCAATGGGTGTGAATCATCTATGTGAGAGAGCAGCTGGAGGCTCGGTTTGGATATTGTGGTTGTACTGGTGCGAGAAATACCAGGAACCCACGGTTAGGTGCTCCAGCCGCCGCGATATGACCCTGGTAGTTGAAAACGGCGTAAAACCCCAATAAACTCAAACTAAAACATAAAAATACAAGAGGACCATGATGGTCCTAAATCGCTCACCTGAATCAAGATGGCAAGAGTGATAATGGCAATTTTGTCAAATTCAAAGGCATGAAACTCATAAGGACTTTCTGTTTGGAAACACTCAAGAAATAATTTTGTTCCAATCAATCCTGTAAGGTTGGGTATGAATTAGCACAATTGTTGACAGTTTTTTTTTTCAATAATTATTTAATGATTTCGCAATATACAACATAGGGCTAATTTTCAAAGCATTCTGATCTGTTAGAGATTGATCATTTATGATAGGCTCAATTAACAAGATTTGGTCAGTGATTGAAAGAATATAGCGCAGGATTACCATCTGATAAGCTAAGGCTAATCCCCTATTTGTTTACATAAGATAAACATGGGGCCAGCCACAGCAACAGATAAAGAGAAATAGATAAGAGAAATAGGACAGATTCCTCTGAGTCCGATAAGCCCCTTCCTACCTGCCACATCCTGATTTTTTATCAATTGTAAGAATTTGAGAACAAATTTTGAAAAGAGTGACTCAAGGAACATTCCTGCAAAGTCTGGTTCATTTGGGCCCAATGATTGATTTTTTAAGAATTTTCTTATAATTTCTCGAAATCCAATAAGCCCCTTCCTCCCTGCCAAGGCCACATTTTTTATCATTTGTAAGAATTTGAAAACAAATTTTGAAAAGAGTGACTCAAGGAACATTCCTGTAAAGTCTGGTTCAAATTGGCCCAATGGTTGATTTTTTAAGAATTTTCTTACAACTTCTCTGAGTCTGATAAGCCCCCTTCCTCCCTGCCACGGCCACAGTTTTTGACAAATGAAAAAAATTGTGAATAAACTTTGAAAAAAGTGACTAAAGGAACATTTCTGCAAAGTCTGGTCCAAATTGGCCCAATGGTTGATTTATAAAGAATTTTCTTATGATTTCTCCAAGTCCGATAAGCCCCTTCCTCCCTGCCACAGCCACATTTTTTGTCAATTGCAAGAATTTGAAAACAAATTTTGAAAAGAGTGACTCAAGGAACATTTCTGCAAAGTCTGGTTCAGTTGGGCCCAATGGTTGATTTTTAAAGAATTTTCTTATGATTTCTCTAAGTCCAATAAGCCCCTTCCTCCCTGCCACGGCCACATTTTTTTGACAAATGTAAAAATTTGTGGATAAATTTTGAAAAGAGTGACTCAAGGCACATTCCTGCCAACTTTGGTTCAAATTGGCCCAATGGTTGATTTTTAAAGAATTTTCTTAAGATTTCTCTAAAATCTGATAAGCCCCGCCCTGCCACGCCCACATTTTTTGACAAATCAAAAATTCACGAACAAGTTTTGAAAAGGGTCACACAAGGAACATTCCTGCCAAGTTTGGTTAAAATTGGACCAATGGTTTAGGAGGAGAAGATGTTTGAAGAAATTGTGAACGGACAGACGGACGGACGGACGGACGACGGACAAAAAGCGATCACAATAGCTCACTTTGAGCACTTCGTGCTCAGGTGAGCTAATAATTGGTTGGTGGTCTCCACTAACATCAGTGATCTTTTACCAGATCCCGGCTTAAAATGTAACTTTTCTTCCAAAACCTCTTGAAGTTGTCCACCCCTAATGAAATTCGCGCGATGTCGGAATTATTCGAGCAAAGTCGAAATTATTCGGCGGTGGAACTTTCCACCGCCGAATGTTTACGATCGCGTCCGAATAGGTTCGGATACGTAACGACGCCGCCCGAAAAAAACCGATGTTTTATGAGTCTCAAAATGGCCACATTCTTACGGAAATTTTACCTTAACTAAAATTGTTTAAATTTGTAGTCGCAAGGTCAAGAATGAAAAACATCGATATGCAGATGTCTCTAGTTATTTTTGCAGTACAATACCGTAAACTCCGACCAGTCGAGTCAATACATGTATGCTCTTTTGCTTATTAATATTCCAAAGCAATGACCAAAACTTAACCATCTTTATGCGTGACAAAGCCATTTTATTCATTCAACAGTGTACCCCACACATTAAATTTATCTGAATACTACTTCAAACTGAAAGGCTGAAGTGAGAATCAATTTATAGCATTTTTATGTGAATGATAAATTAAGTGCAAATGTACAAAAGCGAATGGCTATACCATTATGATTGGATTATAACTCGGATGGGGAAATTAACCCTTAACAAACAGGTGCCCACAAATACGTAGTAGTAATGCTTCTTAATAATATTCTTTGGTGATTTCCTAATATGAAAATTCCGACAGGGTTTCACTTGAAACTACACTGTATTAAGTCGCTCCAATCAGATGAGAAGCAATTGTCAATCATATTGGTCCTGGTTGGTTCTGTAATTTTGGCAAGCAGCGAATAGAAAAGATCAGCATGCATATACATTCAGCCTGATCCTTATTGCACATCACTTGTACTGTTTACCCGTCAAATGCTTATTTTGATATACCAAAAGCAAATTCAAGAACATGAAGACCTAAGCAATGCTGCCAAGTTGGATTTTTAGCAAAATGATGTAGTAACTCTATAAAGTTTATTAGGAGAAAAGAAAATATTTCAGATAAAAAAATGTGTCATAATTGCCATAAAGTAACCCCAAATTCTCTCCCTCACCTCCTACTAATATAATGCTAGATAATTGTCAAGTGATGTGGTTTTGATCTTCATAAAAATGAGTCGAAATCTGGAAAAGGGGGTCCTTTTTTGGCCTTTTAGACTACGCAGAGTATTGTACCATGTATCAAGACCATCCTTTGTGTATGGCCAGGAACCAGGGGCCCCTTTTACTAACGAATTTACGCAAGGATTTTTCGTAGATTTGAAGTTGGTACAGCTAGGTCATAAAGAAAAAAATATGTTTGAGAACAACATGGATCTTAATCAGACTGCGCAATTGCGCAGGCTGATTTGGATCCATATTGGTCCCAATGCCATAAAGCCCCTTTTCAAGATCCTTGTCGAAATGTACAATATATTCACTCCCCAACATTTGAGTGTAAGTAGTCATGCAAATCATTTCGATTTTATCACTCATTTTGTCACCATAAATGTCGAAAGAATTTACATTGCCCTTTGTTGCTCGACTACAAAGCTAGCCTGCAGCTTGGCTCATTACTTTTTAGCCCTGAAAGGAATAATAATTCGATTTACCGGTATACATTTTCAGACTGACCAGAAAGATACCAAACCCCATGCTTTTAGTTCAAATGAACAAATTACATGTATGTATATATATTCACAAAACCGACAACGACATACACTTTCATTGTGCCATTGTATAGGCCTGTTAGTTTAAAGGACAATTCAGTTTGATATACACTAAATATTATGTCATATTTTATTTTGTTAGAGGTAAAAACACCTTTTTGTGTTGATGACGAATAATGGAAAGATGACTTCGCCGAAAAACACTATGTATACCATTATTTACCAAATAATTCATTTATTCTGGCTTGATAAGATACATGTGTAAGATAGCTACATATCTAACATTCCATGGGAATTTCAAAAGTTGGATTTGCAAATATTAATTTGTCTTTGTAAGACTACATGGAGTTGAACTAGAATATAGGCCTAAAATTAGCAGGAGATCTTCATCGTAGAGTTATTTAGATAAAAAGAAGTTTGATATTTGTTGAACTGTGAGTACAAATTTAGAGAAATTTTGACATGTTTTGTTCTAATCCTGTGAGATCTACTTATATAGACTTCGGATACCATTTTATCAAATTCACAGAAGAAGAGTTTCGAATGCTAAGCCTGCACAAAATTCAAACATGCACTTACATCATCAACCTTGGCTGCCATTTTGTCTAATTACGCATACGGTATATATTGACATAAATCGATCATCATCGTCCCTCGTGGAATGCAACTTGTATCAATATTCACTTGATAGCGTACATAACCGGGAGCCTGCATACATACATATATTTAAGGTGGGACCTGGAAAAAGGACCTTACTTGCAATTGATACAGGTCTGCAAAGGACACAGTGAGCTTTTGTCGATGTCCAGTCTCATCAGTATCAATACAAATAAATGATTTAATATACATGTTGTTGATTTGAGTAAGTAAAAAGATTATTCACAGACTGACATGGATCAATGTTGGTATGAAATGTCATTGGTCCCTTTTCCATGATACCGGGTTACTTATCAAATTTATTACATACATTGAATACCTTTGACGTGTATCATTTGCTTCGAAAAATACCATGTAACTTTGGCTATTGGATTCATTTCACACATCATTATATATGTAATAATGAAGAACATGAAGGATATGATGAAACTATGACACAAGTATGTAAATTAATGAATATCATGGAAAATATAGATAGACTGTTAAATCCGAGAGAGAGAGAACACCTTTTTAGATGCATTTTTATTAGTATCTACCACCGTTCATTGTGCGAACTCGAAGTAGTGTGCATATTTCATACAGGTGCTTGCTTTGCTTATTTGATTTAGATCTGCATAGCATACTAATAATCTCATTGGTACCTTGACTTTTAAAAAATAGTTTTCGATCTACTTTATCACGGATAAATTATTTGTAATTTGGTTACTTATAATGGAATTTCAAATTTCGATCCATTGCTGAACCAAATGAACTGTCCCAAAAATCAAAGATCATCAGAGTAATTTCTTCGCCTTCGGGGGGTTGGCTGTCGATACATCATAGATGTTCGCCCTATTAGTCAGTCGCGAAACATCAGTGGTGCGGAACGTCATGTCGGTTCTCACAAAGTCTAATTCAACTTAATACAACTGCACCAGTTTGGCCTCGATTGGCTTTTCAAGTCGTAATGGCGGACAGGACACGCTTTGCTTCTCGCTTTCTTCTCTACTGGAAGTGTGTTTAATTCGTGTGAATTATGCTCATAAATGGATGGATTATAGATGGGAAACTTGACATTTGGTAAATAATTTTACCACAGGAGATATTCATAATTTTATTCTTGTAACACTTTTTTTTACCATTTTCGCAAGCCAAGAGTACTATCTCCACTTTGAAACAAAGTGCGGATAGTGCTCTTGCTTGCGAAGATGTCTTTTCCCAACAATTTCAGGTTTATGAGTCTGCTACTTCTATGATACATGCCATTTGTATCATTTTACACTTCTGTTTTCATCTTCGCAAACCAAAAGTAAAAGACTCTATCTCCACTTTGAAACAGTACTCTTGGCTTTCGGAAATGATCATTTACTAACAAATTCATGTTCTTCTGATTCATTTGAATTTTTCACTTTCCATTTTTGGTGAATGATGATTGAAAAAAAAATTGTTTTACTGAAGAATTTCATGCAAATAATTTTCTGAATAAATATCGTGATATACCAACAAAAAAGGAAATTTTGCGGACATCATGATCATTAACAAGTTTTACATATACATTTATTTGTAATAAAGAAAAAAATACTGAAATAAACACTAATGTGGATTTACCAGTGAAGTTACATGTATCTTCAAACGAAAGCTAAGACGTACATGTATATAACCATGAAAGGTCGACTTTTTACTAATGTGATGTCATGTCATATTTTTTATCTATATCATTCAAAACTCTTCTTTGTTCAATTACTCCATTATTTATACTCTTCATATGGGAATACCCCAGTAAATACATGTAGTAGGAAATAAGATAATATATAATTCCCCTTTCCTAGAAACAATGTACAGTGTACTTGCACATATTGTGTTAGAAATAATCACGATTTCTTAGTCATCTTGGCCAACTAAAACAATTTTTGTATCCATGTAAATCTATATAATTCAATCGTCCTACGATTTTTTTGCGAATCCACCACGTTATACAATGCACATACCCTGGTAAATTCTCACATATTATATAATATGGAATGAATTAAACACTTGTAGATGTATACAGTATTGAGAATATTAATATGGACTTCTTCTGTCATCTTTTATAATCTTTTGATCCTGTTTTTTTATATATAAATGATGTTAATATTGAAAATTGTTTTATTTTTGTCATTAACTTCTTGATTCAGTTTTTTGGACTTTTTCATACGTATATGATAATATATACGTGACTGTATTACAGCCATGTAATTGTGTGAAAGAATACGTTGAAGACGTTCATCTGTTTGTGTTTAATATTTTACAAAAATAACAGAACTATTCGATAGCCAAATTTCTTTACATTGATTTTTTTAGTAACGCCATCGTTTCTATTCGAATCATTCAAGCCATTTATCCTATATTTTCTATTCCAGAAAACAACTGTAAATCCGCCAGAGCTATTTTTGTCTTTATACATGATTATAGGAAGATCTGAACTAGAAAAATATTAACAGTGACTTTCTTGGGGTTTTTGATTTTGTTTCTTTTTTGTAGTATACGAAGGTGGGCTGTGAACAATATTATTTTGGATACTGAATTTGTCTGTGTTGAAAAAATTATGAATAACTGAAAAGAAATTTGTAATCCTAATATTTTATATGCTAATTTGGAGTCGATGAACCTCTGCATAATAAGATGATATAAATTACGAGCATGTTCTACTAATGTAGCCAGGCGTCTGCATATATTAATTCTGCAATGTCATTATTAACCCTTTACCATTCGACACAAATGTCAACTGATGCTGTTTCAAATCTCCCACAGACGACAAAATGAATGTTGATAAGATAGCACTGGTACAATATCTATACTACAAAATGTATCAGAGTCAAAAGGAGGAAATTATATACAAAGATATTTGTTTGCCTTTAAGTTTACCAAATATCTTTTTAAAGACGTCAAGACCTCTGTGTGTTTGGGAAATGGTTAATTGCATTTTGTAGACTTTCATATGCCAATCAATTACAACATACATGAAGGACTCTCTTCACATTTCTGTTTTTAATGTATAATACAAAAGAAATTCGATAGAGTGTTTTGTAAAAGAAAATTAAAATAACACGCCATTGACAAACAGCAACAAGAAAAAAGGGACATTTTTCTGAAATTGTAATCATTTTCTAGTTAAAACTAGTGTTATTAGGTCGTCCATTTTTAATGAAAATTCATTCAAAAGACGAAATTAATAATTGGGATCATAAATGATAAACTGAAACAAAATATATCGCTTTTGAAATATGATATGGGTCATACATCTTTCATAAGTACATATTCTCAATGCAGGCATTATTCAGCAATTATTCAAAGGTTAAATTTATGATTATAATTTGTGAATGAATATAAAATGCAATTTCAATTGTTATATTTTTTTCAGAATCCTTTGAAGTTAACTTAGAATATGTTAAAAATAGGTTAATTTGAAAAGTGATAGTTTATTGAAATGTCATTATACTCTTCTAAGAAAATGTAAGTCGACGATAGCAGACTCATTTTTGAAAATCTCAGTTTCAGAGAGAATTACAAAATTAAATTGGAAAAGTGTTTGCAATGAAAAGGAGTACCTAAATACCACTTTCATGCACCGTGAAGCACATCTGGGGATGTAGATTTTTCAGGGCAAATTATCGCTGCTTTTCAACAAAAACCTCGTAACTCTAGCTCTATATAAGCTGCAGTTACGAGTTTTTCGTTTGAAAAGCGATGTTATACTTCATAAACCGGGTAACACCCTAATCACATGTAAGAAAATGTCGAATATGTCTCGGTCGCCAATCATCATATACGTATTTCAAATTTGCCCATGTAATTTTATGCAAATCATTGTAAAAAAAAGACATCATTGGTGCATATAAGCTGTATATCTAGCATGATTCCCCTTATATGCATTTTCTTTTCTACTTTTTTGAAAGATTAAATTGAATTTAATTTGATATTCCAATTAACAAAAGATTATGTGAGACCATGTTGTCTATGATGTCTTTTTTTACAATTCACAGAAGAAAATAAAATGTTTAAGTACTGTTTTGATTAATGTATCAAATATAACATCATTGCCATTAGTTATATCCATTTCCTAACCAAAGGCATTTTAGATGTGAATTTTGGGGCCTGTGCAGATGAAAAAATGGTTCTGATAGACATAGGATTTGTGAACAACATAGACCAGAAAATAATGAAATAATGTGAGATAATACTGCTAGATCATTTTCTTCTTTTGTCGTATTGTTTTCCAAAATCAGTTTCTATTGAGGACGACAATAACATGGCGATAGTTTAGGAAAAAGGATAAATTATATGGATGTGTCAAGAAATCAGTCAAACATGTACGAACACATGTTGTCCAGCCTTTTCAGCGAGTGAGCAGCTCTTTCTCCATCAGATAATAAAGTAGCTGTATTGATTTCTCGCACCTTTAATTTGAATATTAATGAACTGCGGCGACGATTAAGTACGTTCGGCCCTTTTCACCCTATTTGCCATCAAGTATATTTGAGCCAGGATCTGGAAAAACGTCCCTTAAGACTTTTGAGCCCAACATAGATCCAGATCAGCCTGTGCATACGCACAGTCTGACCAGGACCCATGTCGTTCTACAATAGCTTCTTCGTGACCTGTAGTAACTTACAGAGAGAAGCATGGGTGCATATTGGACTGCATTTGACAACAGGTTGATCTTGAAACTGAATTATTAAAAATGCTATAAGGGACGTTTTTCCAGATCCCGGCTCTTTTATTTTCTTTTTCTCCGCTACGTGTATGAAATATAGACGTTATTCACGTATACATAAAATTGGTGTTCAATTATGATGGTCATTCCCTGACATGTGTGTGTGTTTTTTTTTTTCTTTTTAAATTATTTTGTGACTACCAAACTATAAGTTTAATGTCGTCGTAACAAGTGCTATGTTGGATCTACTAAGCGATTTTGTTGAAATGACCCAGCTTAACTTTTGTTATCATAACTTACGTGTTTGGTCATATTTTCTTGCATTCTTTACTAAGATTTAAGTCTCTTTGATGTATATTGGGCTATTTGTCAAGACTGCTCCAAGTTCAAAGATGTTGCAGACGACATTGTCAAGTTGATGAAATTTTGAAAATCTTTCCATTTTCAGTTAGAAAACGTTGTGGAAAATGAAGAAATTGCTTTTCACAAGCAATTTCTTCTTTTTCCACAATGTTTTCCCAAGCATTTCACTTGAGGGGAGTAAAAAAAGAGTCACTGTGTGGTAATGGATTAAAGGCCAGTGCCAGGTCAAATAAAATAATGAAGCTACAGGCTTATAACAGGAAACAATCCACAAATGCCATTGTTCCTTCGTGGACCATGCATTGTGAATGGTGCTCATTTGAAGCATATTTCTATGGTGTGCCCTATGTCCATACCACTGAAATATAAAAAGTCTATACTGTAGAAACGCACTATGTTGAATATTTTCATTACTCAGATTTAATCAAGAATTTTAAAGTACAACTCTCGATTTCCGACATAATCATATCATAAGACGACACAAAATTGGGCCGACCCAAAATCAATTTTGAATCGGTTCAAAATTGCGAAGTCGTGTAATGGGTTGACCCATTTCCAAATAATGACTGGTTTAGTCGTCCCATAAGATATTAGTAAATGGCATGGGATCATATTGTGAAAAATGAAGAAATTGTTTGTGACAAGACAAAAATCATGTAAAATTTCGTTCACTGGAATTGCAGTCTGTGTATCTTTGAATTTGGGCCGATCTAAACTTGCGTCGTCTTGGAATGAGTTAAGCGTAACGGGTTCACATGATTAAATCGACTGGTCAAAGGAGAATTATTCAAAACACTTGTTAAATTAAATGAGCTATTTCCATCTTTCTTCCCCGGACGGACCCGGGACATGATGAATATTTAAACAAGCCTAAACGATTTTTCTGGACCACTTTACTTAAGCAATTGTGCCATGTCACGAGATTTGTAGGCTTCACGAAAGTACCGAAAAATATTTAGCCATTTCCAGAATAAACAATGGTTTTCAAGTCCCGTTTAATTAAAAAAATATTTTGGCTTTCCACTGATCTTTTTCAAGTATTATTCGTCATTTAGGCCTTCTTTATTTCAATTGAAACTGTTGCAGACGTGAAAATAAATGTTCCCCGAAAATAGAAGAAATGTAAGTTATAACATAGAAAACATTAATGGAAACGCTGGATATGCCCATTATTCCTTAACTTTAGTTTTTTTAAGGTCGTCAAATTTTTTTTCAATAAAGTTAAAAGCTCCTTTTTTCAATGACGCAGCTCAATCACATCCAAAGCACGTGGCACAATCTCATGGCTATGTGGTACTGTGGCGGGACGAACCGACACACCGGGTATCCCACAAAAGGAATAAATGATCACAAACAAATGGGGCAAAAAAGAAGACAATTACCACAATAAAACAGCATATTTGGTGACAAAAGGAATTAAAACTAGTTGTAAGTTAGGACTGGGGACTGAACAAGACTTGGATAATGTCACCGTTACCGAATGTATTTAATTAAGTTGAGCAATGTCACTTGATTAGTTTGTGGGAGTTGAGTGTTCTTGTCAGATCTTATTTTATTACTTGGGTAAGTGTAGATTTTTAAATTTGATAATACAGATTGCATGTGCTTGATTTGAATGTATCTCAATGGTTTTGGGTTAATGGGTTTAATCGTTACTTTTATTAATTTGGATTTCTGACTGCCTTGCTAAAACGCCTTTCTATTTAAGATATTTATATAGAAACATAATGTGAAGTTATAAGCAATCAGATAGTGGGGGTAAAGAATATGACAAAAAGTTTGTGTGGAAGACATGAAATGTTTGTGCTTTGTGGTAGCGATGAAAAAGTATCACCAATTCAAAGATAAACGAAGCAGAAATTATAAAGAACAGAGTAAAGGCACTGAGAAAAGTGATAAAGTAACGAAAATTTACAAACAAGCTTTGTAAAAGTGATCAATTAAATTCGTCTGTCGTCAAAGTTTGAGAATGAAGCAGCAATCTATTGTTCGTCCAATTAGGGGGTTATAGATAGATCTAATAGTTGGAAGTATATATTTTTTTACATTTACTAATTTATTTAACTGTAAACATACAACTAGGCCTATATGTAAATATTGTGATTTTTCTGTTGTAGATCTATTGTTTTGTTTCCTGCAATGTTTTGGGACAGTATGTAAAGGAAAAGACTTGGTCTATTTCAGTTTTTTCATCGATGTTTCAGAGAAGTTTTGTTTTTCATTCTTGTTTTGAAGTAGTTTTGTTTCCAGCAATGTTTCAGGGGACATCAGGTAGCAGAGAAGACTCTCGTTCTGTCTTTGGTTATCTAGCTGTATGATTGTTATTCAGGTTTCATAAAGCTAGGTTACCAAAGGCAGAAATAGTAGTCAAAACCACCCAGACAACTTTGGACAAAGGAGGAACAAGTGAGGAATCAGATGCAATACAACAAGGATATTACTGTTGTTTCTATCGATAAATATGGACATGAAAGATTAACAAAAATGAAATACCTGAAATACCACCAAGCAAGAAAAGAAACGACACAGCCGTATTCAATGTTGCAGACTGATGTGCCAATAGTAAATATGTAAAACAGAATTTACTTATCCACAAGACCATTCAAACTTCGACTGAAAATTATTTCTTGTGTACTTTTGAGTCGGGATCTAGAAAAGGACTATTGTCATCTGGTGACATCTGACGCCATTTCGCAGGCAAACCACGACCGTGGGTTCTCAGTTACTAAGTAAAGGTCTGAAGCAATATTCCTCAATGTATTTACATGTTATATTGCTTTAGACTTGAAAACATCACGAGAAATGACTGGAGAACCGATTACTGTATAGGAGCAAAGATACGCCAAGGTATTTTGTGAAACTAACGAGCTTACGGCAATTTATACAGACGAGTCCTAAAAAAACAACGGCCATTGGATCCCGAATGATAATTCAAAATATCCGAAACAATTCTCTGTATATGTGGTGACATGTTATATTGAGCTACAGACCTTCGTATATGCCCATCAGGAGAAAGGACTGGTGAACAGAACAAAGTAACTTCAAGTTACTAGTATACCTTAATTGATACAAATAGCTTACAGAAATTACTGTAGAGGATTCAACAAAACAACCACGACCATAGGTTCTCAGTTATTATTTAAGGACTGAAGCAATATTTCTCAATGTACTTAGATAGTATATTGCTTTAGGCTTGCAAACATCACGAGAAATGACTGGAGAACCGATGGTATAGGAGCAAAGATACGCAAATGTATTTCTTGGAACCAATACGCCTACAACAAAATATACAGACGATTCAAGAAACAAACCACAGCCTTGTTGTCTCAGTTACTGCTTCAAACTACCCGAAGCATTATTTCTCTAAGTAATGACACTGAGTTCAGCTTTGTTATATCACGAGGAATATTTGATGGACTGATAATGTGGAAAGGAAGATAGACCTATCATCAGAAGATCCGATGGTGTTAGAGGGAATAGTTAAAGACAGTTTTGCTTACTCAAACTCGTATAATATCATATGGACCCAACAAAATACACCAGAATGGAATAACAGAAGCGAAATATATTCCTTCAAATCAAATGTTTACGCCTTACAGCGGATTTTACAAAAAAAAACTCCATAAGTAGACCTACATGTATATCACAAACCTGTTCTGTTACGCTAAACAGTCTGAAGCAATGTTCTCTATGTATTGACACATTTTATCACAGATTGCATATGACATAGCACATCTTTAGCTTTTATCATCATAAATTACACGCCCAAGCTACAATCATTCAGTAATATTTTCTTGCATACCTTTTATATCTGTGTACTATGATACAAGACTAGTCTTTTTGAAGTTTTCACTGGTGGTGAACTCGGCCAAAGCGAGGAACGTTTTTCGCTACAACAATGTAGCCTACAGATATTTTGCGTTTAAATGTGAGTTTAAAGATCTGATTGGATGGTTTTTCTAATAACAACGAATTTGTTCTAAAACTAGACCGGATTTACTGATATGTATTGACAAACCGTCTGTGTTGTTACAAAATCTCGTAACTACGGCTTTATCGAAGCCGTAGTTACGATATTTTATAACAACACCGACGGAATATCATGATCGCGAAAAAACGTCCCTCGCTTTGGCCGAGTTCGCCACCAGCGTTTTATATCTGTGTACTATGATACAAGTCTTTTTGAAGTTTTGCATGTTTTGCGTACAGGTCAGTGCCATGTCAAATGAAATCAGCTGCATTGTACACGGTGGATAATCACGTGATGCAATAATTTCCGATAATCTTCAATAACTTTGTTAATACGGGACCGATTTGAATTCGGTTTCAGGCAGAGAATGTGGACAGACGTGACACATTAGATGAACTTAGTTGATTTTTTTTTTTAAAAATCAACAGATAAAAAAGTTATTGAAGATGACCCAAAATGTTGGTTTATCTTCAATAACTTTTTTATCAGTTGATTTTTTAAAAATCTACTACGTCCATGTTATCCCTGACATTTTCCACATTCTCTGCTTCAAACTGAATTCAAATTGGTCAAGTATTGACAAAGTTATTGCAGATTATCGGAAATTCTGAGTCACGTGATTATACACCGTGTTGTATAATACTAGCATTGCTTTAGTCGTGTATGATTATACGTCTCTTAGAACTTTTGTACTCCACGAGCCCCGTTTTACTAAACGAGCTCACGAACATTTTTTTTTTTAGCAAATTCGAACGTAAGCATTCTGATTGGCCCTGAATGTCCTGAGGAATATTTCTCTTTCAATCAGATATTTTGTTACCTAATGCAAAAATGTTCGTAAGTTTGTTTGTAAAACTTGACTTATTAAACGAACTTACGAACATTTATGAGTAAATTTTAACGTGAGCGTTCTGATGCAGAAATAGGCCTACTCGTTCATTAAAATGGGAACCATATCTCTATGTATTAGATAACTAATAACAATCGCATTTGCTTGATCACCACATGATAATACTTTATTAAAAGATATTTATCGGATTATATTTATTCTTTGAACTTGTATCATTTATTAATTTTGGTTCACGGCACGAAGATTCTTTATCTTTAGAAATTGAATTCAAGAATGTTCAATATGATACTAAATTCAATACTTAATAAAAATGATATAGTTGGTGGGGAGTCAAAACCTCGTAACTACAGCTTGAATAAGTTGGAGTTACGAGGTTTTGGCTCCCCACCGACGATATACATGAATTCCATAAATTGTACCGCGCCCTTTCCAAGGATTACAATCCATCATTAGGTACCAAAGTCTTCGTGCATCTTCGGGCATCATCCGCGAGTACGGAAATTAACGAGGAATAAGGTTTCCCCTTTAATTTCCGTTGCTATGGATGACGCCCGAACATGCACGAAGTGTTTTGTAGTTGATGATGTGTTGTAATTCTTCAGATCTAATCGTGGTACCGCCTTTTTCATCAGCTTAAATAATGTAAGAAATTCAATTTATTTATAAATGTGCACAAGTTCACAGCGTCGCGCGGTTACCTTAACCCATTACCAGACGGAAAATTTTAAGACCGTCCAAATCTTTGGTCTTAAGGGAAGAAATCTTTGTGGAAATGAGGAAATTTCTTGCCACAATTCTTCATTTTTCACGATGTTTTCCAAAGCTTTTATCTTTTTGGTGTCAAAAGGAGCCTCTATGTGTGGGATTGGGTTAACGTTACAAATTGCTATCTCACACATTTTGTTTTTGCAGGAAAAAGAGCATTGTTCCATCGACCCTAGTCGATCCCAAAAGAATGATTCAACCCTTTACCAACTAAACCCCGGTTTTAACGAAACTATATGACTTTAGAAAGCTTGAGGGAGGGAGAGAAATACATGTATACTGATGACAAGCATTACTCATTCACTCTAGAGGGTTTATGCCTTCACTTGCATTTTTTTTTATTTTTGGTATAGTTTCACATTGTCATCAGCACCATATTTCCAACTGAATCAGCTTATGAATCAGACATTTTGGTAAGAGTTAAATGATGGTTTTCCTGACATTCCTGTGCAGTCCCATTGTCTTACCACATGATATACAACAGGCAGAAAACATGTACAATTGAACTGGTATTGCACTCTGTTAATCACATAGTCTGCTCTCCACAATGGTTGCTGCATTCATAGATATTGAACGAGCATAGATCTAGATCAAAATCTGCGCATGCGCAAGCTGATCTGGATCCATGGTGTTCTCAAATGCAATACGGGATTTTTTCTCTCTAAATTCCGACTCAAAGGATTTGATTTCGTGCAGGAACACATGTGAAATTGATCAGAATGACATTTAATACGAAGTTTGAATCGTGTTTTAACCTTTTTCCAAACGGCAACATTTGCGATTATATCCAATTAAGCTGTTGCAGACAACATATTGCATGCTAATGGTTGATGAAGATAGAGTTTTTGTATGATATAGCACAGAAAATATTGAGGCAATAGTAGAAAAAAGATGGTTTTCAGCACACAGTTCTCTTCTTTTTTCCTCAATATTCTTCAAACCTTTTCTACAATGTGTGTCATTTATATATATGGGTGTCAAAAACAGGTCTTGTATGGGAAAGAATCAATTTTTTTTCACTCGAACTGTTTCCTTGGGTATCATTAGTACTAAACCTTGCTTACTTATTGGAATAGGGAACGATTTAATCCAGTTAAACGTGACGTATTTTCGGACGAACAAATACTATTTCGTAGGTGTTCTTATAAAATCTCGCAACTACGGCTTGATTCAAATGAATGAAGACTTTGCTTGTAACATGAAATTTCTTCATTTTCCAAGATGTTTTCCAAAGCCATTATCTCACAGGGAGCAAAAAAGAGTCTTTGTATAGGAGTGGGTGAACACAGAATGAGTATGTGACTAAATTATGTTAATGATACTACAATTTGGTATGCATCAAATATCAAAGAATTCTTTACTACGTCATAGTCCTTGTTCGCAACAGATTTATTCAAATCAAACCCTCTCCCAAACAATGCATGGTTTTGATATTCCTTTTAGTGGATAGATTGTTGGGAAAATGAGAAACAAGAGGATCTTAATCGCTCACCTGAACCTAGATAGAAAGAAAGTCACAATGTTGTCAAGTTCAAGAGCACATAATTTAAGATGTGAGATTATGATCAAGCTGAAAACTGCTTTCATAATCTTGAATGATCAATATTTGTGGCTGTTACAGTAAAAACAAAGTGGAAGAAACCAACAATTTTGTCACAGTCAAGAGCACATAACTCCGTTCTAATAACAAGAGGGCCAAGATAAACTTAAACTGAACTTAAACTGGTTACATTTGATTAAACGCCTATTTTTACGGAAATCCATATTCAATGGCGTTTTACAACAATGATAATATACACACAAACTATACATAATATTATTAAGTCCTACGTTTTGTGTTTAACAAAACTCAGAACAAGCTATAAAAATCTCTGAAATAGTGGGTTTTCAACTGCTTTTTGAACCCATATATTGAGTCACAAGATTTTAAACTGGATGGAAGATCATTCCACAGTTTGGGTCCAATAGTTCCAAAGCTTCGGTCGCCGAATGTCTTTCTGTTGTTAAAAGGAACTTGGTAGCATTTGTCTCTAGTAAGGGATGATCTCAATTCACGCCTGGTAGGTTCTGTTGAAAGTAGCTCTGTTAAGTATTCCGGGGCGTGACCAATGGAACACTTATACATAAATGTCAAGATTTTGAAAGAAATCCTTGCTTTGACGGGCAGCCAATGTAAATCGTACAGTGCCTGTCTAGAACTGTCCATCTTTTTGCGGTTTAAAACAAGTTTGGCACACATATTTTGGATCCTCTGTAGTTTTCCCATTTCAGCCTGAGAAATTCCGTATAAAATTCCGTTACAGATGGCCCTGGATCGCTCACCTAATAGAAGTTTGAAACTTTCTCCATGCAGAACAAGACCCATCTTTTATATGACCTAGGTATCTCTAAGACAGGAACACGAAACTTGAGATGCAAGATTATGATCCAGCTGAAAAAGGCATTCTTAATCTTTAAACTTAAAGGTCAATATTTGTGGCTGTTAAAGTGAAAACCAATTCGATAAAAAAACATAAATTTTGTCATAATCCAGGGCACATAACCCTGTTGAAGTGTTCTGATAAAGATATTCTCATCAACCTTATGTCCAAGTTGTTTTTTGATTGGTCAATATTTATTGTTGTTTGAGTGAAATTTAAAAACAAGAGGCCCAGGAGGGCCTGAATCGCTCCACTGGTTAAAGTGGAAGAATTATCCCACGATTTCTTGTAAGCCTTACACAGGGGCAGCCAAATCTTGATATTTGTGAATAAATTTTGAAAAGAGACTCAAAGAACATTCTTGCAAAGTCTGGTTACAATTGGCCTTATGGTTGATTTTTAAAGAATTTTCTTATGATTTCTGTAAGTCTGATAAGCCCCTTTCTCCCTGCCACAGCCACATTTTTTTGACAAATATAAAAATTTGTGAACAAATTTTAAAAAGAACGACTAAAGGCTCATTCCTGCAAAGTTTGGTTCAATTGGGCACACTGGTTGATTTTTTAAGAATTTTCTTATGATTTCTTTAAGTCTGATAAGCCCCTTCCTCCCTGCCATGGCCACATTTTTTGACAAATGTAAACAAGCTGAAAATTACACCAAGGCAAGATCTTATAGTCACCAACATTTTGTGAAAGTTTTGTTTAGATTTGTCAATATTTGTAGTTGCTAGAGTGAAATCAAAGTCAAAATAGAGTTGAAAATGGCAATTTTGTCAAATTCAAGGGCACATAACTCATGATATATAATTCCGATCAAGCTAAAAATTATACCCAGGCAGGATATTATGCTTATATATATTCTGTCCAAGTTTTGTCTTGATTAGTTGATATTTGTAGATTTTAGAGTAAAAATAAAGTCAAAACCAGCTATTTTTGACATTCAAGGGCAGATAACTCAGGTTATTCTGGTTCGATCAAAATTCTTTGAAGGAATCTGAGAAAGGGTCACCCAAGGATCATTCCTGTGAAGTTTGGTTGAAATACATCCAGTAGTTTCTGAGGAGAAGATTTTTAAAGAAAAAGTTAACGGACGGACGGACGGACGCACGGACGGACGGACGCACGCACGCACGACGGACACAACGCCATGACAATAGCTCGCTGGCCTTCGGCCAGTGGAGCTAAAAATCAGCAATTTTGTCACCATCAAGGGCACACAACTATGGCTTTTCTAGTCTGATCAATATATTATAAAAAAGGAAATCATATAAGATCTCATAGTCACCAACATTGTGACCAAGCTGTGTCTTGATTGGTAAATATTTGTGTTATTTAGAGTGAAAATAAAGTTGAAAAAAGCAATTTTGTTAAATCAAGGGCCAATAACTCTGGTTTTTCTGGTCCGATCAAGCTGAAAATTTAACTTTAACATCATCTTATGGTTACCAACATTGTTGCCAAGTTTTGTCTTGATTGGTCAATAAATGTAGATGCTACATTGTAAACAAAGTCGAAAACGGCAAATTTGTCAAATTCAAGGGCACATAACTCACGACTTCCTACTTCGATGACACTGAAAATCAAACTCATTCATTACTGTATGGTTACCAACAATCTAGCCAAGTTTTGTCTTGATTGGTCGATATTTGTAGATGC
This sequence comes from Fragum sueziense, assembly GCA_963680895.1. Lineage (NCBI taxonomy): Eukaryota > Metazoa > Mollusca > Bivalvia > Cardiida > Cardiidae > Fragum > Fragum sueziense. The sequence continues at coordinate 25,594,557 of OY804598.1, forward strand.
TAGAGTGGTAACGAAGTCGAAACTAGCTATTTTTGATATTCAAGGGCGCATAACTCCGGACTTCCTGGTCCGATCTGACCAAAAATCGAACTCGTCAAAGAACTTATTGTCATAAATGATTTGACCAAGTTTGGTCAAGATTTATCAACATTTGTAGATGCTAGAGTGGTAACAAAGTCAAAACTAGCTATTTTTGATATTCAAGGGCGCATAACTCTGGACTTCCTAGTCCGATCTGACTCAAAATCAAACTCATCTGAGAACTTATGGTCATACATGTTTTGACCAAGTTTGGTTAAGATTGGTCTATATTTGTGGGTGCTTGAGTGGTAACAACAAAATGTGAACAGACGGACAGACAGACAGACGGACAGACAGACGGACAAAAAGCGACCACAATAGCTCACCTTGAGCACTTCGTGCTCAGGTGAGCTAAAAATATTCTCATCAGCATTATGTCCAATTTTTTTTATTGGTCAATAAATTGTTAGAGTGAAAATAAAGTCGAAAACTGTAATTTTGTGAAAATCAAGGGCCAATAACTCTAGTTTTTCGAGTCAAATCAAGCTGAAATTTTCACTCCTCCAGGATCTTATGGTCACCAACATTGTGGCCAAGTTTTGTCTTGATTATTCAATAAATGTAGATGCTACAGTGTAAACAAAGTCGAAAACAGCAATTTTGTCAAATTCAAGGGCACCTAACTCCAGACTTCCTACTTCAATCACACTGAAAATAAAACTCATCCAAGATCTTATGGTGACCAACATTGTGGCAAAGTTTTGTCTTGATCGATCAATATTTGTAGATGCTAGAGTTGTAACAAAGTGAACACTAGCCATTTTTGACGTTTAAGGGCACATAACTCCGGACTTCCATGTCCGATCTGACAAAAATCGATCTCATCTGAGAACTTATAGTTACCAACAATGTTGCAAAGTTTTGTCAATATTGGTAGATTCTAGAGTGGTATATTCTGATTTTTTTCGGGAGAAAGGGCGGAGCCTAGTAAACGGTTATTACATTGAAGATTGAGGAGAAACAGCGTTTTCAATTAGCGGTAAATCGTCGGTGTTATTGCAAATTATTGTAAGTGCAGCTTGAATCAAGCTGTATTTACGAGGTTTTTTAATAACACGTTTTACAATCGCACAATCTTTCAATTTCGAAATGTTTTCATGCTCGTGCCGCACGTTTTTCCCTTATGTTAACCAAGGTATCGAGAAGTAAACTCGTCGAATAACCTTTTGGCTTAGCCACACCCTTTCAGGTGAATAAAAACGCAATATAACAAAGTCAAAACTAGCCATTTTTGTCGTTCAAGGGCAAATAACTCCAGACTTACAGGTCCGATCTGACTCAAAATCAAAGTCATCTGAGAACTTAAAGTTTGCAACATTGTTGCAAAGTTTTGTTTTGATCGGTCAATATTTGTAGATGCTAAAGTGGTAACAAAGTCTAAAACAGCAATTTTTGACGTTCAAGGGCAGATAACTCCAGACTTCCTGGTTTGATCTGACTCAAAATCGAACTCATCCGAGAACTTATAGTCATACATATTTTGACCAAGTTTGGTTAAGATTGGTCAATATTTGTAGATGCTAGAGTGGTAACAAAGTCAAAACTAGCCATTTTCGACGTTCAAGGGCACATAACTCCGGACTCCCTGGTCCGATCTGACCCAAAATCGAACTCATCCGAGAACTTATGGTCATACATGTTTTGACCAAGTTTGGTTAAGATTGGTCAATATTTGTGGGTGCTAGAGTGGTAACACCAAAATGTGGACAGACGGACGGACGGACAGACGCCGACGGACAAAAAGCGACCACAATAGCTCACCTTGAGCACTTCGTGCTCAGGTGAGCTAAAAAATCGTCGTTGTTGATGCAAAACCTTGAATCTCATTTTTTTTTTTTAAATTTTAAAGGGGATGAAATAAAGTGTAACAACTTTTCCCAAACTGGAAGGTTTTACTTGAAATGGACAATATTTTATTGTTCACAAATAATATGTCATTAAAACTGATACGTAAAAACCTGCAAGAATTGTTTTAACTGGACACACGATATTTTACTTGGAAATTCGCAAAAATCGACATACGAGGTTTTGCATTTACACCGATGAAATGCTAATAGCTAACATTTTTTAAAATAGGCTATCCCTCTGTGTTTTTCGCTCTTTCATCTTCAGTGGTAAACTTCCTATTTGAAAACTGTTGCAGACAACATAATGGATTTTGATTTGTGAGCAGCGTTGTCAAGGAAAAAAGGAGAAAATGTTAGTGACAGGCGTTTTCTTCTTTCGCCTATATTTATTCCAAAAGCCTTCAATGAACGTTAAACGCATGTCTTTTTTTGGGAAAGGGAATAACCCTATCCTAAACAAGACCTGGTTTGACGTCCCTTTTCTGTAAAAACATTTAGATAAAAGAAGAAAATGCTGATAATAACCAGTATTTTCTACCTTTGTTATAATATTTCCTATGAAATATTGTTCTTAATTATATTCTATCTTTATCAGCATTCATTCTATCGTTTGCAGCAGCTTAAGATTGGAGCATCCAAATATTTTAAATGCTATATTGCGTACAAATCCTATCTTAATACCAACATTCATTTTGTTGTCATTTTGTTTCATTTTGTTGTCTGCAGAAAGCTTTCAAATCGAGCCATCCCAATATTTTGTCGCGTAAGAAAGGTTTAACAAATCAAACGTTCTACATTTCTGTATCAATCAAAGATACTAAATACCATCATTAGTTAACCCTTTCCCTAACGACACAGTTATAGAACAGTCAATATTGAAAGCTGATGCAGACGACAAAACTGATAAATAGACACACGCGGGATTTGTGTTAAATATGGTACAGAAAATATTGAGACAATAGGAGAAAATGCTGGTTACCAGCATTTTCTTCTTTTGTCTTAATGTTTTCCCAAGCATATTCTATGAGGTACCCCAAAACCAGACCATATCATGGGAGATGGTTTACCTAGAAAGGAGATTACTTTATCAGAATTGATCCGGATTAGGTACATATTGATCTTTAAAAACATTACCAGACGGCATTTCAGACTGGTCCAAATTCAAAGGTGTTGCAGCCGACATTTTCAAATTGATGAAAATCAATTCAGAATGGAAAACATTGTGGGAAATGAAGAAATTGCTAGTCAAAAAATGAAGAAATTGCTTGTCAAAAGCAATTTCTTCATTTTCCACTTTGTTTTCTCCCACCTTTTTTTCTTGATGGGTGTCCAAAGGCGTCAATGCGTGGGAATGGGTTATTTATATAAACGGAATACTTAATTGAAACTCTTCATACTTTTTTTTTGCTTTTCAAGAACATTTTATGCCCATAAACGTCTTTTCAGAATCACAGCCTCGATATTTCGTTTTAACAAGAATGGCACGAAAATACATCGAGAGGAAGAGAAGAACATGGTGATACCTAGCCTTTTTCTTTTCCATCATATAATATACTCGGCAAAAGAGCTAACGCATCACTTTTCAAAAGTGCATAACTTCTTTATTGTCAAAGATTCAGATTTAGAATTAAGCATATGTTTATCCTACAAGTTTCTGCACACAACCATTAAAGTGTTGTAAGTTTTCTCTCTTATTTGACCGCGTCATGCGAAAAGGGGACTAAAACAGTTTTTCGGCTCGTGTAACTTGTGATCTTTTTCAATCATTTTTCTTTGAATTGATTTTGAAAGCTGATTTATTGTGGGATTGAAATCTGAAAAATTAATTTCTTATCTACCGTAACAAGGGTTGTTCGTGGACAATGTAGCTCGCATAGACGCACCTTTTTAAAAGAAAAGTTTAAATTTTCAAGGTCAAGGTCACAAGGTCAAATTCTATAGTCTCAGGTGAAAGGTCTTGGTAGGACATGTCTACGTGTGAAATATCAAGACTGCATCTCATACAGGTCATAAGATATAGACCTTTACGTTTTTGCCTACGTAAACGACGTCGCCGTCGACCGCAACAATGACACTAACGACACTAGTGATGTAACATTACCTCTGCGGGAATAAATTACGCGCCCCCAAAAGTGTTTAAGTCGTCCGTTTGTTTAAGGAAGGGTAACTTTTCTATACATGAACTCTTTCAGCCAATACAAACGGTTTGAATGTTAAGCGTGAAAACCCATTTTAATTAAATTAAAATTAGACTTTATGAATTTTAGAATTAAGGATGTCCTTACTAAAAGTTCTATAATTTAAAACAGACTGTAGCATTTACCATGAAATTTCATAGACTTCTTATCAAATGGTGGTAGTCGGCACGTGCAAATTTTGAAGGTATTCTGTAGATTCGTTAAAAGTATTGTTGCGAGCCAGCGGTCGGTCGAAGATGTACAGATGGGGAAAAGGGGTGGGGTTGGACTCCAGATAATTAAATTAATTTGAATAAAGAAAACAAAAATCAAAGTGTTTGAGTTCTTAATATAATTTAGACCTTTGTAGATCTAATGATAATGTTACATGAAAATAATACAACAATCCCTAACAATGAATAATTTATTGTAAAGATGACACAAATAAAAGACGATGTTCGGAAAAGCTTAATAAATCTACAATTTTGTCAAAGAATTAAGTTCCAAAAAAATGTCAGGTGTGAAGCCGTTAAAGAAATAAGTGGTGTGACACCACTGCCTTAAAACGTAAATAAAATTACCTTAATCAATGAATTAAACAAATGTAAAATTTCCTATTTAATCCTATTGTCAACAAAAGCAAAAATAAAGAATCTTAACTAAAAATAAAATAAAAAATAAAGAAAAATTAATAACGGAAGTGCTTCCGAAAAAAATCAAGTCTGGAGTCAAATTTCTAAGTCCGAACATGGGCTTTTATACTGTGGTTTCCAACAATTTTTCTTGTGGGATTTCCAATAGATTTCCAACAAAATAATTTGTTGGAAATTCGTCACACAAAAAATCTTGTTGGAAAATATTACTACGCGAAGTGCTGTAGGTACTTGATAACGAGTTTTGACGACTAAAACCTACGTAAGACAAACTAAGATAAATATCGAACAATAATATGTGTCATCTTTACCCAAAAAAGGATTATGAAATGTAGTTGTGTAATATTTGTTTTTCGAATAAGGCGCTATTTTCTCGGGTGAGATAGAATCGATGAGTCGGTTAATGACGTCATCAATTCTATCACGTGGAGCAATGAAAAATCAAAACAAATATGGCTGCCGCGCGTGACAGTTAAATTATGTCAAATCTTCGAACTGCCGATATTACACAAATTATACGCTACACAGTTCTAATACGACAATAAGGTGAGTGAGTAACGAATGCGTAAGCCTAGCAGACTGATACAAAAAGACTCGCATCGGCATCTAGACTGGAAATAAGCAATTATTCAATGAAAAATCGAGATTGAATGCACTCGAGGTCTGGCTCGTTACATCACCCCCTCCTAATATGCCTAAGTTCCAACAGGCATACAAAATAATACTATGAATTACAATACAAATGGTAAGTAAAATCTTATAAAGTGGTAAGTTTAAATGTGAGAGTACATTAGTAAAGTCAGTACTCATAGTAATTGTTAAATGTCTTAATGAAATGATAAAAGTCTTGTTAGATTGTATCATCTGTTTCTGTCTCTGCTGTGTTGTCTGTATCTGTTTTCTCTATCTCTACTATCATCTCTATAATGTTGCTTGTTCATTCTCTCTGTCCTGCTCTTTGTTTCTTTAGTTTCTTCTTTCAACTCTTCTCATCTTTCTCCTCTTCTTTCTTTTCATCTTTTCTCTCATCTTTATCTGTTCCATCTCCTCTATCCATTTGTTATCAACCTTGAACACCTTATTTACCTACAATTATAACTTTCCCATTTTCTCATTTCAGAAGGGTTGACTGTAATTTACAAGATTACTAGCTGAGTCGCAAGACGACTTCTACTTTCTGCTGAAATGTGATCTATCGGACCCAAAACTTGTCACTCATTCCCGACACCGCCATCTGAATAGCCTTGACGCGCCTACACCCCTTGTGCATCCGCCAATCTATTCACCATGGACTTCCACCGCAGGAAATCTTGTGACCTACCACCACAGGTCCTTCATCCCATCCGATCCAAAACTTGTCGCTCATTCCCGACACCTCCATCCAAATAGCCTTGACGCGCCTACACCCCTTGTGCATCCGCCAATCTATCCACCATGGACTTCCACCGCGGGAAATCTTGCGACCAACTACCAACTCTACCACAGGTCCTTCTAGATCACCATTTACAGTCCTCAAGCTTCTCATCGGACAAGTTACTTCAACATGAATCTGTGAATATCGCTGTCAAATTCTCTATTGCAGGTTCTACTTGTGTTGGTCATTTGCTGTATAAGGCCCAAGCCGCAGTTCTCTCTATCCAGGCTGACAGTCACACACCCTTCACACCCCTTGTGACAGTAAGCTGTCCCGGCCTAGCATCTCTTGATCTGCCCAGCTTCTCCTTTTCCAACAAATGTTCTGGTTCTCTTCTTTTTGTGGATCAAATCAGAATGAAGTTATCCTTTACTGCTATTCTCAGTTAAGACCATCCCATCTCAGTCTTCTTGTGTCTTGAGCCCTTGCTGTGTTAAGTCCAAGCCGCAACTCTCTCCAGGCTGACAGTCTCACACCCTTCACAGTTCACACCCTTAGTGACAGTGAGCTGTCCCGGCCTAGAATCTCTCTTGAGTAGACCCAGCTTCCCTCATCCACCAACAAGCCTCAATCCTAGTCCTCTGCTGCAGTAAATACCCTCCACTCTGTCGGTCTCCATCAGACTGTTCAAGGTCCTGATTATCTGTTTTGTAAACAAAAGGTAAAATCTGAAAGTAAATAACAAAAATTATGCATGTCAAGGCAAACTGATATTTAGTGAAAGCTGAAATATTTTAATTAATCTGTTTGTCTGGAGCTTTCTTGATTCTACCCACATATATGTATGGGTTTGTTTCGAACTGTTGCTTGTAGTCATAATGGGTAGCAGGCTGATCTGGATCTTTCAAATGCAGGACTGTATGTTTCTGTTTGCTGCTATCTTCTTTGTTCTGTTTGAATTGTGTACTTCTTGTCATGAGTCTGTCTTGTGGGTTGATGCTTCTGCACACCTTGTCTGCTATCACTGTTCTAGTACCCCCTGTATCTATCTTGTAAAGTACTGATTTCCCCTCTGCGGTTCTCAGTACGGATAGACTGTTGTTCCCTGACCTTATTCGGATTGGGTCGGTACTGTAATTATCATTGTTGTGGCCATTAATGTTGTCATGGGCCTCACCTCGACCACTAGGCTTGGCCTCTACAAGTTTAAAGGGTTCTGGTTTTGTCTGTATTGGTTGGTGCTTTTGTCCTTGTCCCACTTTTCTTGGTTTTGCTCTTGCTGCTTTGACCCCTGTGGACAGTCTCTGATGAAATGTCCTCCTTCACCACATGCGAAACAGGTATATTCTCTATTTTCTTTCATTGAGTCATGGCTGATTATCTGGTTGAGCTTTGATATGACTTCAAGTAAGGCTGCGTGGAGTGGGTTTGATGCTTTATTTTCTTGTTTCGTGTCCCTTTTCGAGTCTCTTTGCTGTGTCTCAGCGATCGATCTACTTCGACATACTCTTGCATCTGTTCTTTCGGTATCATAGTCATATTCTTCTTCTGGTGAGTCGTCTTCGTAGACTTGTCTTGTAAATCGCTTCATTTTTCTCTCATTATAGGGGCCTTCTTCTCTGGTCTGTCTCACATGGATGAATCTAACAACGTGGTAGACGGCCTCATCAATTGTTCTCGGGTCTTTATTGAACTCGACTTCAAATCTGGCATCGCTATCTTTAAGTCCATCGAGAAAACGTCGTACCAGATCTTCTTGTCGTACTTGATTTCCCCTAGATTTGTAAGCCTTTGCGTAAAGTCTTTTCAATTCGGCTGCATATTCTTCTGCCGTCTCTCCATGTCGCTGGTCTCTCTTACTGAATTTCGCTGCATATGATTGTTGAGTCTCTAATACTCTGAACTGGTTAGTTAATTCTTCTCTTAGTTCATTATAGTCGAATAGTTTCCATCTGGGTAGTCGTGTGTACACAAAATCACCAGCATGGCCCTGTAGTTTTGGTAGGATGTGATCCATCATTTCGTCTTTTGTCCATTGTTTCCGCCCCGCAATCACCTCAAACCGATTTATCCACACCGACCAATCTTCCTTGCCTGTAAAAGGGGGTATCTTAATGTCGTTGTTGCTTGTTTGTCGCTGTGACCTATACTGTTGGTACTCTCTATCTAGATGCTGTTCAAACCTGTGTCTGTGTTGAGGTGGTAGGCTGTCTTGTCTATGTTGATCTCTATCATTCATGTAGGGTCTGAAGTTGGCCTGAGGGAAATGTCCAGTATAGCTGTGACTCTGCGGAGGGGATGACCAGGCTGCATTTGATGTACTTTCCCTTCTATGGTTCCAATTTGGTTCTCTCGTGCTGTTTATCTGTTCGTGCTGGTTACTAGTTCTAAATGTTCTGTGCTGGTCACTCCCATCTCTGCCTCTGTTGTAAAGTTGCGGTCTTACGTCACATCGTTCTAGTCTGTTTTGTCTTGCTGCATCAATTGATAGGTAAGTAGTATGCCTTTCAACCTCCCTCTCTGCCATGCATGATGAGCTAGTTCTTTTGTCTGTTCTGTGTTTTGGGTTGTTAGGCTGGTTGCTCAGCGTGTCGCCTCTGGCTGTGTCGCTTTTTGCTCTGCAGGGTGATGATTGTTGTCGCTGCAAACTGTTCTGGTGCATGTTCTCTCCCTGTCGACTGCCTCTATCCACCGAGTTGATGTCAAGTACTGCAGGGTCTGTGTTACTCTCACACTCTGCTGTAGCTGTATACTGTAAATGACTGATGTACTCTGTGTCATCTGTCTGATGCTCTGTTGTGCCTTTTCTTCTCCCCATTGTAGTAATCTGCCAGTTGTGAGTTCGAATCTCTGGATCCACTGTACTGTAATGACTTGTAGTAGATCCCACTTCTTGGACACCAGGTTTATGTTGCGAGCCAGCGGTCGGTCGAAGATGTACAGATGGGGAAAAGGGGTGGGGTTGGACTCCAGATAATTAAATTAATTTGAATAAAGAAAACAAAAATCAAAGTGTTTGAGTTCTTAATATAATTTAGACCTTTGTAGATCTAATGATAATGTTACATGAAAATAATACAACAATCCCTAACAATGAATAATTTATTGTAAAGATGACACAAATAAAAGACGATGTTCGGAAAAGCTTAATAAATCTACAATTTTGTCAAAGAATTAAGTTCCAAAAAAATGTCAGGTGTGAAGCCGTTAAAGAAATAAGTGGTGTGACACCACTGCCTTAAAACGTAAATAAAATTACCTTAATCAATGAATTAAACAAATGTAAAATTTCCTATTTAATCCTATTGTCAACAAAAGCAAAAATAAAGAATCTTAACTAAAAATAAAATAAAAAATAAAGAAAAATTAATAACGGAAGTGCTTCCGAAAAAAATCAAGTCTGGAGTCAAATTTCTAAGTCCGAACATGGGCTTTTATACTGTGGTTTCCAATAATTTTTCTTGTGGGATTTCCAATAGATTTCCAACAAAATAATTTTATTGTCAAAAATGCACATGGAACTGGTCTTACCTTTGGACAGCTCTCCAGCTCTCTCGCCTCGGGTTCGACCAGGCCGCTGTGCAGCGACAATGCTGACAAATACTTCCACTAGTAGGCAAACATGTCTGGTCTCTTGGAAGTATACTCGTTGAATGCCGGTATTGGGCAATGGGTCTAGTCTATTACGTCACGGGTCAGTGACGTCACTTATGGCTATTATTAGTAACAGGGGATTTCCACAACACTCCTCCCCTTTTTATAGAATCTGTCGGTCCTCTGGTGGATCCGAGCCAGATTTCTAGGTCACGAAATATGGTTCGATCCAATTGTGGATCGGTCACTCACAAAATCTGTTTTTTAGCCTGTTGATTGTTGGCGGTCTCCTTGGTGCAAAATATAAAATTACAGCCAGTGGTAAAAAAGAATACACAATGAATATGTACCATACAACGAGCAGATGCTTAGTGAATGGAAAACAAGTACAATTATTCATTCAGAGAGATCTACCAAGAATTCTAGAAGTAATTGAATCTAAACTACAAAACAACGCTACATCAACCACAGAAATAAATAACGCGTTCAGAAAAATGCTGTTATCTTGTTCAACAGAGTCTACTGGGGCGCAGACAGATATTTGCGATAGGGCCGAACTAGAATCACTGCGTACGACGGTGGAAAATGTGCGCGAAGAGAGGCGAGTTAAAAACAAAGTGAATCAAGAAAACGTAAACAATGTAACAAAGTGTGAATGCCTTTCGATGGTATTTGATAAGATTGATAAATTAACAAGAACTGTGGAGGTGCTTGGAAATCAATTGCGAGAACACGTCACGGTTTCGTCTGCTCGTTATGGAGAAATAAAAGACTGCATTACTTCACTAAATAGACAATACAAGGTACACACGGAAGGTTTGAATGATGAAATTGGAACTGTGAAAGAGAACACTGACAGGTTAGACAAGCAGATTCAAACCGTAAACACGGGACTTACGCGCAAACTGCAGTCTATATCTGACACGATGAAGAGCCAAAAGGAACTACTCGCGGAACAAAAAATCTTGAACGAGTCAAAGACGGAAAAAATACACAGCCATACATCAGTTGATTCCAGGATCATTACGCCGAATAAGGCGACTTATCATCATAACAACGACGACGATGACAACAACAACAACAAGTCGAGCAGTCAAAATTACCAACAATCAATTAAACCCATTGAATGTGAAACGCCTCAAGCTCAAACAGAGAAACAGACCCCGTCCCAGAAACGAAGCATAGAAAAGCAGACCCCGACCCGTAAACGCAGAATAGGAAAACAGTCCCCATTCCTTAACCAACCCAGACTGACCAGTACCGAAAGACACTTCGGATTATCGCAATCTGCTTCAGAACGTAGTGACAAGTCGACAATATTTCCTCGAAAGAGCGATGCTGATAATACAGCCAACAAATCTGCGAGAATCAACACCGGCGCATGCAGCCCTGAAAATGACCCTGGAAAAACCCTCCTAATAGGAGACTCGATTTTACAAAGAATCGATTTAAGGGGAATCAATGAAAACGTGTTTGTGAAAACTTGCAAGGGGCGCAAAATATCGGACATATCGAGAATTTTACAATCAATGCAGTTAAACCGATATAGAACTATCATTGTCTACGCTGGAGGAAATGACTCGTCAAGTAAAACAGATAGTGAAGAAATAGAAAGTGAGTTCAAACAACTAGCCCGGTTCCTTTCCTCAAAATGCGAGCTATATTTATGTACTTCCTGTCCGAGAAGAGACACAGATGTTACCCATTTGAACAACATTATTCGACAAGTTTGTGAATCTACCAAGGCCAAGCTCATTGACTGTTTGCCATCATTTGTTTACGGTGATGGAAGTATAGTTTTAGAAAACTACTATCGCGATGGGATTCATCTTTCTGACAGAGGAACGAGCAGTTTACTATCTGTTATAAACAAGTCAGTTTCTGTCATTAAAACGAAGAATGAGACCCGATCAAACAGATTGCAGTCTAAACGGTTCCACGACCATTATAGCAGAAGAGCAAATAGAATGCAGGCTCCGTATATGTACTATGACAATTACAGACAGTATTGTTTTAAATGTCAAAGCAACACACACCGAGCTCATGAATGTAGATATAGACAAAATTTTGATATGTATGTTCCATCGTTTGAGTATTACTGGCATTAGGATAAATCTGACAGATACCTCGTAAATGACAAAAAACACACCCTTTCAAATACATGTAAATATACCGACCCCAATCAAACGTTAAATATAGGTCCAAATGAAATGTATGTCGACTGTAAAAATAAATTTTGTATATTAAATACAATTTGCGAATCTTGCGATGAATTTCCGTGTAGTTGCACCATTTTCACAAATCAAGAAGAATCAGATAAAAATAAATCTGAAAACACACCATTTAGTCACCAGAAAAAAGATCTAAATGCGTCATTTAATTGTAAGAAGTATGGTAATTCAACCTCAAACGATTATCAGGCATCAAATAAACCACCATGTGAAAAAACAGGCAGCAATGAATTTGCATTTGAATTTAAAAAACGGGGTACACATATCTCTAATCTGAACATCCGTCATCTTTTACCGAAATTAGAAGAAATCAAATACCACTTAAGTTTAAATAACTCGCCTGATATTCTTGGATTGTGCGAAACTTTCCTGCACGAACAAATTGAAAACGATATATTGACTATACCAAATTACGTCTTTGAAAGGCGGGATAGGGAAAACAAGTCCGGAGGAGGCATAATCGTTTATCTTTCGGACGAAATACAATTCAAGAGACGTCGTGATCTTGAATCTGGACAAATTGAATCTCTTTGGATTGAAATTAAACGGACAAAATCTCAATCTTTTTTGTTAAATTTCGTTTATCGCCCACCAAATTCAAATCAAACATGGATAGACTTATACAGTGATCAGATTGAACAGGCAGATTTACTCAATTTAGAGTACCATATATTGGGCGACTTCAACATTAGATACGACGCAAAAAACGAAACATATGAAAATATCAAATGGTCAAATCTTGTGTCAAACTTTGACCTGCGTCAAATAATACAAAGCCCAACTCGGGTGACGAAACAAAGCGCTAGTATTATAGATCATATTTACACAAATTCATTTCAAAATATTTGTGAAGTTTTCGTTTCTACATTATCAATAAGTGATCATTTTCCTGTATGTTTTACCCGTCTTTCAACCAGTACACATTCCAATAAAACGAATCATAAAGTCATAGAATATAGATGTTTTAAAAACTTTGATATTGAAAAGTTTCAAAATGACTTAATGCTTTCTGGTTTAGAATCGGTAGAAACATTTACGGACCCAAACAAAGCTCTTTCAGAATTTTATACGATTTTTAACTCGATTCTTTCTCGTCACGCACCAATAAAACAAAAGCGAGTTAAGAGATCTCACCAACCTTGTTGGTTCAACAGAAACATAACGGAAAAGATGCTGGCTAGAGATAAAGCCCATAAAGAAGGAAATCATGACCACTATAAAATTCTTCGAAACAATGTGACATGTATGATTAAGCAGAACAAGAAAAATTATTTCAATGAAGCTGTACAAAATAATAAAGATTCTAAGGTGCTATGGAAAAACCTGAAATGCATAGCAAAAGTAAATCAATCAGATGAATTAATTTTACCAAAAACAATTACAAAATCCGAAACGATTATTCAGGGTAATCTTAACATAATCAATGAATTAAATTCACATTTTGTTAGTGTATCAGATATCGTGACAAAGACATCTTTTTGTGAATCAAATTTCGAATTTCTTAAAAGAATTCTAGACAAGAATTTGATTAATAATGAGTTCAATATTCCATTCATTACCACGCTTGAAGTTTACACTTATATAAGCAAACTTGATTCGAATAAAGCTATAGGATTAGACGGTTTGGGTCCAAAAATTATTAAACAATGTGGGGCTATTATAACCCCTTCTATTACATCAATTATTAACAATAGTATTGCTTCAGGTGTGTATCCAGATGCGATGAAACTGGCTCGAGTTATACCAATTTTAAAAAGTGGTGATAAAGATGATCCCTTCAATTATAGACCCATATCAATTTTGCCTACAATATCAAAAATTTTTGAAAGACACATTGCCAACTACTTACATAAATTTTTTAAAGATACAAATATCATTAACCATTCTCAATCTGGCTTTAGGGCAAATCATTCGTGTACTACAGCTCTGGTTAAAATGATAGACGCTTGGTTAAAAGATATTGATGAGGGTAAACTAATCGGAACAGTTTTCTTAGACTTACGTAAAGCCTTTGATCTTGTTGATCACGAAATACTATTACATAAACTTAAGCTGTACCATTTTTCAAACAAAGCGCATGGCCTTATGAAGTCATACTTATCACAGAGGAGACAGCTTGTACAGCTAGGCAATTTAAAGTCTAACTCACTTGAAATTAAATCTGGAGTTCCTCAAGGCTCAATTTTAGGTCCGCTTTTATTTCTGATTTATATAAATGATATATCATTTTCATCTTCTGGAGTTGATATTGATTTGTACGCTGATGATTCTACCATGTATAAATCAGGATATGATGTGATCTCAATAGAAAACACTCTTCAAGACAATCTAATTCACGTTCACAATTGGTGTATTCTCAATAACATGGCTCTACATCCATCTAAAACGACATGCATGTTAATTGGTTCGAGGCATGCACTTACTGACGATAAAAAACTAAGTTTGAATCTAAATGGTAATGCACTGGAAAACGTGAAGGTGCAGAAAGTATTAGGCGTTTACATTGACAACCATTTAAATTGGAAGTTTCATATTGATTCTGTCTGTAAAGCAGTGAATAAGAAAATAGCTCTGTTCAAACATATAACTTTTTATTTAACAGACGAAATGAAAATGCTTTTCTATAACTCATACATACTACCAATAATGGATTATTGTTGTGTAATTTGGGGCAAACCTGAGCAAGGTTATGTAAACAAAATATTTGTTTTGCAAAAACGTATCGGCAAATTAATTCTTGGTAAGTCTAAAAGATTTCCTACAGAAACGTTATTTAAAGAGCTATATTGGTTGACTTTTCAAAATAGATGCAAGTATCATACTGCGGTCCTTATCCATAAAACAATCGGCAACAATGCGCCAAGTTACATGTCAGACTTAGTACGAGTATCGGCCAATGAAAATTATCATTTACGCTCAGAGACAAAAAACGATCTAATCCTGACTAAAAGACCTCGAACGAATATATATAAAAGTAGCTTTAGTTATTTCAGCGTTAATGTATGGAATTCAATTCCAATCCAAATAAGAAACGAACCAAAGCTGACCAATTTCAAAAGAAAAATCAAACACTATTTAATCGATAACATGCAATAATTTAGATCCTACGAGTATCTGTCAGATAACTGACTATTATTATTGATAATTTTGTGTGATTGTCAATACTGACTTTTGTATGAATGTTGTTTGAAGGCCTTATTGTAAATAAGTTAATCATTATGATATTGTGTATTGTAGTGATGTCTTAATAAGTCACCTTCGTTAAATAAAGATATTATTATTATTATTATTATTATTATTATGCCCCTTGCATTAAACGTTGTTACCATTGGTCCTTGCAATTGGTGTCCGGCATTTCCATAGGGACTATCTTAGCTCCAGTTGCTCGTCTTTTTGTCGACTAAATTCTCTGGTATACACCACGTTTCCTGTTTGCCAGGTCGGGCATAATTTTTACAAGCTGATTCTCTGGTATATACCACGATTCCTGTTTGCCAGGTCGGGCATAATCTATAGAAGATGAAGGCTGACATATTTGGTAGTTATAGTAGTCAGGGACGCTCTGTATAAATGTCCCTATGGTGTCCTTATAGATTTTCTGTTGGTGTTAGTTGTTGCACTTTGATCTGCCTGCCTGTCTGTTGTGTATAATTGTTTGAATTGTCTATTTGTGCAATACATTCTTCTCTGTTGATTTTGCTTCCCATGTTTACACCAACTTTCACAAGTATACCAACACTTTAGAGGATCTTTCATATTAGTTATGTGTCCATTATTTAGGTTTTATGTCTAATCTGTGGGGTCTTTATCAAATTCATTCACCAATGATCTCTAGTTCTTTCTGTTTGTTAAATATCATTAATTCTGTGTATGTTGGTAGATGATCTTGGCTTTTGATATCTAGATTGTGTACAATTGTTTTCCTTTTGCTACTAGACTGTGTCAATAGTTTGGCTGATTGACTCCCTTGTCTTAGAGCAAGATCCTCTTTGTCAATGTATCCTTCTTTCAGAATAATGTGGTGCAATGATGAAGTTCTGTCTTTTCAATCAAATAGGCCGGTGCATGGATATTATTGGATATGGGTCGTGCCTAGTGTTGTGACCCATCGATGTTTAGATACTCTGACTCATCATCTCCTTCATGGAGGAATCGGTCAAAGGCTGCACTGACTCTCCTGACTATATTATTGAACTTTCGGTCCGCCCTTTTACTTTTTCCAGCCTGACTACCCTTCAGGCACGTTTTGTGAAATTGTCTCGAAGGCACTAGTGGAGTTAGGTTCTGGTTTGTTGCCGTCTTAAGAGCGGAAAAGGCTTCTGACAGTTTATTGACACTTCGATCAAGGCTATCCATCCTTCGACTCAACCGAGATTCTTCATTTGTATTCTTTACTCTTGTCTCGTGGTCCGGGACTTTTCGCAGGCATCTGACTTCGTGTTTGGGTGTTCCATGAACTGCCTGACTGGCTTGCTGATACCATTTTACTTTATCCACTGCTTCTACCATAGACAGGGGCTTTTGGCTGATGGCATGAAAACCAGCATCTTTGTCTTGACAGCCTTGGCAAAACCGCATGATCGCTTGTTTTTCTATTTGTTGGTCTGTAAGATCCGGGTAAGCTTTTGTGATCATTTGTAGAATCCGGTCACTCCATTCCACAACTGTCTCATTTGGACCTTGAATGGCACTGTTGGCATACAGTTGCATTGTCTCCGGCATCTCCTTCCTGTCAAATCTTTTTGCCATGCGGTGCACCACATCAAAATAGTCAATGTTGGGATCCCTTTCTACCAGCCGGGTGTAGAATTCGCTGGCTTTTCCCTCTAATATCCAAGACAGTACATCTCGTCTCTCCATGGCGTTCCATTCTTCATTGTCCGCATATGTGGAAAACTTTGTTATAAATGCCAGCCAATCACTGTTTCCATCATAGCTGATCGTTGTTGGGTAGTTTAGGGAACGGTAAGAGGGTTTCTCTGACAAGGGGTGAACTCTTGGGAACATCAATGTGTTAGGTCCACCGCTGCAAGTCTGCGACCATTCGGAACACCTATAATCCTCTGTGGGTTGGGTCCAAGATGGCTTGTCAGATTCTGTATTGATCATGTGATATGGATCCCGATAACTTGCATCCGACTCTGGTGAATAAAGCTGGCTTGATGTATATCCTTGCATAGGTCCCAGTTGGTCATAAGTAGGTGACGCGTATGCCTGATATTGTCGTCTGCACACTGGTGGGTATCTAAGATTATGGCCAAATTGGTCCTCTGTATACAAAGCAGGGTGTTGGCCTTCACAGGTTATTTCCCGATGTCGTGTATGCTCCAGTTGGTCACTCTCGGAAAGTGACACAAGAATCTGTGCTCGCTTGTTGTTGTTTACATCGGCATTGTCTATACCATTTGGTGATGGTTCTGTTTTCTGTGATAGTTGTGTACGGTTTCCAGAGTCTTGACTATGTTCAGTGCTCTTCCTGGTCAATGGCTGGTTTGGCATAAATGGACTAAAGTCGACTCTACTCATGGCGACAGGCAGGTCTTTTATTCCGAGAGTCTAGAACATCTCAGGGGTAATATTGCCGCAGTGGGTTCTGATGATTATCATATTTTCAGCTATGTCGTGATCAACCCCTGGAATAATTTCCATTTCACGCACTGAACAATAATTGATGGGAATTCGCTCCATGCTGTGTTTTTAAATCAGTCAGTTCCTCTGAGGTAGCTGAACTCGACAAACTTTGTTTGTGGTCTCTTGCTATGATGAAGTTCCTTGTTGTCTGGCAATAAATGATATGTTTCTAATGAGGACCATTAAATCTTATAGATCGTGGTCCCGCACTAGTCTGAACTATGATGACTGATTCATGGGGTCCTATTTTGGTCTTGGTACTAGTGATCCTAAGCTTAACCTGCTGTTACTAGCCCTACACTCTATCTCTATCCCCACCAAATTTTCTTTTTTTTTAAGGGAAAGGCCGTGGCTAATAGGCTGTAATTGTCAAGAAACACACACACGCTCAAGGCAAGTGGTCTCCTGAGTAAAGAATTACTTAAAGAATCTAATTGGTCAGAAAGACACACGCAAATTCCAAGATTATCGGTCTCTCTGGGGGCTTATTTACTATGTAATAGGGGTTTATCCAGTTGACGACAAAACTGGGAACCCGCAGTTGATGTTGTGGTAGATGTGTGTCGTGTCCGGTGTATGTTGTGTCCGAAATAGACGCCAAAAGATCTCGCTTAACTCGAGGTTTGCGGTCTAATGGGATCTGCCTTTGTTGATTTCAAGTTGAGAGACCGTGGATCTTGTTATATTATTAATATACAAGTCGGTCTAAGCTGCTATGCTGTAACTTGAAGTGCATGTTAATCAATGTAATACATATGTTAGGGGATTGTTAGTAAGTCGGAACCCCTAACCAAAAATAACCAGGATCTGTGAAAGGGTTAGTTTTATTAATTCATTTTATCATAGAATTCTACTATTCAGATTTACTAAGTATTAATTTGATAAAGATGAAAGTCCTCAAATCCTAAATATAAATTGAGCTAGATACTTGGAAATTCAAGAAGTTGTCAATTGAAATTCAGAAAATGAACATTAAGACAAGTTTAAAATTCAAGATATTTTCATTAATCTCAATAAAAGCTAAACTCCAAAAGTAACCCTATGCAGATGACAAGTATTAAAGTCATCAACAATTGAAGAAAGGATAATCTAATATTTAAGATTTGCTTGATAATTATTCACTGCAGCTTAATAAAATATAGCCTAAATCCAAGGTAAAATGAGTACAGTAATTGAAGTATATAGCTGCATTTCTGCAATTTATTATTTTATTATTGGATTTATTACTCTATTAAAGTATTGTGACATGTTATGAAATATGAATACATGTATTGAAGGAACTGATCTGTTAATTAAATCATGAAATGAAAATGAGTAGACATAAGCATGGAATAATAAAGCTTGTTTTATTATATGTTGTTTTATTAGATTGGTTTGTTTTATTATTCCAGCCTATGTTTATTATTCTATTACTGACTATAGCTCAATAAAATATTGTATAAATCCATGGTTTAATCCAAAGAAAATGACTACAGCAATTAGAGTATAAATGTCAGCTGTATTTGTGTAATTTATTATTCTATTATTGGATTTATTATTTTATTAAACTATCATGAGCCAGTGTGATGTAAGACGGTAAGAATAATGGATGTGGCAGTCCAGTAGTTCTTCAATTGTAACCTGACAAGGCACTCTTAAGATGTTTTTATTATTTATTTTATTTTATCTTTTATTATTCAAATTATCTTTATAATTGCCTTGTATAATAATACAAAGTCATATCAACTGTGCATAAATCAATTCACAAACCCTGTATTAGCCAAAAACACATTTTAAGAATCCCTAAAGTTAATAATAGAATTTGAGAATAAGAATGGACTTGAGACTAGAAATTAGAATAGTGGTTTAGAACAATTTCAGAATCGCCAAACTTTCTTTCCATTCTTCTTTTTTTTTTCTTTTTGAAAAGCCCAAAGAGTAAATTTGTCACCATCAAATACAATTAGCAATGAGCGGTGAGGGGTCCCGAGGAATCAAAAAGCTAGAACGAGTGAACAACTTTTTGATAACATCAGCGTTAGCAACAAAAAATCGCTTCTTATCGCAAAATTTCATTTACTTTCGCGTTTTCGGGACGCTTCCGGCTGTCAAAATTATATTTCCGGTGACCTCCCCAGCAAGCAATTTGTATGGGTCCCATATGGGTCCCTTATGGGCACCTTTATGGGTCCCATAAGGGCAACCCATATGGGACCCATTTAGGATGTGCAACCGGGGGCCACATGGGTCCTATCTGGGCAGCCCATATACATGCAATATGGGACCCATATGGGTCCCAAATGGGCAGACCCATATAGACAGCCCTGATCTAACCCATTTCTAATGGCTTTCGTTTGGTGTTGATCGAAGATGAAAACCTTCCAGAGCTCCTCGCTCAGAAGGGGTAATTATTCCCCATCATAGAGGGTTAAGGTCTCGCCAGGTATGTCTGACGACCTTGACACATTTTCTAAGGTTTGATACCTAGGAATTTGGTCTTTACTGTCTTAACATTTTCGAGGCTTTCTATAACTATCTATATGTTTTTTTGATATATTTTTATGTCTAGATTTATTTCTATCTTTTTTTGAAAATGTGTACACAATTTAATTTCTTTTAACAGAATCATAAAGGATTATCAAGCCAAATGCTTTCTTTACATAAACGCTTTGTAAAAACATGATTTATTGTCAAGATTTTAAATTATTTCCCTTTAATATACATAAAACTCCTTGTAACACACTAATTGATAAGATTATGTTAGTGATTTGAACAGACTAATTACAGTTTAAACACCGTTAAAACGACAAAATAATTCGGATGATCCAACATGAAGCCCATGTTTAAAAAACGATATTGACAAAGAATGTACTTCTGTACAATATAGCACAGAAAAAACTTATGCAAAAGAAGAAAATGCCGATTATCAACTTTTGCTAATATCTCTAGGCCTATGTTTTTTTGGCAATTCAGACCTACCTTTCTATTAGAGAAGTCAATACCAGGTTTTGTTCGAGAAAGGATTAGACATGTCTTATTGATGTTGCCTTACTTGTCTTGCTGAATCTAATGTTGTTGTTTTTCAATTTGTATTGATTTGATGGTCATTAATTTTGATGGATATATAAATAAGATCGTCGTTCAAATTGAAAACTTATAATTCTATAGGCTACATGATTCAGATTATGGATATTTTAGATATGCTCATGTATACATAATTATTCTGTTGTACTTGAATGGGCGCAAGCCGATTATTGTAACTTGGACCCCCATAGTCAAAACAACATGGGCTTTCCTACATAGGTCCTATATGGGCATACCCATATGGGCTTGCCCATACACAGCCCATATGCTGGGAATATGGGACCAATCCGGGTCCCTTATGATCAAACCCACATGGGCTTACCTACATAGGTCCTATTTGGGTCCAATATGGGCCTACCCACATGGGCTTACCCATACACATCCCATATAGGACCCATATAAGCATGTTTGCTGGGTCGTTTCGCCTCCGTCAATCCCCGGGTGGTTTCGTAGCTCAGTACGAAACCGACCGGGAAAAGCCGAACGCTCAGTGGAAATTTTCCAGTCACGTGAGAAAAGCGCGGGAAAATGCATGGGCAAGATGCCGGAAATTAATCCTTTCCCAAAATGGCGTCGTTCAAACTGAAAAATTTCTGACTGGCCAAACGTAAAAATTTGTCGTCCGTAAGCCGTTACTCCTAGATCGATAAATACATTTCCAAATCGAGGGTCGTGATTTTGTCCATTAACAAACAAAGCAAATATGGCAAAATAACGAGCCATTCCACCGAGAATGCAGTGGAAACACGACGAAGTGAAGCGAGTTTTTGTCACGGTTCAATCAGTCGTATTTTTATCTCGGTCAAGGTCTCTTTACGTCAAATACTCCATTTCCTCCCCGGCAAATGCAAGTAAATGATGCAAAGAAACAGGTGAATTGACACAACCGTAAGGAAGTTCCCAGCCTCGATGGGGCTTGCTCCGACTTTTCGAGAGCTGGCAACCTGCAATTTGAGTTATGGAAATTCCCAAGTTGTTGCGATTCAACGGGTTCGCGTCTGCGACAACGCCAATATTGTCAAAAATGCACATGGAACTGGTCTTACCTTTGGACAGCTCTCCAGCTCTCTCGCCTCGGGTTCGACCAGGCCGCTGTGCAGCGACAATGCTGACAAATACTTCCACTAGTAGGCAAACATGTCTGGTCTCTTGGAAGTATACTCGTTGAATGCCGGTATTGGGCAAGGGGTCTAGTCTATTACGTCACGGGTCAGTGACGTCACTTATGGCTATTATTAGTAACAGGGGATTTCCACAACAATTTGTTGGAAATTCGTCACACAAAAAATCTTGTTGGAAAATATTACTACGCGAAGTGCTGTAGGTACTTGATAACGAGTTTTGACGACTAAAACCTACGTAAGACAAACTAAGATAAATATCGAACAATAATATGTGTCATCTTTACCCAAAAAAAGGATTATGAAATGTAGTTGTGTAATATTTGTTTTTCGAATAAGGCGCTATTTTCTCGGGTGAGATAGAATCGATGAGTCGGTTAATGACGTCATCAATTCTATCACGTGGAGCAATGAAAAATCAAAACAAACATGGCTGCCGCGCGTGACAGTTAAATTATGTCAAATCTTCGAACTGCCGATATTACACAAATTATACGCTACATGTACAGTTCTAATACGACAATAAGGTGAGTGAGTAACGAATGCGTAAGCCTAGCAGACTGATACAAAAAGACTCGCATCGGCATCTAGACTGGAAATAAGCAATTATTCAATGAAAAATCGAGATTGAATGCACTCGAGGTCTGGCTCGTTACAGTATATTAACAAAGATCTGGGTGATGCGTTAGCAGTTTTGCCGAGTATATATGGTAGATTAAACTTTTTACAGCGGCTATAATTTTGAATTTGGATCAGTCTAATTTACTGCCGATTAGGGCAGGCTTAAAAACGTAAAATCTTTCCATAGATAAGTCCTGGTTTTGACGCCCCATCGGAAATATTTGGGAAAACATTGATGGAAAGGAGGAAATTGTTAATAATCAGCAATATCTCTGCAACTCTCTATATTTTCGTAGCTCTATTTCCTTTCTCAAACGACACACTTTTGATGGTGGTTCAATTTGAAAGCAGCTGCAGATCTATGACAAAATGCATGCTTTTAAAGATAATTATATTTTTGTACAAATCAGCACAGAAAATTTCGAGGCAAACAGAGAAAATGCTGGTTATCAGCATTTCTTCTTTTGCTTCAATAGTTTTCAAAGTCCTTTCTGTTAGACATGTCAAAGGCAGGTGTTGTTTGGCAGAGAGTTTCCTCTTTTGACGCCACTTATTTTGTCGTCTTAAACTCCTTTCAAATTGGAACAGTCTAATTTTCTGTCGATTTGGACAGGGTTAAAGAAGACAAGAAGTCGGATGTCTGTCTGTATTGCACGACCAACGTGTAAAAAGTAATTTGTGACAATCATATTATTTTTGTAATGTATTCATGAAGATCGACAGGTGTGAATCAGTTACCATGGCAACCACAAAAAATCTGATGTGAAGGAAGGCAACATATGGAATCTAAAGAAAATCTTTTTTCTTCTTCTTCTGATAAAATAACTTCACGTAACCCTTTCCCAAATAATGCTGCTGCTGATATCTCTTTGTTGTGATTGCTTTTGAAAACATGGATAAAAAAGACAAAATATCTTTTTGAAATAGAGATCTATATTTTGCTTTTTGAAAAGCAATTACCCCATTTTATCTGTATTTCTGTCAAAGTTACACGATTAAACATTTTTATCAGTGGACATAGAAACAATCTCAGCTGTTAACCCATTACCAAACGGCAAAAATTTGGACTAGTCCAAATTCAAAGATGTAGATGGCAATTTTAAGTGCATGAAATTTAAAATGTTTTGTTTTGTTTTTTTTTTTTTTTGGGGGGGGGGGGGGTAGAAAACATTGTGGGAAATGAAGAAATTGCTTGTCACAAGCAATTTCTTCTTTATCCATAATGTTTCCAAAGCCTTTATCTTGTAGTGAGTCAAAAAGTCATTGCGTGTTAATGGGTTAAAGCTTTTATCTGGAGGAGATAATTCAAGAGAGTACCAACAATATAGTATTTGATGGACATTGAAAGCTATTTTGCTTTTGGAAAAGCCATTACCCCATTTTATCTGTATTTCTGCCAAAGATACAAGTCTAAAACAATTTTATCAGTGGACATAGGACAATCTCAGCTGTTAACGAACGGCAGTACTCGGCATATCGTCGCTGTGAAAAGACTTGGCGTAAATGTGGGCGCATGATTATCTGGAAATGCTTCAAATTCTGCAAACCGATGCAAGCTGACTACCATTGTGAGCAACAAGGACTAGGAAACGCAGAGGTCACTAAGGCCATATTGAAATCCAAAATGATCTATTGTTTTAGCAAACAGACAAGCCCTTGTCCAAACAATTTTGCTGTAAATTTGCCCAATAATAGGATACCCGGTCATAACAAGCCATTACCTAACACTGGAGGTATGCTTAATCCATTACTGCACAGTGACGCCTTGACTCCCTCACAAGAAAAGGCTTGGAAAAACATTGTAGGAAATAAATAAATTGCTTGTGACAAGCAATTTCTTCATTTTCCACAATGTTTTCTCACCCAAAATGGAAATATTTTCAAAATTTCATCAACTCTAAATTGTCGTCTGCAATATCTTTCGAATTGAAACAGTCAAAAAGTTTGTAGTCTGATAATGGATTAATCTAAATGGCAATGTTCCTACCTAGACTGGTACCCCGTCTTCTCTATGTATGAAGACGGGTCGGGGACAAATATTCCTGTGATCTGATTGGTTGATTAAATTATCAATGTATTTTTCACGACAAGTAAAGTCGTACAACACCGGACATAATTTCCCATCATGCATTTCAAAATGATAACAAATATTTTGTCATCTGCTGCAACTTTCAATCTTGTTTTAATAATCTTCCGAGTCAAGTGAAAATTAATGTCACGAATGCCACAAAGACTGCGTTGTGAATGGGTGCAGAACGACAATGTGCCTTATATAATGGATTAATGGCCAACGTTTCTTTTTTAATTAATATTTTATAGATCGATCTAGATCTAGATCAATGCAGATCTAGGTTTTTCTTTTTTTCTCTTCTTTCTTTTTTTAAGAAAAGTGGAAAGAAATGACGACCATTTTCCGGGAACTTTATTAGATCTAGATCTATATTTTTTTAAACTTTTTGGAAAAGGGTTTCAATCGATTACCACATAACAACGCATTTCAATATCCCAAAAGATAAAGACCGCGAAAACATTTTGGAAGTAATTTCTTTATTTCCAAAAATGTTTTTTACCCAGAAAAACATTTTTATGCTCTAGAACACAAACTTTACTCTTTTGATAGCAATGTATTTTTTCGTCTGCTACTCCAGTGTGGAGTTAAAAAGAGCCAAAGTCTGGGAATGGGTTAAGGGCAATAAAATCGGTCTGATCCTTTGTCATACTGTCCGTCTTTGATGTACTGTAACAGAGTGTGTCCAATAATCAGATAAACAAATTAAATTTGAAAGGTAGTTCAGTAGTTTAACTTATGTTTATCCCTTAACACTGAAGTGTGAACACATATCTTGTCCTTAATACCACTACGAGATAATTTTAATACAACCAACCTATTACCCCCAGCTCAGAATCTCATTAAGCGATTCTTTTCTATTTTGAAGTCAAACACTTTTGATGAAATTAAGATTTAAAAAAAAAAAAAAAAAAAAAAAAAAAAAAAAAAAAAAAAAAAAACGTTTTAAGAATTGTTAATTGATGGGTGTTGATACATAAAAATATATGTTTTGGAAAAGGTAGAAAAGATGTCCAGAACATTTTGTGTGTAATTTGAAAACGACAATTTTAATCAAGTCTTATTCTTACTTGTGATGTTTTGAAGACATTATAGAAAAAAATTGCTTCTCATTTCCTCTCTCGTGTCTTCAAGGAAAATTTGATACAAAACTGCCATTAATAAGATTTTTTCTTTTAAATGCGTCCACACATGCTTTATCTCCCCCAAACCAGTAAAAAGATAGACTGATCTCATTTTAAAGCTGCTGCAGAGACAAAACTGCTGTTGATATGCTACAATTCGGTGTACAAGATAGCATGGAAAACATTGAGCCAAATGATAAAATGCTGATCATCAGCATTTTCTTCCTTTGCTCAATGATTTCCCAACTCAGTGGAAGTAAACACCAGAACTTGTTTGGGAAAGAGTTAATTAACGCATTATCTATATATCGCATGTCATTCAACCGTATCAGCTTATCTAGTTTTCGTCGGCTGCAAGCTTTCTTCAGCGTCTGCGAAACGCTTTACGTATTTATTTTGGGCGTCCGCCTAACCATGATCAAAATCAACCAATCAGATCCTCCGAAAAAAATATACAGAAAACCGTATATTTTGTTTATACCGTTCCTGTCCCAATATGATCGATAGATCTGGGGACAGGGAACCAGTCTATGTTCCTACCAAGGGATGCAACTCTGGTCAGAGAGATGTAATACACCCTGATACAGTTCCAAATTTTTAACCGTGACCTGCGCATGATGTGAGCAAACAAAAGGTCACGTGGTCTTTTTACTATATAATTCATTGTGCGAGTCGTTATTTTCGCGCGAGCATTTTTCATTTATTCTGCCTAAGTATTAAGAATATTTTATACAGTCATTTACGTTAATTATTAGAATTTTCAGTTACAGGAATATTTTTGCAACTTTGATAGAAAAAAAGAGATTTTTTGGCTTGTAATCATTCGTACCCTGTCTCCATCGCCCATTACCACCATGCAAGTTCAGGATGAGCTACTGCTTTTGAAAACCATATAAAAAGAATTCTGCAGGAGCAAGTGAGCTCCTTAGTACTGTCCAAGTGTGAGCGGTAATATTTTGCATGTGTTTGTGCTCTAGATTAGAGCCAATAATGGACAGGTCACAGGATGGATTCCCAGTCGCGGAGCGTGGGCAATTATAAATTAACTTATTGCTGAAATATTGTTGAGAGGCGTTAAATTAAAAAAAGAAATGAAAAGAAAAATGTTTTAAACTTTTACCAAACAAGAAATGTTAATGTTTTGACTCTCAAGGGCGGATCCAGGATTTTTTTCAATGGGTGGGGGTGGGGTCTAGCCTATCAGATGGCTTTAAATTTGTGAATTTTGTAATGCTAGATACCATACTGACGCTGTGTAGTCAAAATTCGATTCTCGACCTATTCAAGGCGGGGTCCGGACCCCCGACCCCCTTTCAGATCCGTTTTGACTGTCTTACAGAGATTGTTTCAAAAATCATTTCAAGGGGCAAAATAATGAAATACTTTTAATCAGCATTTTCTCCTTTTGCCTCAAGGTTTTCGTTACTATATTACTATATTTTTCATGGGGGTCCAAGACCAATTGCCAGGGCGGGGGGGGAGGGGTCCACGCCCAAATGATGACTTAAATGTGTTAAATTATATATAACGTTAGGCCTATATTGACGCTTTAATTATATAGTCAACATTCAATTTTCGGCTGATTCCAGGGGGGGGGGGGGGGAGTGCGGATATTCCGACCCCCCCCCCCCCACTCTAGATCCGCCCTTGCACTAAAAAACCTACTTTCATGATACCCATTCTGTTATCTGCAAGAGCTTCCAAATTGAATCAGGTGCCGTTTAGGAAAGGGTTAAGCCGCTGTCAAACTTGAAAAGTCTAAATAATTTGTCGTTTGGGAAATGGGCTTTAACAACTATGTTTTTATTGTCAAATTGATCTACCATAATGAATTATCTTTCTTCATAAACCTTTCGGTACTGACATAAACATCTTCACACTGAAAATGGCATGTTTCGTACTATTTTTTTGTTGGGGAAGGGGGGTTTACGTGAATATGACAGTTTAACCTTGCGGCTAGGTCTTCAAAAGATCCGAGGATACTACTTTTTTGGAGGGTCAAAAATGACTTAAAAGCCGATAAAAGCCATAAATGGAAGTCAGTCAATGATATCCCGTCGAGATTCACAGAGGAATCATCACTAAACGGAGTGTGAAGCCTCTTAAACTTCTTCTTTCCTCCGTTCATTTCCATTGCACGTTGGATGCTTTACTCACATTTGGGTCAGAGCCTCGATCTGGCATCAAAAAGTGTTACTATTTTTAGTAACAAATTGGAAGTGTATTTGGGTGTATTACAATATTCTTTGGCTAATTGGTTCCCTTCATTTCTAGAATGTTTTAATGGGGTTTAAATCCTTTCCAAAACAGTAAAAACTTGAGTGTTCCAAC
Source organism: Fragum sueziense (assembly GCA_963680895.1). Lineage (NCBI taxonomy): Eukaryota > Metazoa > Mollusca > Bivalvia > Cardiida > Cardiidae > Fragum > Fragum sueziense. The sequence continues at coordinate 25,622,453 of OY804598.1, forward strand.
TTGAAAGCTGTTACAGATGACAAATGGATGATGACAAAAATCAGGCCCCGGTTTTTCGAAAAAACTTAAGTATGTTCTCAGACTCAAATCTGAGCACAGTACTCAAATGAAGCACAAGAAATCCATGTGAACTTCGATCGAATACCCTTCAACGTTGGAGAGCATTCCATTGAAGTTGAGCATGTACTCATGAGTAGGTACTTAAGATTTTTCGAGAAACAAGGGCCAGATTTGTATACAATACAGCACAGAAAATATGGCGACAAAAGAACATAATGCTAATTATCAACTTTTCTTTCTTTTGCCTCAATGTTTTCCTAAACCTTTTATTTATGGAATGTCAAACCCAGACGAAACTAACCGTGCATTCCGGGCAATCACAATTTAACCCTTCCCCAAACATGACCTAGTTTTGATGTCCCTTATAGAAAATGCTTGGGAAAACAATGATAACCAGCAGTTTCTCCTTTTGTATCAATATTTTCTATGCTATATTGTACACCAGCAGAATGGAGAACGGGTCTGATCGTCAAACTATCCAAATCTGGAGACCTGGGAGACTGCCAGAATTGGAGAGGAATTCAACTCCTATCTCTTCCAAGCAAAGTCCTGACGCGGATAATTTTGAAGCGTATGAAGACATCATTAGACCATATAATGAGGGACGAACAAGCTGGGTTCCGCCAAGGGAGATCATGTACAGACCAAATAGCAGCGCTGAGGATTATAGTTGAACAGTCACTGGAATGGCAATCACCACTATACATCAACTTTATAGATTTTCGAAAAGCTTTTGACACCATAGACAGAGTCACCATTTGGAAAATCATGAAGCACTATGGCATTCCAGAAAAGATCATCAACATAATCCGGAGCCTCTACCAGGATACAACCTGCCATGTGATCCACAACAAGGACCTATCCCCTCCCTTCAACGTTTCTACAGGTGTTCGCCAGGGCTGTTTGCTATCTCCACTGATTTTCTCGCTTGTGGTTGACTGGATAATGAAGACTGTGACCACAGAACCAAGGGAACTACAGTGGACCTTTACAAAGAAGCTCGAAGATCTTGACTTTGCGGACGACATTGCCCTTCTGTCACACACTCACCAGCACATCCAGGAGAAAACAGAACGTCTGGATGAAACCGCCAAGAAAACTGGACTCCACATCAACATCAAGAAAACAAAGAACATGAGAATTAACTAGAACTGTCGCAAAGCGGACAAATACCCCCCACTAGCACCTTGTCACTGAAAAAAGTGCTATAGGTCAAAATGTTCTTTAGTTGGAGCATGGAAACAGATTTTTAAACAAAGTCCAATTGTGACTTTGACCTTTGACCTTGGTGACCCAAAAACAATAGGGCACCTCCTTGGGTCATGGGCAACAACTGTGTAAAGTTTCATGATCCTAGGTCAACCGGTTCATGACTTAGAGCACGGAAACGGATTTTAAACAAAGTCCGATTGTGACCTTGACCTTTGACCTTCGTGACCCAAAAACAATAGGGCACCTCACGGGCAACAACTGTGTAAAGTTTCATGATCCTAGGTCAACCGGTTCATGACTTAGAGCACGGAAAGGGATTTTAAACAAAGTCCGATTGTGACCTTGACCTTTGACCTTCGTGACCCAAAAACAATAGGGCACCTCCTTGAGTCATGGGCAACAACTGTGTAAAGTTTCATGATCCTAGGTCAACCGGTTCATGACTTAGAGCACGGAAACGGATTTTAAACAAAGTCCGATTGTGACCTTGACCTTTGACCTTCATGACCCAAAAACAATAGGGCACCTCCTTGAGTCATGGGCAACAACTGTGTAAAGTTTCATGATCCTAGGTCAACCGGTTCATGACTTAGAGCACGGAAACGGATTCATGACTTAGAGCACGGAAACGGATTTTAATTAAAGTCCGATTGTGACCTTGACCTTTGACCTTCATGACCCAAAAACAATAGGGCACCTCCTTGGGTCATGGGCAACAACTGTGTAAAGTTTCATGATCCTAGGTCAACCGGTTCATGACTTAGAGCACGGAAACGGATTTTAAACAAAGTCCGATTGTGACCTTGACCTTTGACCTTCGTGACCCAAAAACAATAGGGCACCCCCTTGGGTCATGGGCAACAACTGTGTAAAGTTTCATGATCCTAGGTCAACCGTTTCATGACTTAGAGCACGGAAACGGATTTTAAACAAAGTCCGATTGTGACCTTGACCTTTGACCTTTGTGACCCAAAGACAATAGGGCACCTCCTTGGGTCATGGGCAACAACTGTGTAAAGTTTCATGATCCTAGGTCAACCGGTTCATGAGTTAGAGCACGGAAACGAAAAAGTCTACGGACGGATGGACGGACGGACGGACAGACAGACAGACATGGTGAAACCAATATACCCCCCTCTACTTCGTAGGTGGGGGGTATAACAACAGAAGCGAATCTCAGGTTACGCTGAACAATCAGCCGATTGATGAAGTGGGGAGCTTCACCTACCTTGGTAGCGTGGTGAGCAAGACAGGAGGCTCTGATCAAGATGTGAAGACCAGGATCGGGAAAGCATGAGGTGCCTTTAGTTCCCTCAAGAATATCTGGAACAGCACAGTTATAAGGCTTAATACAAAAATGAAACTCTTCAACTCGAATGTGAAGTCTGTTCTGCTGTATGGCTCAGAAACCTGGAAACACACAAAGATCATCGAAACCAAGCTTCAAGTTTTCGTAAACAACTGCCTTCGTAAGATCCTGAAGATAAGGTGGCCCGAAAGGATTTCCAATGAAGAGCTCTGGAGGAAGACTAAACAAAAACCCATAATGAAGACCATCAAAGAAAGAAAATGGCGATGGATTGGGCATATTCTGCGTAGAGACAAAACCAACATTACCCGACAAGCTCTTGATTGGAACCCCCAGGGAAAGAGAAAGAGAGGCAGACCTGCCCAGACCTGGAGAAGAACCCTTGACTCTGAGCTCCAAAAGATCAGACTTTCATGGAGTGAGGCAAAAAAGAAGGCGGAAGACAGAACAACCTGGAGAACAGTAGTGAAGGCCCTATGCCCAACCATGGGCGAAGAGGAATTAAGTAAGTAAGTAAGTATTGTACACCAATCCTTTCTTTATTGACTTCAAAATTGTTGTCTGCAACATCTTCCAAATAAGAACAGTCAAAAATTTATGTCGTTTGGGAAAGGGATAAGCCACCAATCACAGGTAGATGATTTTCCATCTTCCAGGTCTGGGTGTTAACAAGTAAAAGCTAAAACTCATTTCATTCTACTATTTTCTTCCATTTATTGCACTGTTTTTCAATACAAAATATAAACATGTTTTGTAAACAAAGAATATGTACATTTTATCACCAAAAGATAGTTCCACAAAATTGTAACATTATTAACCCTTTCCATGCTATTCACAACATATTCCTGTTGTAACCAAACCTTTGGCAGACAATAGGGACTAAGATCTGCTTGCACAAACATGCACTCTGATCTTAACTTCAGTGAAGCCTGATCTTAGCCTAAACTGCCTGCTTTCAACCCAAAAACTGGAAAACCTTTCTTTGTTATAACAATATGTTTATGCAAACATACTCTAATGAATTTAACAATGTTACTTAATGTTTACTGAATGGGGGTTTAATTTTCTCTATCTACCAACAATATTATGAGAAAATTGAAGTAAAACTAGAATATCACTGAAAGTGATCATACCCCCAAACAGCACTGTTTTTGTGCATTTTGAGAAGTACATTTCATTTGACCTGTGATCTGATCAATTGGGAAAAAGAGCAAACAAAACAAGCATTGAATACAATCACTCAAGGGACATTCCTGCCAAGTTTAGTTCAAATTGGCCTAATAATTTATTTTTAAAGATTTTTCACATGATTTTTCTAAGTCTGATAAGCCCCGCCCTGCCAAGCCCACAACTTTTGATGACTCAAACATTCATGAGCAAGTTTTGAAAAAACTCACCAAAGGAACATTTCTGCCATGTTTGGTAAAAATTGGCCCTGTGGTTGAGGAGAAGAAAATTTTTGAAGAATTATCTAACAATTTCTTGAAATCTGATATACCTCGCGCTGCCACGCCCAAATTTTTCGCCCGATCAAAAATTCATAAGCATGTGTTGAATAAAGTCACCAAAGGGACATTCCTGCCACATTTGATTCAAATTGGCCAAATAATTAATTTTTAAAGATTTTTCACATTATTTCTATAAGTCCGATAAGCCCCGCCCTGCCATGCCCACAATTTTTGATGAATCAAAAATTCACGAACAAGTTTGGACAAGAGTCACCCAAGGAACATTCCTGCCAAGTTTAGTAAGAATTGGCTCAATAGATCAGGAGGAGAAGATTTTTGAAGAATTATTTAACGATTTTTTGAAGTCGGATACGCCCCTCCCTGCCACGCCCTCATTTTTTGACGAATGAAAAAATCATGAACACACATTGAATACAATCACTCAAGGGTCAATTCTGCCAAGTATGGTTCAAATTGGCCAGATAATTGATTTTTAAAAATTTTTCACTTGATTTCTCAAAGTCCGATAAGCCCCACCCTGCCACGCCCACAATTTTTGACAAATCAAAAATTCACGAACAAGTTTGGACAAGAGTCACCCAAGGAACATTCCTGCCAAGTTTAGTAAGAATTGGCTCAGTGGTTCAGGAGGAGAAGATTTTTGAAGAATTATTTAACGATTTTTTGAAGTCGGATAAGCCCCGCCCTGCCACGCCCTCATTTTTTGACGAATGAAAAAATCATGAACACACATTGAATTCAATCACTCAAGGGTCAATTCTGCCAAGTATGGTTCAAATTGGCCAGATAATTGATTTTTAAAGATTTTTCACATGATTTCTCTAAGTCCGATAAGCCCCGCCCTGCCACGCCCACAATTTTTGACGAATCAAAAATTCACGAACAAGTTTTGAAAAGGGTCACCCAAGGAACATTCCTGCCAAGTTTGGTAAGAATTGGCCCAGTGGTTGAGGAGGAGAAGATTTTTGAAGAAAAAACCAACAGACAGATCAACAGACCAACAGACAGACAGACAAGCTGACTCCTATATACCCCCCAAATTGAATTTGGGGGGTATAATAAGTCAAAGTATTTTGTTGAGCTATGCATTTCCCCTTGCAATGGAATTCTGATTATAGGCATTTTCATGAAATTTCAAATAAACGAAATTATCTGATTAAATGAAACAAACATCTATAATCACAATATATCATATAAATGACATATTTTCCCTTTATAAGATTTCCCCTATTTCACTTGCTCTATTATAACTTTAATGCTGAATTTTCAACACCCTTATTCTTGTAATAGAGTATCACATTGTGTATGTAACTATGTATAGCTTTACAAACCAGGCCTACTGATATACAGCAGTTGTTCAAGTGACGCAAAAATCATAAAACGATTTGCTGTGTGTGATAGTATGGTAAAATTATACTTGGTCATCAATAACTTTTTTATCAGTTGATTTTTAAAAGATCTACCACATCAAGCATATTCATGGTGGATAATCATGTGATACAATATTTTCAGGAAATCTTCAATAATTTTGTTAATATGCGACCAATTTGCATTCGGTTTGAAGCAGAAAATGTGGACAGATGTCACGCATTAGATGGATGTGGTTGATTTTTGAAAAATCAACTGATAAAAAAGTTATTGAAGATAAACAAAAATTTTGGTTTATCTTCAATAACTTTTTTATCAGTTGATTTTTCAAAAATCCAACACGTCCAGCTTATTCCTGGCATTTCCCACATTCTCTGCTTCAAACCAAATTCAAATTGGTCAAACTATTAAAAAGATATTGAAGATTATCAGAAATTCTGAGTCACATGATTATACACCGTGATATTACTGACATTTTCCCACATTCTCTCCTTGAAACCATTTTCAAGTCTGTCACATATATATTGAATCAGATGATTTTCTGAAACTGTTGTATCACATAATTCCCTAACATGTGGCTAGTCATCTAGTTCCATTAACCCATTCTCACACAGTGATGCTTTCTGATGCCATTCATTAACAATTACTTGGAAAACATTGTGGAAAATGAAGAAATTGCTCGCAAAAAGTAATTTCTTCATTACCCACAATGTTTTTTAACCCAAAATGTAAAGATTTTTAAAATTTCATCAAACTAAATTGGTCATCTGCAACACATTTAAAATTGGGATAGTCCAAGTTTTTGCTGTCTTGTAATGGGTTAATGTCATCTAATTCCATTCTCCAGTAATCAGTTCAAACTATCTGCTTATACAGTCATACAGACTATAGGATTTCTCAATTTTATAAAAACTAATAATAATTCAATAATCAAGTTTTTCCCTTTTTATATCTTTGTCTTCCAGCACTTGCTCCACCTTTTCTATGTGTCTTGTGGTCCATTTGTTTCACCTCTTCTTTGTCTTTTGTAGTTTCTTTTTTATCTTTATTCACTCCCATCTCTGAAAGTTCAACAATAGAAACTTAAACCTTTCCAACATGATAAAATATTAGACTGTTCCAAGTTAAAAGAAGTTGCAGACAACAACATAAATCTGCTGGCTATCAGCACTTTCTTCTTTACTGCTAGTTTTTTTTAAACCCATATTTTAAACCTATATTTTGACACCCACAAAATGACCAAAATCAAGGTCAAAGGTCATGATCCCAAATGAAAGATCTTGGCAAGAGGTATCTTCATGTATGTGTGAAATAGGTCAAACTCCAATGTCAAGGTCAATAGGTCAAATGTCATTGTCCCAAATGAAAGGTCTTGGCTCATGTCAAATATCAAGGCTGTTTCTCTAATACTGCCTGAGATACAGACCAGATTAAAGTTTTTGAAGACGCGACGCGGACACTAGAGCTGTGGCAAGAGCCCCCCAGACATAAAGTTCCGGATCACTATGAAGACATTTTATAAGAAGCACTTACTGTACATTCTGGTAAATCTACAGGTGGTTCTAAAAGTGATTCATTACCAGACTGCAACATTTTAGACTGGTCCAAATTCAAAGATGTTGAAGAAAACAATTTTAAGTGAATCAAAAATTATACCTTTGTATTTATTGTCATTTAGGTAGAAAACATTGTGGGAAATGAAGAAATAGCTTCTTACAAGCAATTTATTAATTTTCCACAATGTTTTCCAAAGACATTATCTTGTAGGGTGTCAATGTCTGGTGATGGATTAAAGTTAAACATCAAGGCATTTTGTAAGAAGTAGTTACTGTACCTTCGAGTAAATCTACAGGTGGTTCTAAAAGTGATCTGGTCTGGGATGCTTCTATATATCTGGAAATACATTGTGCAGAATTCTAGCTTAACCCTTTCCCAAACAAGATCTGGGTTTGATGTTCCTAATACAGGAGGATTGGTAAAAACATTGAGGATACAGAAGAAAATGCTGGTGACCAGCAATTTCTCCTTTTGTCCTTATATTTTCCATTCTTTGATATTCATGTTACCCAAATTTAAAAGCATTGATTTTGGCAGATTTGGTCATTTGGTGAATGGTTAACCCTTTCCCAAACAGCCAAAATTTGGACTGTTCCAATTAGAAAGCTGCTACAAACGGCAAAATTGATGTTTCTACAATAGATTTTGGGATACCAAGCAGCATGGAAAATATTGAGGCAAAAGGAGACAAGAGGCCCAAAGGGTCTTATCGGTCACCTGAATCAAATGAGCAGAAACAGTTAAGGAAAATGTTAAAAGTTAACTAATAGCACAACCCCCCAGCACCACCATTTCTTGACAGTCTTTTTTTCTCTTGTACAAACTTATTTAAAGACTCAAATACCAAATGTGAATTCAATCCAAGAATAGAACATTTCTTAATATGTACCCTATTTACCCCCTTTTGGGGCCCCAAAGGGAGATAACTCCATGATTTGTAAAACTCTGAAGCGGCTTCCCATTGGGATGCTTCCTGCCAAGTTTGGTAGAAATCTGTCCAATGGTTCTCAAAAAGAAGTAGAAAATGTGCAAAGTTAAGTATTAATGCGAACCCCTCCCATCCCCATCCCCAGCACAGCCATTTATTGACAGATTTTATTCTCTTGTACAAACTTTGTACAGGGTGCCCACTGGTCAGGGAAAAGTCAGTGAAATTTGTATTTTCTTCAAGGTCAGGGAAAAGTCAGGGAATTTTGAAAAATGGCCAGGGAAATCTGAAAACCTTAAAAAGTCAGGGAAAAGTCAGGGAATTTTGAAATTTCTTTTGTTCAAACAATACAAATAGAAGAAAATGAAATGAAATTAAGCAGGTAATCATAGCTATGGCAGTTTTCAAGTTTTAATTAACAAACATGATTGTTTTTCTTTTATACATGACCCTGCACTAATCATTTTATCATTTGAATGTTGAATTAAGGCTTACCATTTGAAATGGATCTTCTAGTGAAATCTAATATGAGGGCTAAATATGTAAGCCAGAAGAAAGAAGCTGACAGTAAAGAGAAGAATTTTGAACATTTTTTAAAAGAAGCTGAAGAATTATTGAAACTCAGATGGTAGTTACATTATGTGGTGTGTTATGTGTATAAATACTTGCACAGGACAGTGCACCATTTGGTTTTAATTTCTTTTGAGTTTGGTGACGAAGTAAACATGATTTGCTCATACATGTATATGCCCTCTTCTTCCAAATTACATGTACTTAGATATTACCATTGTCTTCTTTCAACTCAATTTTTGATATCAAGTAAACAAGGCCCTCAAGTTACAACTACAATGTATATCCATTATCACCAATTTCCTACAAACATTGAATTTCATTAGTTTCACTTGTCACTGGATGATAGAAAAGTAATTTTAACACAAAGCTGGTTTTAAAATGCTCTAAAATTGCAACACTTGAGCATGCAACATGTCCAAAATGTGCATTAAATTGTGCTAAGAACAAACTGTTCACACATGCACTGGGGTATTGTGGTGTCCATTTTTATTCAGAAAATGACTGAAAATAACAACTAAACAGGACATATTTTTAGTGATGATATATGTGAAAGACTATCAGTGCAAGAAATTTAGATTGGAATGTATCTAGATGAGTAAGGGCCTTATTAATTGGACAGCTAATATTCAAAATGGAAAATGGTTGGAGGGGAAGCAAATCAGTCCTTTAAATACCTTTCATTAGAATGTTGCATTCAGAAAGTTGTTTGAAACAGTTTATGTTACAAGACAGAATGAAGTAATTTATCTCATGATCTTTCATGTACTAAAGTTCTAGTTATAACTTCAACCATAAGTATCAAAATTTGAGTTGTCAACGAAAGTGTATATAAACTATTTCAAGCAGGACATATTATCTTTTTCTCTTCATCATGTTTATGAAGTTGAGCATTTCAAGGTTTCTACTTATAACATGTAAATTCAACCATTACATTTAAATTGTTATTGTTAGAAATTTTGATAAATAAGGGGTGGATTGGAACACTTTAGGGGTATAAGGAGGCTGTTTAGCGCGAAAAATGGTCAGGGAAAAATGAATTTTGGTCAGGGAAAAGTCAGTGAAAAGTCAGGGAATTTTATTCCAGATGAAGGGTGGGCACCCTGTTGTAGTCCTTGCCCTAAAGACTTAAACTTCCAAATGTGTATCCAATGCAACAGCCGGTTCATGAGTAGAAGATTTTCTAAGATGTACCCAATATACCCCCTTTTTGGCCCTTTATGGGACCCCTAAGGGAGATAACTCCATAAGGATGGGTTGCAATAAGGGGTCAAAAAATAGATTTTCTTTAAATTTCGTGGATTGGTAGGGTTACATAATATCTTTAATTTGTATGTGTAAAAAATCTGGTTTCGGCTTATTTTCCGAGATATGGGTAAATAAAGTGGGTGGGGTAAGATGGACTGAAACACAGTAGGGGTCATTCTAAGTCGCTTATCTTTCTTATTTTTAGCCCCAGATGCGTGAAAATTTGTATGCGTGTCTTGTGATATATGCGTTAAACATTTATGGGCTTACATTTGATATTCCATGTATATCTTTTCCGTAATAACCATTCTTCTTTCTTTCGAAGAATTTCGCTATTTTTTAACGACCAACTTTACCAAACTATCTCCACACGTTTTATTTGAAACCCGATTTCTATGAAACTTAAGAGATGTGTTGTCCAGATATAAATTTAACTTTGTGTGAAATTTGAAAGAAAAGCGTACGTCCGTTTTTGAGATATTTGACCTTGACCTTCAAAATGACTTCAAAACTCGGAAAATGCCAAAATGTGATATTTAAAGCGCCAATTTTATTCATAAGGATTGGAAGCATGGTTTCTTTTTATTGTTCCTAATTGTTCCTAATGAGTTTCGTAGCAATATTTAATTTTTTGTGTCGTACAAACCATTCGGAAGAATGGGAAAGAAAAGAAATTCTTTTTACTTCTCAGTTTTCTTATCAAACTAAATATTGCACATGAAACATGTCTACGTGGAAACCGCTGTGATTAATATTACTACCACAGGTGAGTGAAATTAAATATTAGCGTTATGTTAAGATTGCTAGAACTACCAAAGCTTTATATGCAACTTGAATTGTCTAAGAGTTTATATTCACTCATCTCATGATGGACAAGAATTATCAATTTGCTACGAGAAAACTGATCATTTTCAGATTGTATTTCTTATATGGTTATAATGAAGACGCATTGTGAATGATTTTACTAATTGACCAAATGTACTTACAATTAGTTAACTTAAGCTAAATATTTACATAACGTTATATAATATCAACAAAAAGAAAATAATGTTAAATGTATAGACATGCCTTAAACATATATCAGTCTAACAATGATTTCATTAGATGAAATAACCGGGTAACTCTGAGAGGTGACCAAGTTTATTATATTGAGTATATCAATTTTAACGGTAAAATCATACAATAAAAAAACCCAATCATATGTGAAATGCATTCTTTTATGAATGGGCTGTCACATGCCATTCAACCCTAACCATTTTCCCAACAATGCGTAGTTTCAACGGACTTTCCCGAATTTGATGTTATTTTGAAGGTCAAGGTCAAATATCTCAACAACGAGCCAACGCTTTTCTTTCAAATTTCACACAAAGTTATATTAATATCTGGACAACACATCTGTAAAGTTTCATAGAAATCGGGTTTCAAATAAAACGTGTGGAGATAGTTTGGTAAAGTTGGTCGTTAAAGAATAGCGAAATTCTTCGAAAGAACGAAGAATGGGTATTACGGAAAAGATATACATGGAATATCAAATGTAAGCCCATAAATGTTTAACGCATATATCACAAGACACGCATACAAATTTTCACGCATCTGGGGCTAAAAATAAGAAAGATATGCGACTTAGAATGACCCCTACTGTGTTTCAGTCCATCTTACCCCACCCACTTTATTTACCCATATCTCGGAAAATAAGCCGAAACCAGATTTTTTACACATACAAATTAAAGATATTATGTAACCCTATCAATCCACAAAATTTAAAGAAAATCTATTTTTTGACCCCTTATTGCAACCCATCCTTTGTATAAAATCTGAAGCGGCTTCCTATTAGGATGCTTCCTGCCAAGTTTGATTGAAATCCGTCCAATGGTTATTAATAAGAAGTTGAAAATGTTAAGTTAACTAATAACGCGACCCCCCCCCCCCATCCCCCATCCCCAGCACAGCAATTTCTGGACGGATTTTTTCTCTTGAACAAACTTTGTTGTCCTTGCCCTAAAGACTCTAAATACCAAATGTGAATCCAATCCAACCGCAGGTTCATGAAGAAGAAGATTTTTTAAGATGTACCCTATTTAACCCCTTTTGACCCCTTATGGGGCCCCAAAGGGAGATAACTCCATGATTCGTACAAATCTGAAGCGGCTTCCCATGGGGATGCTCCCTGCAAAGTTTGGTTGTAATCCGTCCTATGGTTCTCAAGAAGAAGTCGTAAATGTTAAAAGTTAGATGTTAAAAGTTAACGCACAACGGACGACGCATGACAACAGACGAAACACTGTCGCAATAGGTCGCCATGACCTTCGGTCAGGTGACCTAAAAATGCTGGTTATCAGCATTTTCTTCTTTTGCATCAATTTTTTCCCAAGCCTCTTCCATTAGGGACGTCAAAACAAGGTCTTGTTTGGGAAAGGGTAAACTGAGGCTAAACTAAATCTTATTCATTTCCCATATTTTCTAGCCAAAAAGACCAAAATATGTAAAATTTCATTCACTTGATATATCTCTGAATTTAAAACATTCTTAAAATTTTCCATCTGGTAATGAGTTAAAAGGAATTCCTGTTTGAGAAAGGGCTAAACAAAGAGACAAATCAAAGAATATTGTCATTGTTAATGCAAAACATTGTATCTCGTTTTTTGGAAAATTTTACAGGGGAAGAAAAAGGTTTAACAACTTTCTCTAAATTGAAGTTTTTTTTTCTTGAATTTCGGACATATTTTTCAATATAATGTGTCAATGATACTGCCAAGTAAAAATATCCCAAAACCTGTGTAAATTGTCTTAACTGGACATACAAGTTTGAACTTTGAAAATCCCAAAAATCAACATATGAGGTTTTGCATTTACACTGACGATATTTACCTGTATATGAAGAGACACAAGTATCCGAGTCCAGTAAATACACATATCAAAATAAACTGTAGCACCATAAACTGAAATGTAACTGGTTGGGCATTATGAATTTGTTATTTCTATTCCAAACACTATGTTGTGGGCATTCATTTGAGGAGACAATTCCAAAGAGTACCCATAACATAAGGTTTGATGAACATTGATTGATTTTGTAGCATTTTGAAAAGCCAATTGCCAATTATTGTCTCCAGGAGACGATTGCAATGAGTACCCGCAACATAGGGTTTGATGAACATTGAATAATATTTTGCCTTTTGAAAAGCCAATTCCCCCTCTTATCTGTAGTTCTGTGTTATAGCTCGCTAATACAACATAAGATTTTAGACCAGCTCAAATTCAACAAGATGGGAGAGTTGCAAAGGTCAAAGTCATTGCAGAAAGTATCCAAGTGTGAAACATCAAGGCTTTTTCAGTCATGTTGTTCATAAGATCTGATACAGACTAGGTGAAAGCCTTTGTCTAGGAAACTGATGTCGACGTAGATGCCAACAATGACGGGGCTGTGACATTAAAATTGAACACTGTTGAATGATTATTCAAATGGTTCCAACAATATAATATCTGCTACGGAAAAGGAAATATAATTGAAACATAGGAAAATGTTGAGGGATATGCCCCAGTAATTAACTACTATTTTTCACTTTCTCACTCAAGGTTATTGAAACCATCATAGCATAGGGTTGTCTCAGTAAACATAGAAACCCTGGGACTCCTCAAACACTAAATCAACATCAGGCGTCAATGCAGCATCTGAGGTGATTATGGGATTTCCAAGGATGCAGTATAATGATTCTGTGAGAAGAGTTTACAATTAACCCTTTCCAAAACATGCTGATTATCAACATTTTCTTCTTTTGCCTCATTCAATGTTTCCTCAAACCTTTTGTATAAGGGCAGTGAAAAGTGGGTTTCGTTTGGGAAAGGGTTGAATAATAATACCTTTATTGAAGGCTTATCAGCCAAAAACTGATCTGCTAACACAATCAAAATACCCAATATACAGCCACAACCACAAAATATCCATGGCTGTCTAGCCTCAGCTGAAAATAAACACGGTAATTAATCTCGTGACTCGGAGTTTCAGAAAATTATCAATATTTTTGTTTATACTTGACCAATTTGAATTCTGTTTGAAGCAGAGAAGGTTGGAAAATACAAGAAATAACCTGATGAAAAACTGATGAAAAAGTTATTGAAGATCAACCATAACTTTGGTTGATCTTCAATAACTTTATCAGCTGATTTTTCAAAAATCCACCACGTCCATCTTATGCGCGACGTCTGTCCACCTTCTCTGCTTCAAACTGAATTTAAATCGGTCCTGTTTCAACAAAGTTATTGAAAAAATTCTGAAATTGTTGTATCACATGATTACCCACTGTGATAAAAGAAGATATAAGGCAATGGATGAAATTGATTTCAACTGCTTTGGTCATATTGCAGGGACTGGAGCACATGACCATGGATTCCTGTCATTTCCAGTAACAGTACTACCAAAACAGCCTCCAGCTGCTCAACCTCAAAGGTTAAGAATTATCTAACCATCTGTGAGAGAAAATTATGTCAGAAAGGATATTTCCAGTGGTTGGGTATCGAAACCCAGGTTCTCATGAGTGAATTCCAAACCCTATTTATCTCATTTCAATGGACTCCTATTCCTATTTTAACCCTTTCCCAAACAAGACCTGGTTTTGACATCCCTGGTGGAATAGGCTTGGGAAAACATTGAAACAAAGAAGAAACTTGCTGATAACCAGCAGTTTCTCCTTTTGTCTCAATATTTTCTGTGCCATATTTTACACAAATCCTATCTTTGATAACATCCATTTTATCATATGTGGCAGTTTTTGAAGTGGACCACCCTAAAATTTTGCCATTTGGGAAAGGGTTAAACAACATAGGTTTAGGCCATAGAATGTCAGAAACAGACCTCATTTGGAAAAGGGTAAAATGATAAAATTCCTTTCTGCCTTTAAAATTTGTGTGTGAAAATGCAGTATACCTTTCCTTTGTTTGACAATTTCTTGTTGCGTTTTCTTTACAGCTTCTTTTACTTCAGCATTTGTCTGGTCCAAAATCAATGCTTGCTGTAGGAAAACATGACAGAAAAATAACAAAGTCTTTAACCCATTCCCAAACAAGACCTGGTTTTGACGTCCCTAATAGATATAGCTTGGGAAAATATGAGACAAAAGAAGAAACTGCTGATAACCAGCAGTTTCTCCTTTTGTCTCAATATTTTCTGTGCTGTATTATACTCAAATTCTGTCTATAACAACATCTTTTTTGTAGTCAGAAGCATCTTTCATATTGGATCACCCAAAAGTTTTGTCGTTTGGGAAAGGTTTAATTACCACACAGTGGTGCCTTTTGATGTCCCACAAGATAAAGGCTAAATGAAAAGTATCATGGACAAGAGCTTAGGAAGAGAAAGTTTTTCATATTTTTTTCTAAATCAGATTTTCCTATAGCAAAAAATTAGCCCTGCCCAAAATGGCCATCTTTTTTATCCAATCATTATTTCTTCAAGGAATCTAATAGAGGTCTATCTTAAGAACATTCATGCTAAATTACAATGAAATCCAATAAACAGTTTCAATGAAGAAGATCTTCTTAAAATTATACTATGTTTCATAAAGCAAAAAATAAGCCCTTCCAATTCGGTCATGTTCTTCATTGATTAAATTTTTTTCAAGGAATCTAATACAGAACTATACATTGAACATTCATGCTAAATTGCAATGTAGTTTGACATTAAATTTACCAGCGGGTATTGATCATTCCAAGTCTCAATTATTAATTTCATATCACTGCTTTTCAACAACAAGAGTGCCATGGTCACAATATACGCCACCACTTATAAAACTTGAGACAAAAAAATGACATTGACAAGGATTTATAAATATTCACACAAAAACCTGTAAAAAGTTGTGTTCACAAAATGGTTTATATAAATATCCAGTCAAAAACCTGGAAGGAATTGCGTTCATGAGGCTGAAATATCATTAAGCCCCAGAGACTAAGGTTGAAGGGGGCATAACTCAGGCAAAAATCAATGTACCATAAAATCCTTACTTCATTTACATCTACCAATTTAGGTAATAACATCCACCAAGTTTCATTAGGATCGAGTCAGAATCTTAGAAGAAGTTGTGTTGACAAGGCTGCAATTTCAATCAGCCCCAGAGACTAAGTTTTAAGGGGGCATAATTCTGGCAAAAATCAATGAACCATAAAATCCTTCCTTCATGCACATCTACCAATTGAGGTGATAATGTTGACCAAGTATCATTAAGATCTAGCCAGAAACATAGGAGGAGCTGCGTTGACAAGGCTGCAATTTCAATAAGCCCCAGAGACTAAGTTTTAAAGGGGCATAACTCTAAAAAAAATCAATGAACCATAAAATCCTTCCTTCATGCACATCTACCAATTGAGGTGATAACATTGACCAAGTTTCATTAAGATCCAGCTAGAAACTTAGGAGTTGCGTTGACAAGGCTGCAACTTCAATAAGCCCCAGAGACTAAGTTTTTAAGGGGCATAACTCAGGCAAAAATCAACGAACCATAAAATCCTTCCTTCATGCACATCTACCAATTGAGGTGATAACATTGACCAAGTTTCAAGAAGATCCAGCCAGAAACTTAGGAGAAGTTGCATTGACAAGAAAAGTGGACTAACGTACGGACGGATGGACGGACGGACAGACGTACAGACGTACAGACGGAGAAGATGATGCCAATATACGTCCGCCTCCGGCGGCGTATAAAAACCTTGTAACTACAGCTTAAAACAAGCTGAAGTTACAAGGTTTTTGTTGAAAAGCGACAATATATTTGTCAGGTTCGGGTGAATTTTTTTCTGCATATGATAGCTACCTACCCAGTAGGATATTAGAGCAGATGTAAAATGCTTCACTTTAAATTCTACTTCACCTTTTCTGTAAAATCCCTGAAATAAACACAAATAATTACTTTTTTACCCTTTCCATAACAAACCTGGGTTTGATGTCCATAATAAAATTGGACTGTGAAAACATGACGATCAACATTTTATTCTTTTGCCGCAAGTTTTCTGTGCTATAACATTCACAAATTCTTTAGGAACATCCATTTTGTCATCTGCAGCAGCTGTCATAATTGGACCACCCTAAAATTTTGCTATTTAACCCTTTCCCAAACGGCAAAACTTTAGGGTGATCCACTTCAAAAACTGCTACAAATGACAAAACGGAGGTTATTAAAGATAGAATTTCTGTAAAATATGGCATAGAAAATATTGAGACAATCGGAGAAACTGCTGGTTATCAGCAGTTTCTTCTTTTGTTTCAATGTTTTCCCAAGCATTTTATATTAGGGACATCAAAACCAGGTCTTGTTTGGGAAAGGGTTAAGAAAGGGTTAAATGCTGTTCAGTGTTGTCGATGCCTTGAAATCCTTGCAAAAGCTCTATACAAGGCATCTTCACTAACCAAGATTGAACCCACCTTTGTTTGTATTCACCATGAGCAGTTTAGTCAGAATTTCTTAAAATCGTGAAACCCTGCCTTGCAGTTGTCCTGCTGGTTGTTATGGAGTAGCAACCAATCAAACATTGCATTCTAAACGCATTTGACATTATTTCATCCATTAGTGATGACATCATTATAGCATGTTCTCTTTTGCGTTCTACACCATATGTTTACACATAACAAACAGATGTATCAAGACATCTGATTGGTTCCAGCGGGATCTCGCTGGAACCAATGAAACTGCTTAACCCTTTCCCAAACAACAAAATTCAAGGGTGTTCCAACACAAAAGCTGTTGAAGACAACAGAATTCATGTTAAAAAACAAGGAATTTGTGCACTATAAAGCACAGAAAAATATTGAGACAAAAGGAGACAAGAGGACCATGATGGTCCTATATCGCTCACCTGAACCAAAATGATATGAGCAACACTTTTGTTCAATTCAATTAATATTTATTACTTTAAGTCTGAAAAAGAACTTATGATTAATAAGGTTGTGAAAATCTAACTCATCCGTGATCTAAATTATGGTGCCAAACATTGAATCCAAGTTTTGTCTTGATTGATAAATAATTGTAGATTCTAGAGTATAAACAAGGTCGAAAACAGCCAAAAACAGCAATCTTATCAAATTCAAGGGCACATAACACTCGACTTTCTGATCAGATAAGACTGAAAATCAAACTAATCCCAGATCTTATGGTCCCTAATATTGTGTCCAAGTTTTGTCTAGATTGATCCATAATTGTAGATTCCAGAGTGTAAACAAGGTCGAAAACAGCAATTTTGTCAAATTCAAGGGCACATAACTCTCGACATTCTCATCAGATCAGACTGAAACTGAAAATCAAATTTATTCGAGATCTTATAGTCTCCAACATTGTGTCCAAGATTTGTCTTGATTGGTCAATAATTGTAGATTCTAGTGTGTACACGAAGTTGAAAACAGTAAAAGACGGCAATTTTGTCAAATTCAAGGGCACATAACTCTTGACTTTCTGGTCAGATCAGACTGAAAATCTAACTAATCCGAGATCTTATGATCCAAAACGTTCTGTCCAAGTTTTGTCTTGATTAATTAATAATTGTAGATTCTAGAGTGAAACAAGGTTGAAAACAGCCGAAAATGGCAATTTTGTCAAATTCAAGGGCAATTAACTCTTGACTTTCTGATCAGATCAGACTGAAAATCAACTCATCTGAGATCTTATAGTCCCCAACATTGTGTCCAAGTTTTGTCTTGATTGATTAACCCTTTCCCAAACGACAAAAGTTAAAGGTGATCCACTTTAAAAACTGCCACAAATGACAGAATGGATGTTTATAAAGATATGATTTGTGTATAATATGGCACAGAAAACATTGAGACAAAATGCGAAACAGCTGGTTATCAGCAGTTTCTTCTTTTGTTTCAATGTTTTCCCAAGCCTATTCTATTAGGGACGTCAAAACCAGGTCTTGTTTGGGAAAAGATTAATAATTGTAGATTCTAGAGCACCCAGTATTTTAACCCATTACAACACAGTGACGCCTACTGACGCTCTATAACACAATGGCTTTGGAAAACATTATGGAAAATGAAGAAATTGCTTGTAACAAGCAATTTCTTCATTTCCCACAATGTTTTCTATTCAAAAAGACCAACAAACTTAAGATTTCATTCACTTGAAATTGTTGTCTGCAACATCTTTGAATTTGGACCAGTCTAAAATTGAGTTGTTTGGTAATGGGTTAAGTGTCTCAAAAGCCATCAATTCTGATGAAAAGTGTAATGTAGTATAGAGTACACAGGTTTTGTAAAGTGGCACTAAAGGTAGAGACTGAGAGTGTAAATCTATTTATATCCTCTACCAAACAAGGTAACTCTACTTATACTAAAGGAAAGTAGTGTCAAGTGTTACTTCCCTTAGATTAACACTAGCTTGAAAACAGCCAAAAGTGACAATCTTGCCCAATTCAAGGGCACATAACTCTCATCTTTCTGGTCAGATCAGACTGAAAGTTGCCCTCATCCAAGATCTTATGGTCTCCAACATTATGTCCAAGTTTTGTCTTGATTGATCAATAATTGTAGATGCCAGAGTGTAAACAAACTTAAAAACAGCATTTTTTGACATTCAAGGGCAGATAACTCCGCACTTTCTGGTCCGATCAGGCCCATAATCGAACTTGTCCGAGAACTTATGATGCTACTTGTTTTGGCCAAGTTTGGTCAAGATTGCCTAACTTTTGTGGATGCTAGAGAGTAAACACCCCAAATGTTGACGGACGGACGGACGGACGGACGGACGGACGGACGGACGGACGGACGACGGACAAAAAGTGACCACAATAACTCACCTCGAGCACTTCGTGCTCAGGTGAGCTAAAAATGCTGATTATCAGCATTTTCTTCTTTTGTTTCAATGTTTTCCCAAACCTATTTTCTTACAGGCGTCAAACCAGGTCTTGTTTGGGAAAGGGTTAACAGGACACCAAGAAAATCGGACTAAATCTGCCAAGGGTGAATACAGAAATGACATTACTTCATAGATTTCACCCTCGGCTTGCAAAAATGTATTACATGTTGAAAAAAAATTAGGGTTGGTCGGTTGGCTATAATCTTTTTATTTTATTTGGGTTTTGTTTTACTCCTGCCATTGTTGTTGTTTTTTGTATTTTTTTCTTTGAGGGCAATAAAAAATATAGGGTTAGGCCCAAATTGCTAGGGTCGTTCTGGTAACCTATTTTCTATTTGGCCCTGACCTATTTCTCGTTAAATATGTCAGGGGTTTTCCCTGGGCATAAGAAATGGGGGGGGGGGGGGGGGTCATAGTGAGTTTTAGTGACCCCTTCCATTCAAAATTAGGGGTCATGTCTCCAATGTTGCGGGTAGCTTTTACAGGCAACTTGGAACTCAAGTATCCTACAAAAATATTAATTCTAAAACTTGGGTCATTACTGATCCTCTGGCCTCAGGTAAATTCATAAGGGGTCATTTGTTTTGAAATTGAGACAATGATGCACGATTTGTGTGTCATAGAAAACCATGCATGGTAGTTTCCAATACTTTTATATAGCACAATGTAAACATCAGAAAAATATTATTATCATTATTCACTAGAATGTTTACACTTACCTTTGGCCATGATGGTTGTAGCTTAATGGCCTAGATAATACAGCGCTTCTGAAATAAGTTGCCCTAGTTGTCCAACTTGTCCGCTTAACTGTACCGACAAGCAGATTTTGAAAGCTAGGTTGTCCATGGACAAGTGAAAAATCTGGTTATAATAAAGAGTGTTTTTTTCTTTTTCTCACAATTTTTCATACAATATAATTACTGATCTATAGTTACATGTATGAATTTTGTTGTAGACAATAGTTAGACAGTCATTAAAAGATATGCAATAAACAAATGAAGCTATTGAAAAGTATATGAGCTTTATACGGACAAGTAGATTTGTGATATGGACAAGTCAATTTTGTATCAACACTTGTCCCTGGACAAGTAGATTTTCAAAATATTTCTGTAATACTGGTCCAACTTGAGGAAAACTGAGGAAATGTTAAAAATCTTTCCTTTTTGGATTAGGAAACGTTGTGGAAAATGAAGAAGCAATTTAAGCAATTTCTTCATTTTCCACAATGTTTTTCTAAGCCTTTTTCTTTAGGCATTTCAAAAAGTGTTTCTTTGTGAGAATGGGTTGATTAATTAAACTAACCTTTGGCCACATGGGTTGTAGTTTAATG
Source organism: Fragum sueziense (assembly GCA_963680895.1). Lineage (NCBI taxonomy): Eukaryota > Metazoa > Mollusca > Bivalvia > Cardiida > Cardiidae > Fragum > Fragum sueziense. The sequence continues at coordinate 25,643,337 of OY804598.1, forward strand.
GCCTCATTGGCATCTTTGAGTGCTAGATAGTATTGGTCCAACTTGAGGAAAACTGCGGACATTTTAAAAATCTTTCCCTTTTAGGATTAGAAAACATTGTGGGAAATGAAGAAATTGCTTGTCACAAGCAATTTCTTCATTTTCCACAATGTTTTTCTAAACCTTTTTCTTGATGCCTGTCAAAAAGTGTTTCTTTGTGAGAATGGGTTGATTAATTAAACTAACCTTTGGCCACGTGGGTTGTAGTTTAATGGCCTCATTGGCATCTTTGAGTGCTAGATAGTATTGGTCCAGCTTGAGGAAAGCGTGAGATCTGTTACTGTAGATGAAGTGGTTCTTGGGGTCCAGCGAGATGGCATGGGTGTAATGTAATATTGCTGCACTATAATTGCCACTCTTTACACACTTGTTGCCTTGTTCTTTCAGCTCATCTGCCTGCTTTAATAAAACAGAAACAGATCAATATAACATGCTTTTTTTTGGGTCCAGCGAGATGGTGTGGGTGTAATGTAATATTGCTGCACTATAATTGCCAGACTTTATACATTCATTGCCTTGTTCCTTCAGCTCATCTGCCTGCTTTAATAAATAGAATTTTTCTTCAGGTAAGAGTAAACTGTATAAAAAGTGGTTTTTGGAGTCCAGTGAGATGACGTGGGTGTAATGCAATATTGCCGCACTATAATTGCCAGACTTCACACACTCGTTGCCTTGTTCCTTCAGCTCCTCTGCCTGTTTTAATAAAATAGAATTTTGTTGAGGTAAGGGTTAATGTGTTTTAAGTGGTTTTGGGGATCCAGTGAGTATAATATTGCTGCACTATAATTACTGGACATATAATTGAGTCCTTTCATTTATGTTTTAGTCTGTACCCGCAGAACACACTTCCGGAGGCAAACAATGGGTTTATGGGAAATCAACATTGTATATTTTGTTTTTATTCGGGACACAGGGCAGAGCTTAGTAAACGGTTCATTCCATTTAAGCTTGGGGAGAAACAGCCTTCTTGATTAGTGGTAATTCGTCGGTATTGTTGCAAAACATTATAACTACAGCGTGAATCAATCTGTAGCTACGAGGTTTTTTGACAACACATTTTACAATCGCACATTGTTTCAATTTGAAATATGCTCATGCTCGTGCCGCACGTTTTTCTCTTCTATCAACCAAGGTATCTAGAAGTAAACTCGTCGAATAACCTCTTTACTTAGCCACACCCTGTCAGGTGAATAAAAACGGAATATATATGAGAATTGTTACTAAAAATAGTAACAAATTGACATTATCAAAACGAGGCTCCCTAAATATGCGGAGAAAACAAAGACGATACATGTGCATTCAATATACAGCGATAAAGTGCACATGCATTCAATACACAGTGATAAAGTGAAGTTTTAAGTGGAACAAAAACTATGAAATTGAATGAAGTCATTAATAGCCGGTAATATGGTTATTTTATTGGATTTAGGGGCCTACAGTCAACCGTTCCATGTTTAAAAAGTTCGCCTTTTGCCTCTAAGGATGACTTCCGGAGGCTGTTGTGTGTGTGTGTGTGTGTGTGTGTGTGTGTGTGTGTGTGTGTGTGTGTGTGTGTGTGTGTGTGTTGGGGGGGATGTCTTAGTGGAAACTTGTCCATTACACATGTATTGCCTTGTTACTTAAGGGGGGGGGGGGGGGTGTAAATACTCAAATTAAATTAAATTAGCCTTCCTTCTCAGTTTCAGATAGTTATGGTCTAGTAGCTTGACCCATTCCAAAATGACAATTACTTTAAGACCAGTCCATATCAATTTAGCTAAAAAGCAATGTAATTGAATATAGAAAATATGCATCTAAACATCTACGCCAAGACCCCAGCTGTCAGGGAGAGAAAGATCTCTGGGTAAATGCTTGGCGTCTGTAACGTAGGTGGATTTGTCTATATTAATAAGGTTGTTCATGATTTTGTATAACATGGTAAGCTGGGATTTTGTGCGGCGTGATTTCAAAGACTTCCAATTCAAATACTCAGCATATCTGCTACACTGATAATGTTGTGGTAGCCGTTGGTGGCAAATCTTGCTGCTCATCTTTGTACTTTCTCAATTTTGGAGCCTAGTGTCTTTTGACGTGGATTCCAGATGGAGCAACAATATTCCAGGTTGGATCTAACAAGAGCGTTGCGTGCCTTGGTTTTGGTTTCAGTTTTGCCATGTGTAAGTTGCGTCTCAGGAAGCCAGTTGCATATAGATAAAATGACCCTCTTCAGTCTTGAGTACCGCAATACTTAATGGCATTGGTAAAATAATGAGTGAGCGCACAAAGACATTCCATGACATGTATTCTTTTTTTTATGACAATCTAAAGCGGCTGAAATTATAGTTTTTAAAGTAGTAAGTAATCATCAAAGATCAGATTAACCCATTACCAGACAGCGAAACTTTAGGGTGGTCCTATTTGAAAGCTGCTGCAGACAACAAAATGGATGTTGAAATAGTTAGCCTTTTTGTACACAATAGCATGGAAAATATTGAGGCAAAAGAAGAAAATGCTGATAATCAGCATTTTCTCCTTTTGCTTCAATGTTTTCACAAGCCTTTTATATTATGGATGTGAAAACCAGGTCTTGTTTGGGAAAGGGTAAATGAGTTTGCTTTTAGTTTTGCTGAATCATGCATTCAGTAAGTGATGCTTCTTCCGCAAATAAATGTTTTGAATACTGCAGTGCCATAAATGCAATACCAAAAATGTCTGCTACACAAACAAGATGTGTTTGTGAAACACTAATGCTCCCGGAAACTTAAGGCCACTGTAAAGTTTTCATGAGTTTCAGTCTGAAAAGCGGATGGATACTGGTAGTCAGACAGAAAATGGTAAAGTACTATATGCAGGGGTTTCATTAAGAGGCGGGGGGGATTTCCCCCTCCTATTTGACTGAAATTGAATAAAATCCCCCTGCTACTTTTGGAAATTTTGTATGGGGTTAATAGGGAATACATAGAAAATACCCCGCCAACTTTAACTTTTGGCCCAGGTGATCTTTCGATACAGGGGTAGGGTGGTCACAGTCTCGTTTTGAAAATACTACCTCTATCTGACTCTATATAGAAACAAGTAATTTACAAACGGCTATTTTAAGTCAAAATAACACACCAAATTGCCAAATAATGTATACAAACTTGAAGATAAATAGTTATATTTCAATATGGTAAAATATTTTTACCTTGTACACTTTCTTTTTGTGTTAAATCTCTGTTTGAAAAAGTGGGTCAACTCGGCGTTTCTTTGTATGAACTCGGTCGTCACCTTAGAACGATGCGTGGGTATGTGTGATTAAATTGCTCTGGCACAGCCATTTCTCAACGGATTTTCATATATTGTATATCAAATTAAAGACGGAAAACGGATCTATTAAAGTATGTCCGTTGATACGAGCTTTGATGAATTTTGAGTCGATTATCTTGTTTTCAAAATAGGTCATTTTACTCGGCTTCAAATGACAAGAATTATGCAGTAGAAAAGCCTAGAAAAGCCTATATATCTTCTTCAACATCTTATCTATTCAAACAATAAAACAGCTCGTGATTTTACGAGGTACAGTCAGAAAGTTCCCGGACTGCCTTCGTACGAAAACTATATGCATTCGGATATTTCTAAAACTTATATACCTAAAAAAGGAAATCATGTCCAATAAGAACATATATCATTTATATTGATACAATACATATAACATAATATTTTACAGTCGCAAAAACATACATAAACAATGTACGGATCACTTTGACGTCGCACAGCGACGTCTACATAACGTCGTATTTTACAGGACCAAAATCAATGATTTCGGGTTATTTCACAACTTTTCAAATTATTTATCAGAATGATATAGATACTTCCCATCGCGATATACATATGGAGCAAACGAATGAATTCTGTGTCATAACATTTCACAACTGACTTGGTCGCAGGCCAAAGCTCTTCGTTTGACTCAAACCTGCAACATCGGGGAAATTTCAATAAACGAGAGAAATGCTGGAATGACATTTTACTGAGTCCGGGCTGTATTTCGTGTGGGACAGACATTCTTCCATAGCTTAGAACATATGTGGTTCTTATTTTCATATCGGCACGATCATTGCATTAGGTTGGTAAGGTAAAGTATCCTTATAATCTTATCTTATCCTCAGCGTTCACACGCTTCTTAGGAAACGTTCAAAGACGCGGGTATTTTGCTCATCGTCCGTCTAAAGCCGCGTCTCCCGCCCTGTGTACAGTTTAGACGTATTTTATTTTATCGAAATTATTTTATGAATTGCACAGGGTTGGGGTAATCGTAATCTGTAATCATAATCGATTGTAATCAATTACATTTTCTCAAGTAATCGACAGTAATCTGTAATCGAAGGGAGTTTCGATTACATGTAATCGTAATTTAATCGATTACAGGCTTAAAAATTGATGTAATCATCGATTACATTTTCGATTACTTTCGATTACTTGCAGAAAAATTATGAATCAAATTCAGATATAAAATTGTTTTCAATGAACATAGAAATGTTAGGAAGTACCCCACATGAATTTCAGAAAAATAAATATTTATCTATTGAAAATACATGACATCATTTTAAGTTAAGACAAAAGTTAAAAACTCTTTATTGCAATTAATTTGTAAAACATAATAAAGTCCCAATTTTGGACTGCTTATGATAAGTAAAAAAAGTTTGTATTAGAGATCCTTTCCCAAACAAGATCAGGTTTCGACATACCTGATAGGAATTGTTTTGGAAACATTTAGAGAAAAGAAGAAAGTGCATACATAGAAGTGCATCATTTGGGAGAGAATTAAAATGACTACTGTTGTTGGGTTGAAAAAAAAACCATGTACTTCACACCTTTTTACATGAAGAACAATAGTGATTGCTATAGTGTGAAACCTAAACAAAAGGTGTTTATTTCCCCAGGCTAATTTTAGTATTATACAATTTGACAACTTTGAGAGGTTTGATGAAGTTAATATGAAGGTTCAGGTATTATTCTGGATGCAAATGTTCTTGGGATCTGACATTATGACAAGAGCTATGTCCTTCATGGGCTATTTTGAAGTTCCTGATTCCTTTCCTAATGAGGAGACTTTGACCACTTTGACCACAGTCTCTCAACTTTCCAGAAACTATTTATGATAAGATGCAATATTAATTATAGAATAAACCCTTTCCCAAACAACATTTTTTTCTAAAACAAAAGGAAATTTGTAGACAGCAAAATTGATCCTGTTTCACATAGAAATAACCAGGAGAAAGTGCTGATTATGGCCATTTTCTGTTAAGGCTTTCTTAACCCGCCATATCTACAGAGGTTATCAAAGTGTGTCACTATTTGAGAATAGTTTTAAATATTTAAAATAATAATAATACATGTATTATAGTTTTTATGGGACCGTAATATTCATGCACTATTTAAACCATAAATAAAGTTTTGCAATAAAACTATTCTTTTACAACATTGTATAATATTGTCATTCAACATTGCATGTTATTTTCTGAAAAGATTTGGCAGTGCTAAACATGTTTTGATTTTTTAGCCTTTCCAAAGCGACAGAAGGTTAAACAGTTTCATTTTGGCAGCTGATGTAGAATGCAAAATTTATGTTTATAAAGATAGTGTTCATGTACAATTTGGCAGAGAAAATATTGAGGCTTAAGAAGAAAATAGTGATTCTCAACATTTTCTTCTTTTGACTCAATGTTTTCAAAAGCCTTGTCTATTAAAGATGTCAAAATCAGGTCATGTTTGGGAAAGGATGAGCAAGTAATCGAATGTAATCATCCTGTAATCATGATTACTTTAGCAAAAGTAATCGAATGTATTCAATTACATGTGAAAATTAGAGTAATCGATTATTAATCAATTACATGTTTTTCCCAATGTAATTGATTAATAGTCGATTACAGGTGACTGTAATCAAACACCCACCCTGGAATTGCACCACGACAAATATTCCAACAATATTAGCTACATTGTCGAATGATTTCCACCGGTCCGTGAGAATGTCGGTCTTCATGTCTAAATGAGCACGTTTTTAGGCCGCTCATTGCTAAGATCGTCGCTTATTTTCGCGCGGTAATTCCAAAATTTCTTGTGTCAATTGAACAAAGTTGTCATTGACTATGCACTGAAGCCGTTGCTTGATTTAAAGAACTTCTAAATTTCCATATGCGTCATTACGGCCTTCACATAGACTTTAATAGCGCAAATTTGTTCCGTACGCTTTGGTGACGTCGCCTTGATTTCAGTTGTCTTTCATCCATTGCTAGGAGAAATATGTATGAAACGCAGAATTTTTATGCCACGACGTTAAAATTTTGAAAGTGTTCAGAAAATATGTTGATGTGATGCCATATCGAGGCTGCATGTAAAAGCGCCTTCAATTTTTAAAATATGGCCCTTTGAATAATAGTAAGAATATTGGGAGAAAGCGTTATTTCAAAGTGATCCGTACTCTTGAACACTATGCTCTAACCTCTTAGAAAATTTTGATTTTTAAGAATTTAAAACCACAAAAACTTAACAAAGTGGTAGTTTACATTTCGAAATTACTTATTGAATAAAGACTTTAATCAAATACGTCGGAAAAAATACAATTCAAAGGCAGTCCGGGAACTTTTTGACTATACCTCGTAGTTCAGCGCATTCAAGCGCAAAGGCTTTAACAATGGGGTGTGTTTTTTAATTCCCCATGATTTATCGGTAATTTCTGTCTAAACTCCATTAATCTTAAATTTATTATTAAATTTTAAAGACAGTCACTCAAAGAAGATTCTTGCAAAATTTGATTGAAATTGGCTGAATGGTTGATTTTTTAAGAATTTTATCGTGATTTCTCTAAGTCCACTAAGCCCCACCCTGCCACGCCCATATTTTATAACGAATCAAAAAATCGCGAACAAGTTTCAAATATGGTCATCAAAGGAACATTCCTGTAAAGTTGGTCAAAGTCGGCCCAATTATTAAGGAGTAGAAGATGTTTGAAGAAATTATGGGCAAACAGACGGACGGATGGTGAGTGAGTGACCACAATAGCTCATCTTTAGCACTTCGTGCTTGGCTGAGCTAAAACAGAAACTTCTCTAAATGGAATTGTTGATATTGTGAAAAGTATTCAAAGAATGACATACTTTAAATATTTTTTCACAATCTCAACAATTCAATTAAAAATATGGCAGTGTAAAAAGAGAAGTTTCTTCTTTTTCTACACTGTTAGCAAGTATATACCGGTAGTATATGTATTATTGACGTTTTTTAATGTATTTGAGTACAAAGCATAGGCAAAAGGGACCTACAACATTTGAGTTTCTCATGGGCTTCCAAACGTTCATTGAATCCTTTCCCAAACAGCAAAACTTTAGGGTCATCCAACTAGAAAGCTGTGACATGCGACAAAATTAGTGTGAAAGAAAATAAGATTCTTTTGCCTCCATCTTTTCCCCCAAAAAATCCACTCAAAACCAGGTTTAACCAGGACTTGTTCGGGAAAGGGTTAAGCAGCGAAAATGAGATTGAATCTACAGGTTGCAAAATGGATATGTTGATAAAGATAAAATTTATGTTCCTTATGCCACAAAATATTGAGAAGAAAAATACCTAAATGAAAATCAACATGATCAATAGTGTGGTGTTCTTTTGGATTAATGTTTTTAAAGGCTTTTTCTTCACGAACCAGAGCCATCATGTTAATAATCTATCACTTGAAAGTTCTGTTGATGTTATAATAATGTAATGAATTAAATTTTTGTTTGAAATTCCTATTCTGTATGTTGTAAAATGTTGTTATCGGAGGAAATGAGTAATGACACGGAAATGATATGCCTACAATGAACAGTCTTTCCGAAACTTGTCAGACCGACAGACATATCTGGTAAAAACTGACTCGGTCTGGTATGGATTTGTAGTTCACAGGACCGATTGTCCAGTAAAATATTTGATTCCAGTTCAAGACTAATTCTTTCCATCATAACTAAATCGCTTATCATTCCAAAATTAAAGGCCTTGCTGAGAACAATTAGATTGTGAAGATAGTTAAAAAATCCATATAAATTATCAAACACTTGGAAAGACATGGAGAAAATTCTCATTTTGTTTCAAGATCAGATGTTAATTTTGTTATTTGTGAAAATTTTCGGTCTTGTAAAAAAAGAAACCGGTCTGGTAAAAAATTCATTTTACCAGACCGAATGTCGAGTAAACATTCTGCAACTTTCGGAAAGACTGACAATGAAGCGTAGACAATTTTTACACACATGGTGAAAATGCTAGTTATCGGCATGTTCTTCTTTTGTCTCAATGTTTTCAAAAACCTTTTCACATATGATAGTGAAAACCATGACTCGTTTGGGGAAGGGTTAAAATAATGTAACAATTGTTGTTGGGTAGAAATTGAAGAATTAAATTGTTTGGTAGAATAAGTTCATCCTTTGTAAAACTTCAAAGGGGCTTAACTATTTTATTAAATGTCGGATTTTAAAAATGTTAGCAGTTTTGGGTTCCTCTTGTCCAGACCTTGAAAATGATATATAACACGTTAAGGTCAAATGAAAAATAAACAATTACATAACTCGGCAGAATTATCTCCCCTTTTGTAAAAATCTAAATGAACGTAGTTCCACAATGCAATGTCCGATTTTCACAATTCAACCAGTTTTATGTTTCTCTCAATATTCTCTTTAAATTAGTATATATTATGTAGAGGCTGTAATACTTTTGGAAAAAAGTGTGACCACCCTAACAGGGGCATAACATGATGTATTTGTGAAACACTAATGCCTCTAGTTGCAATAATGTAACCGAAACCTTTTTGAATTTTGATCTGGGTTTCGATACCAATAACAAACCAATACCCATCATCAAGTTTGTGGCTACGATATCGCAGCTAGCTATAATGCCTCCGAAAAGGCCAATATTAAGTTTCCACTTTACGTTTCGGACTGACAGACGGTGAGACGGACAGCACTTCAACAGTAAAACAATATGCCCCCATTGCCAAACTTATGATATGGTACCTGGCATAAAAAGACAGCATTTTCTTCTTTTCTTTCAATGTATTTTTCACAAGTTTTCTCTATGGATTTGAGTCAACAGAGTCAAATTACGCATTATTTGACTGGTTTCATCAGAACAGTACCTTAACAAACTTGAGGTTGAAGAGTCTAGGGTCCGAATACTTATTTGAATATTCATTACCTGCTCCTTCGATGACATTTTCACAGATAGATGTGTGACATAAAATTTACATTATTTTAGTAAAAGCTTTAGAGAATGATATCATTTTAATGCTAAAAACGCAGGAATCATGTTTGGAACAGTAGGACTAATTCATCGAGTAACATTTTTCACTTAGCACAAGGGCCTATTAAAACAGCTGTTTTGTGAGAAATACTAAAAGCCCCCCCACTGTCCAACTTTCAGAATTATGTAGGCCTTCATTTCTTCATTTACCCACCATGGAAGTTGGCCTTAGTCAAATAATTTTTCTAATGCGTTGCTTGAAAAAATAATGCCCTTTTCCAACTTTTTTGCTCTACAACAAAACTTTAACCTTTTCCCAAACGGCAATATTTTAGGGTGATCCACTCCAAAAACTACCACAAATGACAAAATGGAAGTTATTAAACATAGGTTTTGTGTAAAACATAGCACAGAAAATAGTGAGACAAAAGGAGAAACTGCTGGTTATCAGCAGTTTCTTCTTTAGCCTCAATATTTTCCCAAGCCTTTTCTGTTCGGGACGTAAAAACAAGGTCTTGTTTGGAAAAAAGTTAAACTGGGCATAATTCCAAATATTGAAAGCAGTCGCAAACACCAAAATCAATCTTTCTATCTTGGTATACTGCTGCACACCCTCAAGGGTGACTTTGAGCAGTTGCGCCTAAGTTAAAAGAGTAAGAAAAACTTAAGAGCTAAATGATGATGATGATCAATGACAAATGAATTGGTTAAAAGAGGGGCGAAAAGATAAAATGATAAAAACAGAGGCATTTGAACACAAGAGGCCCAGGAGAGCCTGAATCGCTCCACTGGTTAAAGTGGAAGAATTATCCCATGATTTCTTGTAAGCCTTACACAGCGGCAGCCAAATCTTGCTATTTGTGAATAAATTTTGAAGAGAGACTCAGAGAACATTCTTGCAAAGTCTGGTTAAAATTGGCCTTATGGTTGATTTTTAAAGAATTTTCTTGTGATTTCTCTAAGTCTGATAAGCCCCTTTCTCCCTGCCACGGCCACATTTTTTTGACAAATATAAAAATTTGTGAACAAATTTTAAGAAGAACAACTAAAGGCACATTCCTGCAAAGTTTGGTTCAATTGGGCACACTGGTTGATTTTTTAAGAATTTTCTTATGATTTCTTTAAGTCTGATAAGCCCCTTCCTCCCTGCCGCGGCCACATTTTTGGACAAATGTAAAAAATAGTGAATAAATTTTGAAAAGAGAGACTCAAAGAACATTCCTGCAAAGTCTGGTTCAAATTGGCCCTATGGTTGATTTTTAAAGAATTTTCTTATGATTTCTTCAAGTCTGATAAGCCCCTTTCTCCCTGCCACGGCCACATTTTTTGACAAATATAACAATTTGTGAACAAATTTTGAAAAGAATGACTCAAGGCACATTCCTGCCAGGTTTGACTCAAATTGGCCCAATGGTTGATTTTTAAAGAATTTTCTTATGATTTCTTTAAGTCTGATAAGCCCCTTTCTCCCTGCCACGGCCACATTTTTTGACAAATGTAAACATTTGTGAACAAATTTTGAAAAGAATGACTCAAGGCACATTCCTGCCAGGTTTGGTTCAAATTGGCCCAATGGTTGATTTTTAAAGAATTTTCTTATGATTTCTTTAAGTCTGATAAGCCCCTTTCTCCCTGCCACGGCCACATTTTTTGACAAATGTAAAAATTTGTGCACAAATTTTGAAAAGAATGACTCAAGGCACATTCCTGCCAGGTTTGGTTCAAATTGGCCCAATGGTTGATTTTTAAAGAATTTTCTTATGATTTCTCTAAGTCTAATAAGCCCCGCCCTGCCACGCCCACATTTTTTGACGAATCAAAAATTCGCGAACAAGTTTTCAAAAGGGTCACCCAAGGAACATTCCTGCCAAGTTTGGTCAAAATTGGCCCACTGGTATAAGAGGAGAAGATGTTTAAAGAAAAAGTTAACGGACGCACGGACGGACGCACGGACGCACGACGGACACAACGCCATGACAATAGCCCGCTGGCCGAAAGTGGAGCTAAAAATGAATTTGTAGAAAAAAACTAAAGAATGTTTAACAAAAAAATGAATGGGAAGGATGGTTATCACAATTTTCATAAATTTCTTCATATTTTCATGCACAGATTTTCTCCATCAGGGACGTAAAAATCCAAGTAAATTCTAGATAGGTTTAACCCAAACCCAAAAATTTCAGACTGCCACATATGAAAGGAGTTTCTGAATACAACATAATTCATGTCGAATCAAGAAAATGACTTTAGTATGGCAAAGAAAATATTGAGGGAAAAGGAGATACTGTTGATTATTAGACTGGGTTCCAGACTGATCATTTTTCCCTCCTTTACTTTCTCCGGTCTAAAGATCAGTCTGGGGCCAAACGAATTTACTTAGCACTGCCCTCTACCTTTTTCACCAATTTTTGGGGGCGAAATCACGAACGATAACTCGTTTGAAATTTATTTAGTGCTATATTTAGTAACAGGAATACCCGAGGACTAGACTGGTCCCCGTATTTCTTCATGGAAATCAGGTACCCGTCTTTTTGAAGATAATTCTCATTAGGCTAACAAATATTGCACAATTCAGCAATTATTGGATTTTATATATTTTGCTAAAGTGTTATTGCTAAGGGTTAAACGGTTGGCTACAAATCCTATGGTGCCGGTCGCTTAACCCTTTTAAAAACGGCAAAAATTTTGACCGTTTTTTTAAATACTGCTGAAAGGAATGTTGACCAGAAAAGCATTTGTGAACCAAGCAGCTTAGAAAAAACCGAGGCAAAAGGAGAAAATGATGTTTATCAGCAATTTCTTCTTTCGGTTCAACGTTTCCACAAGCCCTTTCAATTAAACATGTTAAAACCAGGTCCCGGTTTCTCGAAAAAACTGAAGTATATTCTCATGAGAACATGCTCAACTTCAAAGGGATACTCTCAAACGTTGAAGGGCATTCGATTGAAGTTCACGCACATTTCGTGCGATTTGAGCACGTTGCTCAGATTTGAGCATGAGAACGTACTTAAGTTTCTTCGAGAAACCGGGGCCAGGTCTTGTTTGAGAAAGGGTTTGCCCTTTCCCGAAAAAGACCGTAATTGGAAACGCTTGATCCAAAAGATGGAGAAAAAAGAAGTAAATTTTTATTACAATCAGTTTTCTCCTTTCGTCTCAATATTTTCTTACCATGAATAAATGCCATCTTTATCAACAACTATTTTGTGGTTTGCAGCGTTTTCAAATTTGAGCAGTCGATATTAAGCTTTGTTCCTTTTAGAAACGGTTGACTAATAACCAGAAAATAAAATTTCAATCTTGTCTCAATTCAAAGATATTGCTGACGACAATTTCAAGTAAATGATATGTAACAATTCTTTTCTTTATGTAAAAAATATTGCGAGAAATGAAGAAATTATTGGCCACGAGTAATTTCTTCATTGTTCACAATGTTTTTAAAAAGCTTTATCATGTGGGCTGTCAAAAGCGTCAATGTGTGGGAATGGGTTAATGCGTGACACACTTACAGTAGACAATAACACATAACACCTCTTCTTATCAGTCTGTTTATCTTATACACCAATTAACCCTTTAACAAACGGCTGAAATTTTGACTTTCCCATTTTAGAAGATCCTTGCAGGCGACAAAATTTTAGATGATAAAGGTAGGATTTGTTTAAAATAATACAAGAAAATACTCAGACAAAAGGAGAAAATGTTGAGTATCAAAATATCTACCCAGCCTTTTCTATTGGGAAGGTCATGTTCGGAAAATGATCAAATAATTTAAATGACGCATAGTTGCGCTAGTTTTTACATTAAAAAAAAAAAAAAAAAAAAAAAAAAAAAAACATTTTTTCGAAATAATTATTTTCTTTTTGTCAAATTGTGTCTTCATAATTATTCATTTTTTTCTCGACGGACCATTTTGTTTTACATTTTGTATCAGACAATAGTAAGAAATAGAACATAGCATTAACAACATTAATTTCTCCTTCTGTCGTAAATTTGAAGGAATTTGCTAGTTAAACGAACTTGTGTTCGAAATAAAAACTTTTTTGTAATTGTTACAGAATAAATATATGCAGTTTGGGAATGGCTAATCTATCCGCATTGGATTTGCCATGGCTCACATAAAGACCATTGTCTGCACGTTTTGAACATTTTTTCAACATTTTCCCCAGAATGTATTGTTAAAAGTCTATTCATCCGTGCAAAACCAAATTTAACCTGACAATGAATATGTGATTTTTACACGCAAAACGAAAGAAGCACCTTAGAACCATTCTGATAAAATAATGAGAAAATGCTAGAATTTGCAGAAATTTAATTATCTATCAACATTTCAAATATAATTCATTTCATTATAGCAGATGCTGCCTCTATCCCGTTAACGAGCCTCGTTTTAAAACGATAGGCTTTAAATAGATTACACGGCTGAAAATAGATCAATCGGTTTATCGGCTTGTCATTGGAAAATACCATGCTTGTTCCCAGGCGTCAATATCGACACGATCAAAAACGGATGCCGCAGTATGTAACGGGTATTGATTTTTTATGCGCTATCTTACTGACCAAATTGTATATTGACGACTGGACCCAGGCTATTGATTATCAGCAATCCCTATTTTCACTAATGTTTTTCCAAACTATTTCTACAACAGACATAACACGAGTTGTCCACGGACAACGTAGCTCGCTTATACGGGAGCTTGTCACAAAAACAGTCTAATACCAAGGTCAAGAGGTCAAAGGTCATGGTCTCAGGTAAGAGGTATCTATGTGTGAAATATCAACACTCTATCTCTAATAGTGACTAAGATATAAGCCAGGTCAAAGTTTTGTAAAAGTAGGTCAAGGCCACTAGGTCAAAGAATAAGGTCCCAAATGAAAGAACTTGTCAGGAAGTATCTATGTGTGAAATACCAAGGCTTTATCTCTAATAGTGCCAGAGATATAGACCAGGTTAACCCATTACCACACAATGGCTCTTTTTGACTCCCTACAAGATAATGGCTTTGGAAAACATTGTGGTAAATGAAGAAATTGCTTGTGACAAGCAATTTCTTCATTTCCTACGATGTTTTCTACCCCTAAATACCAAAAAAGGTAAAATTCCATTCACTTGAAATTGTCGTCTGCAACATCTTTGAATTTGGAACGGTCTACAATTTTGTCTTTTGGTAATGGGTTAAAGTTTTTCAAATGAAGACACAACACCGGCACTAGCGCTGTGACATTAGCTCCTCGGACATAAAAGTCCCGGCTCGCTAAAAATTCAGTTTTGTTGGAGGTAGGATTAATCTGGTATGTCAAAAAGCAGTAAAAAACAATCAATCTTTTTCTGAAAATTTTATTAAATTATGATTTGTGGACGGATAACAAGTAGACTAAAAAAGATCTCCCTATACATAAAATATAGAATTCTACAAGTGTACGAGGGGTGATCCAAAAGTTCGTAAAATGGGTTAATAAAAATTCAGGAGTGTTGACTATCAAAACAAAAGTTATACAGTCATTAACAGTAGTGTTGTAAAATCGGACTCAAATCATAATCGATAATCGAATTGAAATGGGGATTGGTTTCGATTCAATTATCGATTAATAATCGAAACTTCATTTTCTATAATAAACACTCTCATGTTGATGGATGTACTAAAAAATCTTAAGTTTGTTATGCTGACAACAATAATTGTAAGTCTCCAGCAAAGGAGAGGAGCAAACCAAATGATTTTGTCTTTGATTTCATTGCTTTTTTTACTTAATAGAAATAAAACGTTGGTGGAAAGTTATACTATATTCTTTTGAGCTTTGGTTTCCTACATACATATTTTTTCTGTCAATGTGTGTGTGTGTGTGGGGGGGGGGGGGTTAAGGGTCATCCTTAATCAAGCCATCCACATGGAACAAAGTTATAATGTCCTTCTTTTTTTGATTTGTGGCCAAATTTCAAATTATTTTTATCCATTTACACAAAAGTTTGGAGTGTCTGAATTTGCAATAAGTGTCTGTGTTTTAGTGCCTTCCATTTACTCTAATCCTTACTCAATGAACAGCTGGACAATTTTATGTATTTTAATAGTTAAGGAGTTTTAGATAAATGACATAGGTATCAAAAAATCCAATTCTGTTTCCCAACTTCACATCATCTGTCTAAAGTCAAGTGTACTGGTGGCAAAAGTCCTATTTTTTCGTATCCGGATTTAGGTATATGTCTGGTAACTGGCACACTTAATTACGAATAGAGGGTGTTTAAATAGCTCTATTTAAACTCTCTTGTTTGCTTTAAATGTCATTAAATGAAATGAGTGGTCTGATTTGAAATGAAGAAATGGCTTCATCTGCATATTTTCCTTCCGTTACATGAGTGTTTTTCTCCAAAATCATGTTATGAAAATGGTGCCGATGACCGCAAGAAACAATGGAATTCCACCGCTGCCAAACATGTTTGATTACAGATTTATTTGATTAAAAGCAAGAAATGGTCTTTTTACACTCAAATTGATATCTACAAATACAATTTCTGTCTTTAACAGTTGGTAAATACTTTTGATTCTTTCCTTTGGAAGCTTAAAAATAAAAGCAATCATTGCAATCAGTAATGGAGCCAATTTTCCAGTAAAAAACAAAGACATTGACGACATCGATTTTTCAAACTCATAATCGATTATCGCCGATCTTGGGCATCAACGCCGATTAATCGATTATTTCCGATTATCGTTACAACACTAATTAACGGTGACATCTTTACAAAAAAACATGGAAATTTTAATTGTGTACACAAAACAGTTTTTGTACAGTGATGGATTTTAGACAAAGACCATGCGCGAGGCGGGGGAGCAAGAACGTCAAATGCGACGTCATCTTCACAAGATTATGAACCCTTATTTTTAAAGGCCCTATTTACTCTCATAAAATTCTATGCCTAAGATATACTTGTGCTGAAAGCGTTCTCATACTATTTAGAATCGGAATGTTGAACGATTTCAGTGTAGCTGTTTTAAGATCGGCCTACTATCAAATCGAAGCCTATGCCTGTTTACCCCATTTCTGACGTCATTAATCAGGTTGTGGCTGATTGCAAGACCATCTCTGCATCCATTATCCACTATTAAAGTTCGAATCTCGAGTGCAACTTACACACAATTTCTCTACAGCACCTTATACTCGTCTTCTTTAATATTTTAAACGTCTGCGTTGGTGTATGACTAAGATCCAGGCAGAATTTATGCCTGACCGATATTCTAATTAAGTGCTGACGTCATATCGCATTTCCCTTGGTTTGTTCTATCTTATAGAAAATGTAGTGTTTTCGTAGCAACTTCTACAACAACATACAAAAAATGTATCAAACTTGACGTAAGGATATCATACTAGTGTAATAATAATTTGCGTCAAAATATTCTAGCTGAAATTAAAGAAAATTAGATTTTATTAACGACCATGCATTATCTTTTTGTGCTCCCCCGCCTAGGCCTACCTGCGTTACTATGGTAACACAGTTTACGGGCACTAAATTTTGTTTGGTAAATCTTCTTTATTTTAATAGAGTCTATAGATCTTTAACTACGATATTACTAATTTATACACTGTCTAAGCTAGTAAAATGGAAGTAATGGGTCCATTTTACGAACTTTTGGATCACCCCTCGTATAACATTATTATCCCTTTCCCAAACAAGACTTGACTTTGTCATGCCAGATAGAAAAGGCATAGGAAAACATTGAGGCATAAGAAGAAAATGGTGATCATCAGCATTGATCAACATTTTCTTCAATTGCCTAGATGTTTTCAGTGCTATATCATTCACAAGTTTTACCTTCAGTAACATCCATTTTGTCGTCTGCAGCAGTTTTCAAATTAGACCACCCTAAACTTTTTGTCGTTCGGGTAAGGGTTAAAAAACACAAGCTTCTATTGCACACACAAAACTATGTACAAACTTATGGAAGCAGTATAACAAACGTATCACAGCTTTAACAAATAAAAGTACATCTTATCAGATATAAAGCAAACTTTTCTTATAATTTAACATATCAAGAAAAAGTAGGGATAATTTGTAAATGTCCCCCATTCAGGATTTGAATAGAAATTGATAACTTGCACATTAAAATTGGAAAATGCTTGTAGAAAGCAAAATAACTCATTATTTTTAGTAAGTTACTATATTAATTTTTTGGCATTTTTCAAGGAAGAATCAGTGGCAGATCCAAAGGAGGTTCGAGGGCTTGGTTCGGGGTTCAAACAAATCCCCCTCTGTAGCCTAATTATTTCATTTTCATACAAAAATTCAGTCAAAAATGTGTAAAAATTGGAAAACGAACTCCCCTTCTTGTATGTTTGAACCCCCTTCACAGAAATTCTGGATCCGCTGCTGAGAATACTTAATGAATTCATTTTGGATAAGAGAACCCCCCCCCCCCATTTCGAAAAGGTTGCAACGACATTTTAGATTCAGAAAATCATCTTAGAGTGAACAGTTTCGATCCTATTAACTAATCCATTTCCAGACAGCAAAATTTTAGACTTGTCAAAGGTGTTGGAGACGACAATATCAAGTGCATTGTATAGTCTTTTGTGTAGAAAACATTGAGGGAAATAAAGAAATTGCTGGTTAAAGTAACAAGCAATTTCTTCCTTTTCCACAATGCTTTCTTAGCCTTTATTTTGTGGGGCATCAAAAGGCATCACTGTTTGGGAATGGGTCTACAACAGTTTTGCATATGAATCGACCAAAATTTTGTTTTTTGGCAAAGTGTTATGACTTTATAATTCTAGTGCTGTTCATTAATGGAACATTTCTAACAAAGCCTACTGTTTTCTGATGCAACAACACATACAATAACAATAATTATTAAATTATTCTAATAATAATATAGCAAAAGTTGACCCTTTCCCAAACAGCAAAATTTTAGAGCTGTCCAACTTAAATGCTTCTGCAGATGACCAAACGGATAAAACAAGAGCTTCGCATATACGCCCAAGAGGGGCTTGTCAGTAAAATTGGCCATTTTTTCAATTCAAGGGCAAATAATTCAAACATGAAAAGTTATCAAAATTTTGTTTGCACAATAAGACACCATAGAGATTCATTGTGGCTGGTTTGATTAAATTCTGATTGAAACTGTAGGAGTTGCGCACAGGAGAAAATGGGCATTTTTGAGAAAATGGGCATTTCCCTTAAATTCAAGGGCAGATGATTCAAGAACGAAAACAGTTATCTAAATTCTGTAAAGAGTGTGCACAACTAGACACCATGGAGATTCATTGTGGCAAGTTTGATGAAATTCTGATCAAAACTGTAGGAAAAGATGCGCACACAAGAAAATGGGCATATTTTTAATTCAAGGGCAGATAATTCAAGAACGAAAAGTTATCTGAACTCCGTAACATGTGTACAACTAGACACCATGGAGATTCAATGTGGCAAGTTTGATCAAATTTCGATCAAAACTGTAGGAGGAGTTGCGCACACAAGAAATTGTTAACGGACGGACAGACAGAGACATCCAAACCAAGCCTCTTTTGGGAAATGGTCGAATATACAGGTACTAATACAATATTATGAACAAGAGCCGTCACAGACGGATAATGCTCCCCGAATAAGTGTTTGTCACAAAATAAAAACTATCATACATTAAGCCCCCTTTTCCCATGACAGCTTTTTTGTACACACATTATTTATAGAATATGGTCTAGAACATCCTATTTATTACATGAGCACAAAATTTCATTAAATTCTGCCCATTAGATGAAGAGAAATAAGAGAAAAACTAATTTTTACACTAAGGCCCCTTTTTCCATGACGCAGCCTTAAATTTACAAACGGAGAAAAAGGTCTCTAGGTATTGACCCAGGGAGTTCACATGTGAAGTTTCATTGAATTTGGTCCAAGGGTTGCTGAGATCTGGCTGTGGACGGACGGACGGACGGACGGACGGACGTACGGACGGACAGCGTGGCGACTATATGCTCCCCCGAAATTTTTTCGGGGAGCATAATTAAATGAATTCCTCAACCATTGACATGAAACTAGCAGAAAGCTGTGCAATTATATATATTCCCTCTTATAAACCCAAGTAAAACTATAGTACATATATAAACCCTTTCCAGCACAAAACCCATTTTTATGCCTTTATTAGAAAGCAATTGGGAAAATATTGAAGCAAAAGAAGAAAATGCTGATAACCAGCATTTTCTCCTTTAGCCTAAACATTTTTTTTCTGAACAATGATGTATACCAATCCCATCTTTATCAATTATTTTGTCATCTGCAGCATCTCTCTTGTAGAAACAATCTGAAATTGTGCTGTTTGGCGATGGGTTGAAAGGGCGGACCCAGAATTTTTTCAAGGGGGGGGGGGGGGGGGGTCCAAGCCCAAATGATGACTTTTTAAAGTGTGTAATAAAAAAAGTTGCTTTTCAATGAAACCCTCGTAACTGCAGCTTGTTTTAAGCTGCAGTTACAAAGTTTTCGTTAAAAAGCAGCGATATGTAACATTATACTAAAATTGTATGGTCAAAATTTAATTTTTCGGTCAATGCCAGGAGGGGTCCGGACCCCCCTGACCCCCCTTCTAGATCTGCCCTTGGGTTGAATTTCTCAACTTGCTGACCAGTAAGTTCAAAATAAGAGTAATCTAACCCATTCCATAACACTGACGCTTTTTGACACCCCACAAGATATAGGTTTGGAAAACATTGTGGAAAATGAAGAAATTGCTTGTCACAAGCAATTTCTTCATTTCCCACAATGTTTTCTACACAAAAAGACAAAACAAATGTAGGATTTCATTCACTTGTAATTGTCATCTGCAGTCTCTGCACCATCTTTGAATTTGGATCTGGTAATGGGTTAAATGTCATACCAACAGCATACAAGAAATATGCTTACAAATATCAAACAACAAGAGGTGTCTGCAGAAAATGTAGCTCACCTATACGGAAGTTTGTCACAAAAACAGCTTAACTTTTTAAAAGTAGGTCAAACTCCAGGGTCAAGGTCACAGGGTCAAGGTTCATGGTCCCAAATGAAAAGTCTTGGCAGGAGGTATCTATGTGTGAAATATCAAGGCCCTATCAATAACAGTGCATGAGATATAGACCAGGTTAAAGTTTTTCAAGTGAAGACGCAACGGTAGGCAATGCAAAGCCGACACTAGGGCTGTGACATTAGCTCTCCAGACAAAGTTACGGCTCGCTTAAAAGACACAGATACTTATATCACATGAATAAAATGACAGAACCTTAGTTAAGAAATCAGAAATAAAACTTTAAGAACACATTTACTGAAAATATGAAATTCATATCACAGAAACAATTACATCATTTTGAGATCAATTAAAAGTAAAGCAAAGAAGACATCACAAATAACATTTTAACTATTGTGAGCTAATTTAGTTAGTTTGGTTTTCTATATGAATAGAACTTGCAAAATATCTTTCCCTGACACTTTTTTAGTTTGGGGGGAGGGGGTTACATATGTATTTCAAGACAAAAATTTTTCTGATACCAGCTCACATAATGACATTTGTTATTTCAGAGATTGTAAATATTAGCTTGTCTTAAATACCTTATCTAAATGACAAAAACTGACACTGGTCCAAATTTACATTTTTAGGGATGGTATAGCAAATGGAAATTGAAACAAATTATACATGTAAATGAAATAACATGAAATTGTGATAATACGAAAATGCTAGTTGTCAGCACTTTCTTTTCCTCTGTTGTCTGATACCTGTTGTTATGCGGTCATGAAAACCAGAGATTGTTTGGGAAAGGGATAACACTTTCCCAAATAGCAAAAAAACTTAAAAGTTGAAACTTTAAGCTGTTGCAGAGGACAAAACTTTTACAAATTTATGTGTGATTTGTGTAAATTATAGCTCAGAAAATATTTAGGCAAAAACAGACAAGAGCCGTCACAGACGGATTATGCTCCCCGAATAAGTGTTTCTCACAAAATAAAAACTATCATACATTAAGCCCCCTTTTCCCATGACAGCTTTTTTGTACACACATTATTTATAGAATATGGTCTAGAACATCCTATTTATTACATGAGCACAAAATTTCATTAAATTCTGCCCATTAGATGAAGAGAAATAAGAGAAAAACTAATTTTTACACTAAGGCCCCTTTTTCCATGACGCAGCCTTAAATTTACAAACGGAGAAAAAGG
Organism: Fragum sueziense; assembly: GCA_963680895.1. Classification (NCBI taxonomy): domain Eukaryota; kingdom Metazoa; phylum Mollusca; class Bivalvia; order Cardiida; family Cardiidae; genus Fragum; species Fragum sueziense. Next base: position 25,664,752 of record OY804598.1, read on the forward strand.
TCCCTAGGTATTGACCCAGGGAGTTCACATGTGAAGTTTCATTGAATTTGGTCCAAGGGTTGCTGAGATATGGCTGTGGACGGACGGACGGACGGACACACGGACACACGGACACACGGACACACGGACGGACAGCGTGGCGACTATATGCTCCCCCGAATTTTTTTCGGGGAGCATAAAAATGCTGGGTTATCAGCATTTTCTTCTTTCCTCAATGTTTTCCCATTTCTTTTCTATTAAGAATGTCAAAACCAGGTCTTATTTGGGAAAGGGTCAAAATATGAATTATGATCTTCTCAATCTTGTTTTTTCAGTCTTATGCAAAATGTATGAACAAAAATGACCACAACCTGTGTTATAAAGGTACTAAAGTATCACAGAAAAGCTTACAAAAATACAACAAATTAATCATACACTGATTTAAAGCCAGTTTTACTAGCCCGACCAACCGGGATTGGAGTATCATTTCTGCTGGTGATATGTTTTTGTCTGGAAATCAAGACTTCTATAGTGAAATATCCAAATGGAAATATCACAGAAAAGCTAGATATGAGCCATGACATGTAAAAGGGGCGCCAATGGCCTTTGAGAACAACATGAATCCTGATCTGATCAGCCTGTGCATACACACAGTCTGATCAAGATCCTTATAGTGCTCTAATAGTGTCTTCATTAACCCTTTCCCAAATGAGAAAATTTTAGGGTGGTTTAATTTGAAAGCTGCAAAAATGTTGATAAAGATAAGATTTGTGCAAAATATTGTAAAGAAAATATTGAGACAAAAGGAGAAACTGCTGGTTATCAGCTGTTTCGTCTTTTGTTTCAATGTTTTCCCAAGCTGATTCTCTTAGGGGCGTCAAAAGAAGGCTTTGTTTGGGAAAGGGTTAATTTAAGGGCAACTCTTGGAAATTAGCCTCTGTCAAACTGTAATTAGACACAAAGTGATTTGAACCATAGTAGTCTTAACCCATTACCTCACAGTAACTCTTTTTGACTCCTCAAAAGATAATGGCTTTAGAAAACATTGTGGAAAATGAAGAAATTGCTTGTCACAAGCAATTTCTTCATTTCCTGCAATGCTTTCTACACAAAACTAGAACTGTCGCAAAGCAGACAAATACCCCACACTAGCACCTTGTCACTGAAAAAGTGCTATAGGTCAACCGGTTCTTGACTTAGAGCATGGAAACAGATTTTAAACAAAGTCTGATTGTGACCTTGACCTTTGACCTTCGTGACCCAAAAACAATAGGGCACCTCCTTGGGTCATGGGCAACAACTTTGTAAAGTTTCATGATCCTAGGTCAACCGATTCTTGACTTAGAGCATGGAAACAGATTTTAAACTAAGTCCGATTGTGACCTTGACCTTTGACCTTTGTGACCCAAAAACAAAAGGGCACCTCCTTGCGTCATGGGCAACAACTGTGTAAAGTTTCATGATCCTAGGTCAAACGGTTCTCGAGTTAGAGCACGGAAACGTAAAAGTCTATGGACGGACAGACAGACAGACAGACATGGTGAAACCAATATACCCCCCTCTACTTCGTAGGTGGGGGGGGGGGGGTATAATGACCAAAAAATGTAAAATTTCATTCAACATCAATTGTCACCTGCAACATCTTTGAATTTGGAACAGTCCAAAATTTTGTCGTCTGGTAATGGGTTAAATGCTGTAAGTATTAAGAATCCCATTTTCTTTAGATCCTGGTTCATATTAATCATATACAAACTTTAGAGCATTTTAACCCAAATGTTACTATTGGTCTTGTTTGAAACACTTTTACTCAATATTTACAACGACTTGAAGGCATTTCTTCAGCATATTAATCATACACAGGTTTAAAGCCACTTTTAGTAGCCCCACCCATGGGGAATGGGGCATCATTTCCACTGGTGATCTGTTTTTGTCTGGGAATGGAGCCCTCACCGCCTACCAGAGCTTTATATCTAGAGTCGTCATGCTCGTCTCCTGTTAGCGCAATGTTTCGCAGATGAGGCATCTCGGCAAACGGCAAGTACATCTCACCTGAAAATGGATTAGCCCATTACTAAATGACAAAATTTTAGGGTGGTCTAAATTCAGACAATTCCAGGTGAAAGGAATTTTTCACATTTAGCCTTTCTGAATAGAAAACAATGTGTATACTGAAAGACTTACTTCTCACAAGCAAATTTTTTATTTACCACAATGCCCCATTTAGTCATTTATGTTCTATGCATTCCAACTTTAACACATTCCCACATAATGACTCTTTTCGACGCCCCACAAAAAATGGCTTTGGAAAACATTCACCGGAAATTGTCGTCTGCAACATCTTAGATCAATATGGCCCATTGTTTTGTACGATAATATAGGTTTAATTCATGTTTTTGAGGTCGTTAACATTCTCAGAGGCCCAAGAAATACGTTAACGCCCGAGTGCAAAGCATGAAGGTTGTTTTCGTATTTTGAGGGCCTCTGCGAATGTTAACGACTAAAAAATATGTGAATTGATGCTATTAATGTATAAAAACATAAAATTCCAATGGTTACTTACTCCAAACCTATTCATACCTGCTAACAAGAGCTGTCCGAAGACAGCGTGCTCGACTTTCTAAGCTGCTTAGTATAAAGGGGGCATAACTCCAAATATAGTGGAGCCAGGGTCCTGGGCCCTGGTAGTAAGGTAGAGGGTGTGATGGTGAATAAGTATTCCAAGTTTGGGTTGAATCCCTTTGATAGTATGGAAGTTATTGATGTTTGAAAAAACTTAAACCTTGGTTGCAACGCCAACGCCGACGCCCGGGTGACAGTATAAGCTCTCATTTTCTTCGAAAAGTCGAGCTAAAAAATGAAGCGAGGTGAGAGCAAAAAGGTCGGCCATTGTTGTTTTGTTCTGATAAATCTTCCGAAATGTTTTTGTTATGCGTGACATCAGCAAAACGATGATATGTTGTTATTTGGTACTAAAGGCGGAGGTCTCTTATTCAACATAAGACGTCGAGAATTTTGCAGGAAAAGGGGAGTTGTTTATTTTGAATTTTCCAATAGAGGATAATTGAGTGCAAAGCCAATCCAATATCGCACATGAATCTACCGATTAATGCATGATATCCGCCCAGTTTCTTCTTGTTATTCAATGCTGATAATAGCCTGAAAACACACGTTTTATGCATTAACATTAGTTATATCCTGAAATTTAATACAATTGTATACATCTGAAATAATTGTTTTATTTATGTCATGAGTATAAATAAGAAAAGAAATTAAACTATTTGTTCAGAGCAACAGGTCAAAGGGGGTAAAGCATTATGAAATTTGTATTTCAAACCCAAACCCTATATTAAGGGTATTCTGAGACGATTCAATTGAGTACCACAACATAGGGTTTGATGATCAATAAGTGATATCTGTATATTGCATTCTAAAATGTCATCACTCCTCTTATCTGTTGCTCTATTTGTTTCTACTTTTACCACCATATGACACTCACCAACTGGAAGTCCTTTTTCAAGCCTAATTTCTTCTGTCTCAAAGAAAGTTTCATGATCTTCCCAGTGTTTGTCACATGCCGCACACAGAAAGTTGGAAATGAAATGGCCACACCCACAACCTGCCAAAATAAACTACACCTATCATCAATTGTGACTTAAAAAAAACAAAACAATATCTTGTGAACATGTTTGTTTACCATTTTCCCCTGATCTATTCTATATTATTATTTCAATTTCCTTTAGTGTTTTGGGAAGGATTTATTTTCACTATTAAAATGGAGTAGTCTATGTAATAATAAATTGTTTGATAACAGCTTTCTAAAGTAAACCTCTCTGGTACCATGTCCTTTAAGATACCCATGCTTATTTGTAGATGGAGCTTCTTCTGCCAGTATGTTCTTCTTCATGAGTACGTAAACATCAAAATTCCGATCACCAGTATTTTTCCCTTTACCTCAATATCGTCAAATTTATTGAAGATAATTTTAATTCTGACTGAGCGATTAAATTTGTCTTCTGCAACATGTTGAAATTCGGTAAGATCAATTACCGTATATACTCGCCTATAAGACGCAGTTTTTTGCCCAAATATTTTTTTCACAAGTTGGGGGAGCGTCTTATAAGCGAGTCCTAGAAATATTTTTTTCTTCTAGGGTGGAGAGAAGAATAAGATTCAGCGCAGCAGCGACTGAATTTGCCCAAACATACAGGAAATTTGATGCAGCACAGGCAAATTCCCGATACACTGTGTTCATTAGGTTACAAGCAGCCCATGAATTTTACCTAGAAGGTTAACTGTACATAGATTAAACAGCTACAGGCTATGCAATGAATGTAATTCTATCTCAACTCTGACCTCAAGTACTGGTCATGGTATGTTATCAGTAGATCTATCAAAACTGTCTGACTGACCAGTTTCCAGGTTTCGTATTTTTTCTAGTTTTAATGATAGATATATGGATGTCAAAGTACTGAAAGTATAGTAGGAATATCACATAAAAAAATTGCGGTTGTTGTCGCTCATGACATCTCAATATTTGGTTGTTGTACAAAGTTGGGCGTATCATTTTCAGCATTTAACCATTTGTAATTTTGATTTCAAATTTTATATTCTAATTGCAATAATAACAAAAAATTATTGTTGAAACTTCTTTTCAGTGAGTTGGTTACACATACAGAAACATACACCTGTTCTATGCATCTCATGCAATTGTACGAAAGGACCTAAATCGCTCACCTGAACCAAGATGACAAGAGCGAGTCTTATTTTAATTCATTTATATTTGTGACTATAGATTTGAAAAAAAAAAACCTTGTGGTCACCAATTTTTCGTCCAAGCTTTGTCTTGATTGTTTAATATTTGTGGCTGTTAGCGTAAAACAAAGTCAAAAACAGAAATTTTGACAAATTCAAGGGCACATAACTGACGACTTTTTTTATCCAAACAGACCGAAATTTGAAGTCATTTGAGGTTTTATGGTCACCAACAATGTGTCCAAGTTTTGTTTTGATTCGTAAATATTTTGTGGTTGTTACTGTAAAAATAGTCGAAAGCGGCAATTTGTCAAATTCAAAGGCAGATAACTCTTGACTTTTTGGTCCAATCAGTCTGTATTAGATCTTATAGTAACCATCACTCAGTATGTCAAAGTTTCGTCTTGATTGTCAAAGTTTCGTCTTTATCAGTCAAAAGTTGTAGATGCTAGAGTGTAAACAAAGTTGAGAACAGTCGAAAATAGCAATTTTGTCAAACCCAAGGGCGTACAACTCATGCCTTTCCGGTCCGATCAAAATGAAAATCTAACTCATCCTAGATCTTATGGTCCAAAACCTTGTGTTCAAGTTTTGACATGAGCTGTCAATAATAATTGTAGATGCTAGAGAGTAAACATATTAACAAAGTTAAAAATAACATACTAACAAAGATCCCTTTAAAACTGAACCTTTACCAAATGGCAAAATGTAAGGCTGCTCGAAATTAATGGGTATTTTAAACCATAACAAAACTTAAGATGTCAGAAGTATAAAAATTATGTTATAGAATAGCAAAAAAAATAGTAATAATAATTGCTTCAATTGTATTGATATTGCATATCACTATGACTGTCTATAACTAGTGTCCACAACAAAATCACACATTTATCTATCTGAAATGACATTGTTATGATAATATTTTGTTAAAAAGAAAAAAAAACTGTTTAATAGCAACCATATTTTTGACTTGTCCACGAACCACCCAGCTTTAAAATTTTGCTTGTCCGTACAGGGAACTGCACAACCCGGACAACTCGGGCAGGTTAGTTCAGATTCATTGGTAACTATATGAATTTGCGTATAAAAACATGTCAAGGGAAAAGGGGCTTAATGTTTGTTAGCTTTAGGTAAGAACTCTGTGTCTCAGCGACAAACTGACTTTGGCCACAACCTTTAATTTGTAAAAGATTTAGCCTTCATATATGTATTTCACACGTGAATTGCTTATGACAAGACCTTTTTGTTGATTCCAAGTTCAAGGTCATCATTCAAGTTCAAGGTCATTTCTCAATGTCAAAATTTATAAAATCTGTCCGTCTGTCCTGAGCGATTTCTCCATAACCCTTTGGCCAAATCTAATGAAACTTATCATGTGATTTCCCTATGATATAGTGCCGATGAAATTTTCCTGGATTTTGGATATGATGTCTCATCACGGGAAAAGGGGACTTTGGGCAAACTACAGTTTTTCTCTAATTTCTCCTAGTCTAATGGTCAGAATTTAATGAAATTTCATATTTCAGTAGATCTAGCAAATCAGATGCCCTTGACCATAAACTATTTAAATTTGTGTACATGTATAAAGAAAATGTCATGGGGAAAAGGGGCTTAATGTTTGTTAACTTTATGATAGCACTCCGTGTCTCAGCAACAAACTAACATTATCCATAACTTTTGATTAGCTTCATATTTCACATGTGCATTGCTTATGACAAGACAATAAACTTTTTTTCCTTTATGGCATACATCTTGTGGCATTGTCTTATTTGGGGAGCATAATCCATCTCTGGCGGCTTTTGTTTTCCATCGGCGTAAACATTGCTAGAAATGAAAAAGACTGGTAGGTAAAGATAGATAAAGACTTACTCAGAATGAGTAAATGAATTTCTGTGGAATTTTCGCTGCACATCTTCTGTACAATATTATTAACCCGTTTTTGTTTTACAAAATAAAATAGGTATCTTTTATCCCATTACCCCACAGAGTGACACCTTTTGACTCCCCACAAGATAGAAACGAAGAAATTGCCTGATTTCTTCAATTCACACAATGTTTTCTTCATAAAAAGACCAAAAATATAGAATTGCATTTACTTCAAATTGTCGTCTCTTCTGTATTTTTTTTCCCGAATTATGTCTACCAGGGGCGTCAAAACAATATCAGTTTTAGAAAGGTTATAAAATCGAAGTTCACCAGACCATAGGCTACATAGTAGAACTTGAAAAACTTGCTTATTCAATCTAAAATCTAAATTCCAACAACAAAGGGCCAATTTTGACATTGTGCAAGTTACAATAAAATTATTATTATTTTTTGACTCCGTCCAAGATAATGATTTTGTAAAACACTGTGGAAAATTATGAAGTTACTTGTGACAATCAATTCCTTAATTTCCCATAATGCTTTTCATAGTATATGATTTAAAAAAAATATGGAAAATTTCATTAATCAAGATTGTCGTCTGCGACATCTTTGAGTTCAGATGACACTGAATTTTGCCACCTGGTCTATAATGTCAATAAAATTATGTTATGTTATGTTATAATGAGTTAAAAAACATGTCTTAATTGGGCCTTAAAAACCAACAGACCTGTGATAAAAGTTACAGTTGGTTTTGTAATATTAATTTTGGGTAATATTATAGGAAAATAATTTTCCCCCAGATTTCTTATCAGTGTCTACCATCTAGAAAGGTATTTGGAAGGGGTCAGTCTAGGGCATCATGCTGAGAATCACTGACCGCTCCAATCTGATAAGAACATTTTAATGGCTTGGTTATGTTATGATAAACAAGACTTGCATTCTCGAGGTATAATCACTGGTGAGCTAGTCAGCTACACCTAAATGACATATTGGATAAATAGTCTGACAGATCGACTTACCGTTGTCCATGTAATCCAGAAATATGCCTTGTATCTTTATATATAATAAAATTAAATGCCTAATCGAACAAGTTTACATTTGTTTTTAATTATTATTGCCGTAAAATGAAATTCCTCAGACTAGACTTTCAATTAGTTAACCTTTCACTTGCTCCCTGAAGGACCAGTTTATTCACACATTTATTGATGAGAAGAGAAATTAATTACGATCTAAAAACTGTTGCAAACATTATTTGCTCACTAAGATTGCCTTATTGCCAATCGCAAAGCAAAGCATTCCAACTAAATCGTAGATAGTGCAGTGGTTACATTGTTTTTGCCCAGTAAATTATGCGTGTAGAAATCCAAAGGCGACCTCTGTTGACCTTGTGTACTTTATCTAATCGATTATGCAACACAAAGGAATTTTACTACACCACACTGATTTACAACACTGCTTGTCTGTGGTAGGTAAAACCACGCCTACCAATATGGTATGGGCGGAGCAAAAAATTCCTTGTTCCGATTTCAGTCAATTGATAACAATGGGTAAGCTGTCAATCAAAAGTAAGAAATTATTCTTCCGTGTTATCACTCATGATCACTGAGCCCATTTTGGAGCGTCGTAACTGCTTATCAATTACGGATGTAGTTACAATATTTTGGAAAGGAGATACCCGTATTTCGTTTTCCTTTGTTTATATCTTTAAACAAATCACTATGAGAATTGGGTTACAGAATATGGATTTAACACTTCATATTTAATTGGCAGCAGGCTGGATAATGCGTAAGATACCATAAATATGTCTCAGATTGATGATTGAACATGGAAATATACGTAAGGCGGCGGGATGAGAGTCTGACGAGAAGAAACATTTAGCATGTTTGTATTGATGATAACTTTAATGCTTCCGATTTTATTCTTCAGTTTAATGACGTTACAGTTTTAATTCGTCCCTAAGGAAGTTAGAATAAATCGGTTTCAATAGGATTTGGCACCTCACCTCAGAATCAGAAATAGCTCCCGATTGTCAGAAAACTGCTGCGTCTTATAGACGGGTCAACACTAAAACCTTCAAAAATATTTTGGAAGTGGGGGGTGCATCTTATAGGCGAGGGCGCCTTATAGGCGAGTATATACGGGTAAGTCATATTGTCTCTGCATCCAGAATTCTCAAATGTCCATTGGCCTTATATTGTATGATAGACAAATTGATGTTTTTCAACAAAAACCTTGTAACTGCAGCTTGTTTTAAGCTGCAATTACGAGTTTTTAGTTGAAAATCGAAAAAAATTTACCTTTTCTACATCGTCTCATGCCAGTAGGATCATGTTCTTCATGTGTATGTTTACATCGACACTTGGCCCGCCAGGTACTCGGGTCAAAATCTCGTTGTCTCTGCAGCCAAAACTCTCCGACATCCTCCGGCCGTGAAGGGATCCAGGCAAACCCTTTACATTTACAGCCCATCTGTACACAGGGGACTAAGTGTTAAAGCTTGAAAAATATTGAAGAAAAGGAAGAAAATACTGATTACCAGCATCTACTCCCTTTTCCTCAGTATTGTCAAATTGGATGAAGAAAATGTTCATTCTCACAAAGCAATTATTTTGCCCTCTGCATCACCTCAGAATTTGCATAGGTCAAAATTTTGTCGTTTGGGAAAGGGTTCAGTCGATTGGTTAATGAATTGTCGCTTTTTAACATAAACCTTGTAACTGCAGCTTAAAAACAAGCTGCAGTTACAAGGTTTTTGTTGATAAGCAACAAAATTCACCTTTTCTACACCTCCTCATGCCAGTGGGGTCATGTTCTTCGTGTGTATGTTTACACCGACACTTGGCCCGCCAGGTACTCGGGTCAAAATCTCGTCGTCTCTGCATCCAAAATTCCCCCACATCCTCTGGCCGTGACGGGATCCAGGCAAACCCTTTACATTTACAACCCATCTGTATGCACGGTACCAACACACTTCTACCTAGATTCAAGATGATGCAAATAGTGACTTTTCTTCTAAAACTTTAGCCCCTTACCAAAACAAACAATTGTAGGCTAGTCTAAGTGAATAATGTTGCAGACAACAAAATTATCGTCGCTTTTCAACGAAAACCTCGTAACTGCAGCTTGTTTAAAGCTGCAGTTACGAGATTTTTGTTGAAAAGCAGCGTTATGTTGATATAGATCTATAGGATTTGAGCACACTATAATGCAGAAAATATTGAGGTTAAAGAAGAAAATGTTGGCTTTGATGGGATCCGGGCAAACCCTTTACATTTACAACCCATCTGTATACAGGTGACTAGCACACTTCTACCTAGATGCAAAAAGAAGCATATAGGGGCTTTTCTTAATAATAAAACAAGGTTTTAATTAGATGTGTCAGCATGATGTCATAGCCTCACTTTCATTTTTTCATCGAGGGTACTTCCTCGGTCTTTATTGTTACGGGATACCATTTTTGAGGCATAACATTTCAAAAATCCATTGTTAAAATTCAAAAACCAAACTCTTTCTTTAAAGAATGTGATTTAAACTTTCTAACAACCAACCCATTTGTAATAATCAGGCGCAGTCATCGAGACACATGTATATATGCTTAAAGTTGGTCATGCTTTAACGAAAAAGACCGAAGCTTTCACTTCCTCCAAATGAGTGAAGGTGCGCTTTTTATGAATGACCATGTTTTTGATTGGCTGAAGGGATTGTCCCGACCAAATTAACAAGAGATGTTTGTAAAACATATATGCCCCCTCAAGGGCCTACATTTGATGTAGGTCAAAGTCCAAGGTCAAGTTAACAAGGTCCAAGGTCATGGTCAAATATGAAAGGTCTTGGTAGGAGGTGTCTATGTGTGAAATATTAAAGCTGTATATGTAAAAGTAAAATGAAACATAGGCCAGGTTAAAGTTTTTAAAAGTAGGCAAAATGCCAAGGTCAAGGTCATGGTCAAATGTGAAAGGTCTTGGTTGGAGGTGTCCATGTGTGAAATATCAAGGCTGTAGGTGTAAAAGGACATGATATATATGCCTGGTTTCAGTCTTTTTAAAAGTAGGTCAAACTCCAAGGTCAAGGTTGCAATATTCAAGGTCATGGTCAAATGTGAAAGGTCTTGGTAGGAGGTGTCTATGTGTGAAATATCAAGGCTGTAGGTGTAATAGGACATAAGATAAAGGCTAAGTTAGATATTTCTAAAAGTAGGTCAAACTCCAAGGTCAAGGTCCAAGGTCATGGTCAAAGTGAAATATCTTGGTTGGAAGTGACCATGTGTGAAATATCAAGGCTGTATATGTAAAATGACATGAAATATAGGCCAGGTTAGTGTAATATAAAAGTAGGTCAAACACCAAGGTCAAGGTCACAAGGTCCAAGGTCATGGTCAAATGTGAAAGGTCTTGGTCGTAGGTGTCCATGTGTCAAATATCAAGGCTGTATGTGTAAAAGGACATGATATATCGGCTAGGTTAAAGTTCTTTTTAAAGTAGGTCAAAGTCCAAGGTCAAGGTCACAAGGTCCAAGGTCATGGTCAAATGTGAAAGGTCTTGGTAAGATGTGTCCATGTGTGAAATACCAAGGCTGTATGTGTAATAGCACATAAGATATAGGCCCAGTTTATTTTTTTTTTAAAGTAGGTCAAACTCCAAGGTCAAGGCCACATGGTCCAAGGCCATAGTCGTATGTGATAGGCCTAAGTCGGAGGTTTCCATGTGTCAAATATCAAGGCTGTATGTGTAAATGGACATGATATATCGACCAGGTTAAAGTTTTTTTAAAAGTAGGTCAAACTCCAAGGTCAAGGTCACAAAGTCCAAGGTCATGGTCAATTGTGAAAGGTCTTGGTAAGATGTGTCCATGTGTGAAATATCAAGGCTGTATTTGTAAAAGGTCATGAGATATATGCCGGGTTTAATTTTTTTAAAAGTAGGTCAAACTCCAAGGTCAAGGTCACAAGGTCCAAGGTCATGATTAAATGTGAACGATGTTGATAGGAGGTATCTATGTGTGAGATATCAAGGCTGTATGTGTAAAAGGACACGAGATATAGGCAAGGTTAAGAATTAAGTGTAAAAATCAACAAAGGGCAATAACTCCAAGAATTTGATTGGCAGAGTTACAGTTCTTGTGCACTGCACCTCTCCATAATGAAATCTATTCACCTGTAAAGTTTCATGATTCTACCTTACATATTTTTTGAGTTGTGCTCCGGACAAGAATCAAGTTATAAAATCAACAAAGGGCAATAACTCACAAAAGTTGATCGGCAGAGTTACGGTTCTTTTGCACTGCACCTCTCCATAATGAGATCTATCCACCTGTAAAGTTTCATGATTGTACCTTACATACTTTTTGAGTTATGCTCCGGACAAGAATCAAGTTATAAAATCAACAAAGGGCAATAACTCAAAAAATTTGATCAGCAGAGTTACGGTTCTTGTGCACTGCACCTCTCCATAATGAGATCTATCCACCTGTAAAGTTTTATGATTCTACCTAACATAGTTTTTGAGTTATGCTCCGGACAAGAATCAAGTTATAAAATCAACAAAGGGCAATAACTCAAAAAATTTGATCAGCAGAGTTACGGTTCTTGTGCACTGCACCTCTCCATAATGAGATCTATCCACCTGTAAAGTTTCATGATTGTACCTTACATACTTTTTGAGTTATGCTCCGGACAAGAATCAAGTTATAAAATCAACAAAGGGCAATAACTCAAAAAATTTGATCAGCAGAGTTACGGTTCTTGTGCACTGCACCTCTCCATAATGAGATCTATCCACCTGTAAAGTTTCATGATTGTACCTTACATACTTTTTGAGTTATGCTCCGGACAAGAATCAAGTTATAAAATCAACAAAGGGCAATAACTCAAAAAATTTGATCGGCAGAGTTATGGTTCTTGTGCACTGCACCTCTCCATAATGAGATCTATCCACCTATGAAGTTTCATGACTCTACCTTTAATACTTTTCGAGTTATGCTCCGGACAAGGTTTGGTCTACGGACAGACCGACCCACATACGGACCGACCGACCGACCAACCGACCGACCTTCCGACACTTGCAAAACAATATATCCCCATTTTCTTCGAAAGGGGGCATAATAAAGTATACAATTTACTCCCTTCACAATATACAATATTTAAGAAAAGTCAAATTTGAAAAGTGTACACAGGATAACAAGCATCACTGGATGTCAAAATTGTGTTTTCTATAGCAATGAAAGCAGACAAAAAGAATAAAATACTTGTTATCAGCATTTCCTTCTTTTCTTTCATTGCTTTCCAAATATAAGTATTGTAGACTAGGGCTTGTTTGAGCAAGGGTTGACAGCTTTCAATACAGAGTCAAAGAAAATGGTGATAACAAGCATTTCTAAATTTCCTTCAAGATTTTTAATGTTATCACAAGGATATTTTCAACATGAGTAATCTTTATTCTTGTAATCTTCATTTGCAATGGCAATGAATTTTGTACTACAAATAGACTGAGTTCACTGTTATGTTTTGATAAACAATTGGTGTTGTTATAAAATGTCGTAACTACGGCTTGAATAAAGCCATAGCTACCAGATTTTATAACAACACCCACATTATACAATTTGTTTGTCCAAAATTACGTCACTGCTAAGTGAAGAAAATCGTTCCCTATTCTTTTCAAATTGAACAATAATGTTAAAGCTACCTGTAACTTACCAGTATATTTATCATGTTCCCCTAGTAGATGACCACAGAAACACTTGGACATTTTGTTGACTCTCTGACAGTCGTGTTGGAACTCTGGACATCTGTACCCTATATACACACCTGTGATCAAGAGAGAGAGAAAAAAAGTCATGTATTCATTTACACCTTATGCCAAGTTCATAATAATAATAATAATAATAATAAAGACTTTATTTAAAGAGGCTACACAGTTGGGTAATCCCAGTCTTCCCTGTGGGCCTCTATGAGAAAATTACAGTACAAAAGTAAACAAAGCATTAAGCAAAATAAACAAAGAATATACAAAAAGAAATCAATTGGAGATTATGTACACTGTTAGCCACTTGTTAACCCTTTCCCAGAAAGTTACGCCTTTATTTTTTACTGATAATCAGAATTTTCTTCTTTTCCTTTGAATTTATGTAAGCTATAACCTGGAGATGTTCATCATTCAAGTTAGCGTATATGTAAATTTTGCCATCTGCAATTACTTAAAAGTTAGCCAGACCAAATATTCAATATTTGGGAAAGGGTTAAGAAACTAAAGAAATAGAAATAAAAGATTTAAAGAACTATAATCGATTTACTATTAAACGAGAACAATTACAGTTGAATTGTTTTATCAAAACAACTGAAACTATTCTCGTTCAATTGTGAATCTACTATAGAATTTATTGGCTAATCTTTTAAATTGATTGATTGTTAACCATTCAAATACCACCATTGTAGATATGCAGTTTTGAATTCTTTTAAATCTTTGCAATTTTTTACATAAAGAGGAATTTGGTTCCATAACTTTGGACCTGAGTAGCTAAAAGATTTTCTATAAAATTCTATTCTCGGTTTAGGTATGCAAAGAGATTTTTTATCATATGATCGAAGTTTTGAGTTGGTATTTTCAGTTAACAGCTCTGACATATAAGAAGGTAATTGATTGTTGATTGATTTGTAAACAAATATGGCTTTTTTGAAGGAAATCCTTTCGTCAAATTTCATCCAATGTAACTCCTTAAATAATTCTTCACTGGGTGTTTCAAGAGATTTATTAAGAATAATTCTAGCAGCTTTTTTCTGAAATTTTTGCATTGAATGCAGCAGCTTTTCATTACAGTTTCCCTATATTGTACAGCAGTAGTCAATGTGAGGAAGTATATATGCATTGTAGAATAATTTTCTGGTATGAATATCAATAAAAGGTTTGATACGCAGCAGAAGATATAATAAGGAGTTACATTTTCTGAGCACTTTTTCAACTTGGAATTTCCAGTTTAGTTTGTTATCAACTTGGATACCAAGAAGTTTTTCATTTTCTGTAAAGTCTACAGGTTGATCACAGAGGACTAGACTATTTAATTGTGGATTGCTGTTTTGGTGTGAGGGACAAATAATCATTGCCTTTGTTTTTTGTGGGTTTGGAACCATACAGTTTCTCTTACACCAGTTCTCTATGATAGTAAGACTATCTTGTAGAGACCTAATTACTTCTTGTGTACTATACCCAAAAGAGCTTACAGTGGTATCATCAGCAAACAAGTCTGATGATGAGATGGGTAAATGCAATGGAAGGTCATTGATATAAAGAAGAAATAGAATTGGCCCTAATACTGAACCCTGAGGCACTCCACATTTTATGATTTCAGATGAGGATAGTTTTCCTGACACTGATACTTTCTGATAACGGTCTGATAAATAAGATTCAAACCATTGCAGAGATTGATATTTTATGTTGTACTCAAACATTTTCTTCAAAAGAATGGAATGATTGATTAAATCAAATGCTTTTGTCAAATCTAAAAATACTGTGCCAACCATTTGTTTATCATTTATAGCATTTATCCATGAATCGATAATTGCAGTCAAAGCAGTTTCACATGAGTGCTTAGATCTAAACCCAGACTGGGTTTTGTGGATGAGATTATTTTCCTCAAGATACAATTTTAAGTGACAAGACACATGCTTTTCAAGGATTTTAGAAAGTATAGGCAGTATTGAGATTGGCCTATAGTTATTGATGTCACTTTTTTCACCTTTCTTGAAAATAGGAATAACTTTTGCAACCTTAAAGGGCGACGGTAACAGATGGTCTAATTGCAAAAAATGAAATTTTTTGAAAAAATATGCAAAACTTTTGTGTTGACCACCTCGGGATGGTTAATAATATGCGATTCAGACAGAGAATGAGCCGAAATTACAAGACAGATAGCTGAATTTAGGGAGAATCCAAGCCTAAATTCAACCCCATCACTGATGGGGTTAGAATTATTTTTAAATTGTTGCGCATGCGCCTACAGCGTGGACCATGATTCAAACGAGATTCATACTTAAATTTCAATATGACGTCATCATGTATGTTGTGACGTCATTTAAGAAAGTCGCATGTCCTACTGTTTTGACCTACTTTCGACATCGCTTCATGAATTTGGTATCAAATTGCGAAAAAATGAGTCGTTGCTTCAATAGTTTCTCGTAATCATTTAATCAGGTCATATAAAGCTTAAAAAGTGTACATTTCGTTTGTATTTGACAATTTTTGGGTCCAAATCTGGGAAATAGTAGCTTTAAAGGCAGACGGAAATTTGCAATTTGATAAACTTTGATTGAAAATGAATGTTAGGGGTTTTGCAATAATATCGGCACCAATTTTAAGAAACTTGGCAACAATGCCATCCAGACCAGTTGATTTATTTGTATCTAATAACTTCAGCTCTTTTACAACAGAATCAACAGTTATTTGAGGAATGTTGAAAAGAGCTTTTGAGTCATTATTAACGAAAGCTTTAATTTTGGACTTATCGTCATGCAATAGTTCATTTGAATTGTTGACAGGGGCTTTCTTAAATATATTTGAAAAGTGAGTATCGAAAATTTCGGCTGTTTGTTCACAGTCCTCAACTGGGTCACCATTTTCATCATTAATTAAAAGGGTGTTTTGTTTACTTGATTTCCCTGACAAATCTTTAAGATGTTTCCAAAGTAAAGAGGGGGTTTGCTTATTTTCATTTATAGATTTCAAGTAGAATGACTTCTTTGCATTTGATATCAGTGACTTAGTTTTATTACGCCAAAATTTGTATGCAGTTTTATCATTCAAAGATTTGGCTGCGTCCTTTTGTTTTGATGCATGTTTGATTTCCTCATTGTACCAACTTGGCAGATGTTTATGCTTTACTCGTTTTTGCTTAAGTGGTGCTAAATCATCAAGGATAGATGTAAACATCTGATAGAAACAATCTAGAGAGTCATCAACATCATCATATACTTCTAAAACTGACCAGGGTTGTTGACCAAGATGGCTTATGAAAACATTTTCATTAAATTGCTTGACATCTCTGTAATGTATAACATTATGAAATGGTTCTGAATTTGAAATCTGACCAATTTTGCGAGTAAAGCATATAGTATAATGGTCACTGAGTGAGAGCTTTGGCACCTGAACATCTATAATATTACAGGGCATATTTGTATAAATATGATCAATGATTGTTGATGAATTAGGTGTGACCCTAGTAGGTACTTGCACTAGTTGTGTGAAATTATGTGCATGGAATACAGTATTCCAAGACTGGTTACAAGTTTGACTATTTGAAAAATTAAAATTGAAATCTCCTAGTAAAATTATTTTCTTATTTTCAGCATAAATTAATTCTAAGGTCTGCTCCATTTCATCTATCCAACTATTTGTAGATGATGGTGGTCTATAAATATGGCCAAGAATAAAGGGTTTCTGTTTTGACTGTCGAATTTCTAGCCAAATTGCTTCAATATCAATCTTTTCAAGGTCATGCCTCTGTAAAGTTTGAAATTTACTGTTGACATAGGTGACTAGCCCCCCACCATTACTTGGTCTATCCCTACGAAAGAGGTTGAAATTATGTAATTGAAACTCACTGCAGTCAAATTTGTCATTTAAAAAAGTTTCGCTGAGACACATAATATCTATTTCATTATTTTCATGTAAGAGAATTTTTATCTCATCAAATTTTGGGCAGAGATAATGGATATTTAAGTGAAAACACTTTAGACCCTTTTTTTTGAAAAACTTGCTTTCAGTTTGTGGAGACTGAAAACTTGTGTTGTTTTGTGAGAGATTTTGATCGCAAAATTTGTTTGAACAATCTCTGTGACCTATGGATGCTGGTTCCATGTCCACTTGGGGGCTGCCCATCTGGGACTGATGTAATGGTGTTGGTGCCAAAGATGGTTGGGTGGGTGTTTCCTGTGTTGGTGGTGATGTGCCTGTCGAAAATTTGGTTTTGGTTTAGAGTTTCTGGATGCATTTTTAAAGGTTTCATAGATGGATTTCTTCATGTTTTTAACCAGGACAGAAGTTCCCTTTTTCGATAAATGAACTTCATCTCTGTACATAATTTTGAGTGAAGAACCATCTGTGTCTGTTAAATCAGGGATGTGGTCAATGAAAATGAGGCCTTGACTCTTACACATATTTTGTAATTCAATGTTTGTTTTCTCAATGACAGGCATTGAGAGTCTGTCACGCTTCATTTGAAGTACAGAAGAAATAGCAATTTTGGATTTTTTATTTATTTTCTGTAATTCGGAAATCAGATTGGAAAAGTCATCACAGATTTCAACACTCGGGGTAGCATTGGACACATCATTTATACCGGCATGAATGACAAACATGTCATATGACGATAAGTCATGTGTGTCCTTGCATGCCTGTATGCTTGTTGTGATGTCCTTGACTTTAGCACCGGGATGTGATTTGATCCTAGTATTCAGATCATCCCCTGACATTCTGAATGGATCAATATCTTTCGTTACAGAGTCACCTAAAATAAGAATAGAAGGCTTTTTGCTATCCAGGGTGTTGCTCTGAGATGCCTTATTATCCATGGTATTTCTTTGGGTCATTGATTTTTGAGGTTTTGACCGATTTGCTGGTGATGCTTTTGACTTGGATGCTTGTTTGGGCACATTTTTATGTTGCTGATTTGGGGTTGTTGGTGTTTTACTTTTGTTTAAACATGTTGGTTGGGGTGGTTTATTTAGATTTTCTTTCAGACTCAATACTTCATCTGATATTTTAGTCATTTGTTCTGTTAGTGCTGTCATTTCTAATTGCATATCAGATATACATGTATTCAAGGTGCCAATTTCATGGTGTGAGTTGCACTGCTGACTAACAGCTGCCTTTTTCATTTTGACTTCATTTTTCAGTCTTTTGATATCATTTTTTAAACTCTGGTTTTGCTCATCTTTTGACAGACAGGCAGCATTGAGATCTGCGACTTTTTTCCTGAGTGTGGTGTTTTCTGCTAATAGAGTATTGGTTTTACTCACTTGATTATCAGACTGGACTTTATCAAATTTCAGCTTTAAAGATTTTAATTTTTCAGTCAGAGAATTAATTTGCTTAGCCTGCTCCTGAATCTTTTTATTCTGAGATCTTCATGAGATCCAAATAAACAGAAACTACATTTGTTGAATTGTTGAAATCTAAAATGTGTCTCCCTATGTAGCTACACATTATATTTGACAGTTAATGTAATATCAAAGTAATATGCAAGACTAAGTTAACCTGTTACCACACACTGACACTTTTTGATGCCCGAAAAGATAATGGCTTCAAAATGGAAAACATTGTGGAAAATGAAGAAATTGCTTTTGACAAGCAAATGTCTTTTACATTTCCCATAATGTTTTTTACCAAGAAACAAAAAGAAATGTACAAATGAATTCACTTGGAACTGTTGTCCGCAACACCTTTGAATTTAGACCACGATAATAATTTATAATCTGGTAATGGGTTAAACAACATCTGTAAGAAAACATTGTGCTCTACTATCAATTGCTCGAAATTAATCCTTGGCCCTGACCACAGCACCATACCTGTCTTTTGTGCCTCTACGGCTGCTTCCGTCTCAGGGTCAAACAATTTCTTCATCCTCGGAGCAAAATCATCGTTCATGGCACGGGCAAATGATTCAACATCGTAGTTCTTCGCTGGTTGTATCTTCCTCATTGTGTAGCCTAGAAAAAATAATTCATCATCACTCTATTCCCAAATGCAAAATTGTACACAAATCCGAATTACTGGTTTTTGTCAATTTACCCATTACCACACAATGACTGCCCACAAAATAATGGACATGGAAAATGAAGAAATTGCTTGTGACAAGCAATTTCATCATTTCCCACAATGTTTTCTACCCCAAAGTCATAAAATTTCCAAGTTTCATCACATTGAAAATGCTGTCTGCGACTTCTTTGAATTTGGATCAGTCCGAATTTTTGCTGTTTGGTAATGGGTTAATGACAAAATAAATGAGCAGAGATCTGGAACAATGTCCCTTATAGCATTTGCAGCAGCCATGTTTCAAGATTAATCTGTGGTTAATTTAGGCAACCTCATAAGGTATCTCAAAGTTTTAAAGGTCATCAAGAAGCTAGTAGAGAATGACACGGGTCCTGATAAGACTGTGAATGATGTTCTAAAATGCCATTTGACCTTTTCCAAAATCCTGAATAAAAATGTAGTTGAAAACCTTGACATCTTTGAACAAGAGGACCATGATGGTCCTTTATCGCTCACCTGAACCAAAATGATATGAGCAACATTTTTGTTCAATTCAATAAATATTCATGACTTTAAGACTGAAAACCAACTTATGGTCAATAACGTTGTGAAAATCGAGCTCATCCAAGATCTTATGGTGATCAACATTGTGTCCAAGATTTGTCTTGTTTGATAAATAATTGTAGATTCTGGAGTATAAACAAGATCGAAAACAGCCGAAAACAGCAATTTTGTCAAATTCAAGGGCACATAACTCTCAACTTTTTTTATCAGATCAGACTGAAAACCAAACTCATCCCAGAGCTTATGATCCCCAACATTGTGTCCAAGTTTTGTCTTAATTGATCAATAATTGTAGATTCTACAGAGTGTCCCAAAAAAAAACGGAACCCTAATTCAAAGTCAAATATTTAAAAGCGTAAGCAAAAGATCTAATTTTTGAATTTGCAGTACTTACTAAAGATACATTTTTTTGCATTTGTGTTCCAAATTTCACTTAAAAAATATGCATTGGTTCAAAAGTTATAAGCAAATTAATAATGACACTAGAAAACCGATCTGACATGATATTGATTTTTGCGTCTTGTTTGTTCGTGAAAGCGCACTTTCGGTCAGCTGTTGAATTCTATACTGTTGTACATGTATGTACCGATTTTCTCAAAATTTAATACGTACACGTTGTGTACGTTCAAATTGAGTCCATAGGGTGGTTGTTTGAATTAATTTCAAATTATTATGTGATTCATTTCACATGGCGCAGTTTTAACTTTTATTTTCATAAATTACAAGCTTGACATGTTTCCTAAAATTAGTCCAGTCTTAATTTTCTTGCATAGTATACATTTCTGTGGATTATGATTTAATTCTTTTTGGGTAATTTTGTATCATTTGTTATTTGTGTTTTGCATAAAGGTCAGTGTCAGTGTAATACTTTTCAATTGAGCGGTGACCGGCATGTTGGTCAGAAATGAAATAAGTGCCTATGATTATTATCCATGAGTCTGTGATGCACTTGGATAATTTGTTTGTATTCATTTTAGTTACATCGCTGCTCGCAGCATTAACAGTTAATTTATTAGCAAAAAATATGAAAAGAAAATACACTATTATGAATACAATGTTTCAAAATAATTTTTGTATTGTATTGAATACATATTAACCAATCATATAGCGTCAATTTGTTCAATGATTGTAGGCACGCGCTGCAAAACGAAAAGATCGATATCGTGTTAAAATGGTTTTCCGGGTATATTCACTTGAATGTCAATATGTTCAAAACTAATCATTATTTTTCAACCAAATTTTAACTGCTAATAGAAAACTGTCGTAGCTATTGCATATGTAAATTTGGTTGAGAAGTATTAATTGACACATGAGAAATGTACTTTCAAAAATGGGTTCCGTTTTTTTTGGGACACTCTGTAGAGTATAAACAAGGTCGAAAACAGTCGAAAACGGCAATTTTATCAAATTCAAGGGCACATAACTCTCGACTTTGTGGTAAGATCAGGCTGAAATTCAAACTCACCCGAGATCTTATGATACCAAACATTGTGTCCAAGATTTGTCTTGATTGGTCAATAATTGTAGATTCTAGTGTGTAAACAAGTTCGAAAACAGCCGAAAACAGCAATTTTGTCTAATTCAAGGGCACATAACTCTCGACTTTTTAATCAGATGGGACTGAAAATCAAACTCATCCAAGATCTTATGGTCTCAAACATTGTGTCCAAGTTTTGTCTTAATTGATAAATAATTGTAGATTCTAGAGTGTAAACTGTGTCAAAAACAGCCGAAAATGGCAATTTTATCAAATTAAAGGGCACATAACTCTCATTTTTCTGGTCAGATCCGACTGAAAATCAATCTCATTTGAGATCTTATGGTCTCCAATATTTTGTCCAAAATTTGTCTTGATTGGGAAAAAATTGTAGATTCTAGAGTGTAAATAAGGTCGAAAACAGTCAAAAACAGCAATTTTATCAAATTCAAGGGCACATAACTCTCGACTTTGATGTAAGATCAGGCTGAAATTCAAAGTCATGCGAGGTCTCATGGTCCCAAACATTGTGTCCAAGTTTTGTCTTGATTGATGAATAATTGTAGATTCTAGAGAGTAAACAAGGTCAAAAACAGCCGAAAATGGCAATTTTGTCAAATTCAAGGGCACATAACTCTCGTCTTTCTGGTCAGATCAGACTGAAAATCGAACTCATCTGAGATCTTATAGTCTGCAACATTATGTCCAAGATTTGTCTTCATTGATCAATAATTGTAGATGCTAGAGTGTAAACAATGTCAAAACTAGGTATTTTTCGCATTCAAGGGCAGATAACTCCTGACTTTCTGGTTCGATCTGACCCATAATCGAACTCATCCGAGATCTTATGGCCATACATGTTTTGACCAAGTTTGGTCAAGATTGGCTTATATTTGTAGATGCTAGACTGTAAACACGAAATTGTGGACGGACGGACGGACGGACAGACGGACGGACAGACAGACGGACAGACGGACAAAAAGTGATCACAATAGCTCACCTTGAGCACTTTGTGCTCAGGTGAGCTAAAAATAGAGGAATAAATGCTGGTTATCCACATGTTTTCTTAACCCTTTCCCAAACGGCTCAAAATTTAAAGGTGATACACATTAAAAGCTGTCACAAATGACAAAATGGAAGTTATTAACGATAGAATTTGTGTAAAATATGACATAGAAAATATTGAGACAAAAGGAGAAACTGATGGTTATCTGCAGTTTCTTCTTTTGTTTCAATGTTTTCCCAATCCTTTTCTATTAGGGAAGTCAAAACCAGGCCTTGTTTGGGAGAGGGTTAATCCTAAAGATATTCTGTACTAAATTCAACAGGGTCATTAAAACTACTTATCAATTATGAAAGGGTTAATTCTGATTGGGTTAATTGAGCAAATTTTGTGAAAGTTTCTAAACATTTTGATGGGTTAGTTCAAAACTATTGTAGGTGTAAATATGTCCGACTTCGATTGACATTATCGCTTGCACCATCATTGACTTTCACCCCAATCGAACATCAATAGAGCGAGCTATTTGACGTCATTTCCACAGCTATAGTCCGACCATCGTAAGAACTGTGGTCTGACCATGGCTCCATTACGTCATTTGAAAATAAACAGCGGACCAATCAGTGCCAAGTAAACAAAGATTTGATTGGCTGACACAAAGCGGGGGGTGAATCTTAAATAGATAGAACAGCGCTGGTTCCCTACGATGGCGCAAGCCATCAGCCAATCGAAGTCGGCCTAGAATTATTTTCACTAACAATAGTTTTACGCTGACCCCTAAATTACCTTCAGGGACAAGCATTCCACCTTGCTTCTTCATGGGGATTGGCGCTGGCATTTGTCTGGGTACAACAGTCCTGCTAGCTCTTGGCACAACTGCCTTACTCCCTGTGCCCTGATTGAAAACACAATATGGTTTACTACATAACTTTATAGTATATTGTAAAGTTTAAAACATTACCAGACAGCAATTTTTTTAAAGTAGTAAGGAAATGAGAATTGTGTGTGTGTAAACTACATAGTTTACACATTTAAGATAACAATAAAACAATTCCGGTTGTTTTCCGATGCCTAGTTTTGGAGAAATTAAGTCCCAAAGTGGTGATAATTTACCTGTAAAATTTTCCGATATTCAGAATTCCTCTAACAGTCGCTTAACTACGATAGGTATGCGTGACGTCACCAAATGGAGTTAAAATGGCTAATGGCTACCGATGGTCACGGTTTTACATGTTATGACACCGCGTCTAATTATTTTGAAGAAAACATAGAATTTGACACACCATTCAGCTCAAGAATTTTTTGTAAAGATTTGTGAGACGAATAAGAACGAAATAACAGAGGTAGTTTTGGAAAATACACAACTTGTATTAGTATTACCACTCGCAAAAATCGCAAAATTATAGCGATAAAAATCGTCAAGAGACAAGCGTTTTTAAAGAAAAGAAAATCAACATTCAGCCGATCGTGTGACTGCCACACGTCAATAATCACATTTACAATGAGATTAACACATCGACGCGTGTCACATGATAATGGCAATTACGCATATTGACAAGTTGTAATAATCCAGTTTAATTGACGATTGGGCGTGTCAGGTGGTTAAGAAAGATTCCGATTGGATATTTGGTATAATATGTGAAAGTAGGCGTGGCAATTTGAATTAACTAGATTCGGCACGACGTATGAAAATCGATCGATTTGTCTAAAAAGCATAATTTCATTTTGTTTTCTTTGATATTTGATTGGCAGAGATAAGCTAAATTACGGTTATATGAAATGTTATCTGTCGATGATTGATGTAAATTCCAGTTTTTTTTTGGGGGGGGGGGGGATTAAAATATTAGACCAGTCGCTGTTTTCGTTTATGCATTCGAAATTTGAAAAAATAGATGAAAAAGATTCGGAAACTCTACATTCATTGGGCTCTATTTAACATTATAGGGAAAATACGGCTAGAAAAGAAATATTTTCTGAGCTATATTGCACATTGCACAAGAAAATCTATTTTGTTGTCTGCGACAGCTTTCAAAGTAGAACAGTCTAAATATTTGCCATTTCTTCTTTTCCCAGAATGTTTCTCTCCTGTAACAAGGATCTACGCATGTTTTAATTTTGTTTACCGAAACTTGATTATATTCTGCAGATTTCAAATTTTAGAAATCTTACACTCCATTGTTAGGGGAAATGCTTGGTGAAATGGTTTAACCATAAAATCTAAAAATTACTTCTTTGAAAATGATCATCACCTCACTAAGCCAATCCACTGCAAGATGATAAAAATTTGGTTTTGTCCAAATTCAAAAAATTCACGTGCGACAATTTCAAGCAACGAAAATTTACATTTTGAAGTATTTAGGGATAAAAAGATAATGGGGGATTGAAGAAATTGCATTTCTTAATTTTCCTAAACTTTTTCCTATGCCCACTTGATCACTTTGCCCTTTTCCAAACAAGCCCAAGTTCCGATTTACCTTTTTTGTCATAGATCTCAACTGCTAACAATTTGGACTAGATCTCGTTTTAAGATTTAATTGTTCCAGAAGAGGCCCCTTTTGCCAACGTTGATTTTGATTTTTTAGCTCCACTGGCCGAAGGCCAACGGGGCTTATGTCATGGCCCTGTGTCCGTCGTGCGTCCGTGTGTGCGTGCGTGCGTCCGTGCGTGCGTGCGTAAACAATTTTCAAACATCTTCTTCTCAAAAACTACTGGACCAATTTCAACCAAACTTCACATGAATCATCCTTGCATGAATCTCTACCAAATTCCTTCAAAAGAATAAAATCTGTGCAGAACTTGAATTTTAATTAATTTAATTGAATTAAATTTTCGAAAAATCTTTAAAAATTCTTCTTCTCCTAAACTACTGGACCAATTTCAACCAAACTTCACAGAAATATTCCTTGTATGAATCTCTTCTTAATTCCTTCAAAAAAATCAATTCTGTGTATAACTTAAATTTTAATTAATTTAATTGAATTAAATTTTTGAAAAATCTTTAAAAATTCTTCTTCTCCAAAACCACTGGACCAATTTTAACCAAACTTCACAGAAATCTTCCTTGCATGAATCTCTTCCAATTTCCTTCAAAAGAATAAAATCCGCACAGAACTTGAATTTTAATAAATTTAATTAACTTAAATTTTCCAAAAATCTTTAAAAATTCTTCTTCTCCAAAACTACTAGACCAATTTCAACCAAACTTCACAGAAATCTTCCTTGCATGAATCTCTTCTTAATTCCTTCAAAAAGATAAATTCTGTGTACAACTTGAATTTCAATGAATTTAATTGAATTAAATTTTCGAAAAATCTCTAAAAATTCTTCTTCTCCAAAACCACTGGACCAATTTTAACCAAACTTCACAGAAATCTTCCTTGCAAAAATCTCTACCAAATTCCTTCAAAAGAGTAAAATCCGCGCAGAACTTGAATTTTAATTAATTTAAATTTTCGAAAAATCTTTAAAAATTCTCCTTCTCCAAAACTACTGGACCAATTTCAACCAAACTTCACAGAAATCTTCCTTGTATGAATCTCTTCTTAATTCCTTCAAAAAGATAAATTCTGTGTATAACTTAAATTTTAATTAATTTAATTAAATTAAATTTTCGAAAAATCTTTAAAAATTCTTCTTCTCCAAAACTACTGGACCAATTTCAACCAAACTTCAATGAAATCTTCCTTGTATGAATCTCTTCTTAATTTCTTCAAATAAATAAATTCTGTGTAGAACTTACATTTTGATTAATTAAATTAGATTAATTTTTCGAAATATCTTCTTTTCCAAAACTACTGGACCAATTCTAACCAAACTTCACATGAATCTTCCTTGTATGAATCTCCTCTAAATTCCTTTAAAAAATTGATTTCCGTGTAGAACTTAAATTTTAATAAATTTAATCAAATTGAATTTCGAAAAATTGTTGACCAATCTTCTTCTCCAAAACTACAGGACCGATTTCAACCAAACTTCACAGGAATCTTCATTGCATGAATCTCTTCCAAATTCCTCCACGATCGGATGAAAAGCTTGGTCGCTGTGGGCTAGGCTTATTTTTCGCTATATGAAACATAGTGTAATTTTAAGAACATTTTAAAAATATTTCTGCTACTTAATCACTTATTGGATTTCATTGTAGTCTAAATGTCTAAAAGCCAGTGGAGCGATACAGGGCCATCTTGGCCCTCTTGTTTGTAAAATTTACCCATGTTCTTAAACTCTGATGGCAATACAATATATGTTTTTAAACCAAGTTTTGATATTTAATTGTTCCCTAAATGGATGGTAGAATTTTAGAAGAAAAGATCAAACTAAGGTTCTTTTCTTACATTTCTTTAATAATTCCTGAAAAAAGTAAATGCATTCTGCATTCAAAAAATCAAACAATAATACAAACATGTAAAAGTGCATAACCATTCACATTTTGAACTATACAAGAAACCAAATGTACGCAATAAAAATTGGATCAGTTGCTAAAGCTACAAACTTGATAAATTAATTATCCAACTTCATTTCTGTAAACAATTGTTATTTGCTGCGAAGGGTCAAACAATTTGACATAATCCACGAAGTGTCGTGCGTGCGCTATCCCTTTGAATCACCGATTCTTATAAAAACACGACTAGATTTGCTGTGATTTATCCCTTTATCTCAGGAATGCAAAAAATGAACTTAAGTTTCTTTGATCCTGTTCGCGGATATTTTGGATACAACAATGTGCGATAGGAAATGAATGAAATACAGAATAAACGCATAGACTTTAAATGGCCACTCCAGTTTATGACGTCACAACGCTAATCCCGATAAAAGCTCGCGTTTGATAAAGTAGCACAGGTGAGATAAACGGTTTTTCGTGAATAACTAACTCAATTTTAGGTTTTTATTGGCGAAACTTGCAGTTTTGAATTATTTAAACCTTTGGCCTTTCAGATAATACTAAATAAAATGGCATTTCCTATGTACTTTAAGGCAGGTCCACATTCAAAGATATTTCAGTTGACAAGTTCAAGTAAATGAAAATTTACACTTTTTGTTCTTTTGATGTAGGAAACATTGTGGACAAATGAAGAAATTGCTAGTCACAAGCAATTTCTTAATTTTCCACAATAATTTCCAAACCATTTATTTTATTTGTACCGAGTCAGAAAGCATTATTTATAAATTTTCCATAATGTTTTCAAAAGCAATTAAATTATAAGGTTTCAAAAAGCGTTGTGGAAATGGAATAAATAGTAGTCTATATCTAAAGCAAATAGGTTTGAAAATGTACCATAATTTTCCAGTTACAGTGATAACAATAAAAAGAAATATATAGTTTTTTTTACTTTTGAAATTGTCAAAAATTGAATAAGCTGCAGTAATAGCAATTTTGAATGTAGTTTTTGATATGTTCTAAACAAAATAAGTATAAGATCATCATAACTTTTTAACATGTCTTTTGCTAAACAAAACCTAGTTTTGATGCTCCTAGGAGGAACAGTTTTGGAAAACATTGGGAGAAAAGAAGATGTAGGAGAAATGGTTTATAAAAAAAACATTGAGAAAAAAGAAGTTGATAACAAGCATTTTCTCCTTTTGACTCAGTGTTCTAGGCTTTATTTTACAATTGTCATAATATCCTTATCAACATCAATTTTATCTGCTGCAACAGCTTTAGTTTGGAATAGTCTAAAAAGGTGCTGAAAGGGAAAGGGTTAACCCATTACAATACAACAAAATTTTAGATTGGTCCAAATTCAAAGATGTTGCAGACATCAATATCAAATGTTTTTTTTTCAGATTTTCTGGCCTTTCTGTGTAGAAAGCATCATGGGAAATAAAGAAATTGCTTGTCACAAGCAATTTCTTTATTTTCCCCAATGTTTTCCAAAGCCATCATCTTGTAGGGAGTCAAAATGAGTCATACAAGCAATGTCTTTATTTTCCCCTATGTTTTCCAAAGCTACTATGTTGTAGGGAGTCAAGAGTTATTGTGTTGTAAAGCGTTAAACAATTAATACAATATACTAACTTGTTTCTGAGTACTTGTTGGTTTTTTACTCATATTTATGTCTTGTTCTCTGTTCCGTCTTTAAAATCTGCAATTCATATTAACCAAAACATTTTGAATCATAAGAAACAAGTTGTGTTTGTGAAACATGAATGCCCCTGAAATGGCTATTTTTCTAAAATGTTAAGTTTTGGTGTTAAGGGATAATAAGGGTTACCAGATGACCTTGAGGAAGGTGATATTGCATGGAACAGATACATATCATTGAAAGGAAGTTACCTGGTACATACCAAATTCCAGCTTTGTATGTCCAATACATTTGGAGAAATGGCAAAACGTTAAGTTTTCGGACAGACAGACAGACCAACGGACATTAATAAAACAATATGCCCCCGATCTCTTGATACGGGGGCATAAAAAATGCAAGAGGAGATGTTTGTAAAGCATATATACCCCTCAACGGCCTATCTTTGATGTAGCCATCTAGCAATTTGAAGCAGTTCAATGGTAGTAATGGCAAATAATTTTGTGCTAAAAATAGACTAGGTTTACCAATATATTTTTGATCAATCGTCAGTGTTGTTATAAAATCTATTAACTACGGCTTGAATTAAGCAGTAGTTACGAGATTCTAAAACAACACATAGGAAATATTAATTGTTTGCAGAGTTCTCCCTAGAATGATTTGAAGCTGTAGTGGCTTAAGTTTAAACTGTTTAATTGAACCTTACAATATGTAGTGTTTATGCAAAATTGTGAATTAAAACATTTTGAGCAATTTCTTCTTTTTCCATAATGTTTTTATGCAGATCTGTTATACAAAACACCTTCATTCATCAGTTTTGACATGAAGTACCCCAAATTCCTCTATTTCGGGGACCATTTTGAAGAAATTAACCTGTGAGGTACTTTTGAAGCTGTAGGGGCCTTACACTGATTTAGATGAAGCTGTAGTGGGACCGATACAGCTTATTCGGCTGGAAAGTGCACTGGTTTGTCCGAAATTATGTCACAGTTAACTGGATAAAATTGTTCCCCATTAAATCCATTCTACCTTGCATATTTTTTTTAGTTATGCTCTGGACAAAATATAAGTAGGAAAATTTATCAACAAAGGGCAATGACTGTATAAATATGATTGGCAGAGTTATGTTTTTTATGCACTATACTTCAGCATAATGAGATATATCCACCTATGAAGTTTCATGATCCTATCTTGCATAACTTTTTAGTTATTCTTCAGACAAAAAATTAGGTATGAAAATTAACAAACTGAAAGGGCAATAACTTCAAGATTATGATGGTGGTGGATTGTGAAGAGTTCAGATGTTCATATGAATCCCAACCCCTTAAATCATTCATTCATCATTTATGCATTAGAAAATTGAGTACTTTGAAATTAATCTAATTCTACCACCCAAGGGAGGAAGACAGTTGACCCCCCCTTCCCACCCGCACCCCTTGAAGATAACCAGGATCCACCACTTGGTGAGAGACAAATGTCGAAAAAGATATTAACCCTTTCCCAAATAACAAAATTTTAGGACGATTCTATTTGGAATCTGTTGTAAAGACAAGAAAATTGATGATAATAATTGTAAAATTAGTAAATAATACAGCACAGAAAGCAGTGAGACAAAAGGAGAAAATGCTGACCATCAGCATTTTCTCCTTTTGCCTCAATGCTTTCCCAAGTCTTTTCTATAAGGGACGTCAAAACAGGTCTTGTTTGGGAAAGGGTTAACCAGAAATCAATCAAGGACCCCGTGATGGAAATAAGGATGATGCGCTATCAACTGCCTTATGGCCGTAAAAGCAACTTGTGGAAGTAAAAAGTGCCTTTGGCCAGTGGAGCTAAGAATCAAGGTTAAACACTGGTTTATATGTACAAGGCTATGGATCCCAGAATTCTCTTGACTTCAGCACTATGTACAATTTTTTTTCAAGTCGACTTTGGTATGTTTGACAATTATTCTGATACCTACAAGTCTTTTTGGTCCAAAATTTCAGCAAATCAAGGCAGTGATCTTCTTTGTTGGAATTGCAAAATCAGTCTGAATAAAAGTGAATGTTAATGTTTGACAATTTTTTGTTGATGTAAATTTAGATGTTTTGCCCTGTCAAATTTTTGTTCTGCCTGTCTTTTGTCCATTCGATGATTTGTCTGTCAATGATCTGTTGCACTCCCGCTGGATCTACGGAAACAAGATAAAGCTGTTGTCAGGTGCATTCCAACTACATCCAATAGCTTTATTTCTTCAGAAGTTACTTTGAATGTATTCATTTAACATTGATCGGGGAATCAAGTTTTTACAAGTTATTTGATTCTACTTTCTGGATACTATATCAGTACTCCTGCTAAATGTGTGCGTGGATGAAAAGTCCAAGAACTGCCTCCGCTATGGGAGATCGAACTGGGAACCTCTTTCTCGTAGGCCAACACCAAACATCTCAACCTGGTTATACAGGGAAACTTCATTAGACCTCTTATCTTGACCACGTACACCACACCATATTGAATATTGACTATCCCTTTCCCAAACAAGACCTGGTTTTGACGTCCCTAATTGAATAGGCCTGGGAAAACATTTCAAGAGACAAAAGAAGAAACTGCTGATAACCAGCAGTTTCTCCTTTTGCCTCAATATTTTCTTGAATAAATAACACACAATTTCAATCTTTATTAACATCCATTTTGTCATCTGCGACAGCTTTTGAATTGGACCACCCTAAAATTTTGTCGTTTGGGAAAGGGTTAAACCTGACTAGAGTGAACAACTTTTGGTTCAATGTAACAAGGAAGGAGGATTTCTAACCGAAACCCAGATAAAGATTTAAAAAAGTTTCAGATTATAGTAGTTATTCAATTATTGTAACTACCTTGACGATACCTTGACAATAGTTTTTGGGCTCTGAGGAAAGGAGATAACTCCTTTTTAAGCCCACTTCTTGTTAAAAGTTTCAGTCACTTTGTCTTTTTATATTCTTAATTAGTCTTTGTAGTACAGGTTTGCATTTTTCAATTGGTTGCACTCGTAAGAGTATGTCATAAAGACAATACTAGTCAATATTTATAGATGGCTTCATGGCCAATGTTTGTCAATTCTTGATTTGAACTGGCTCACATCTTTAGCATTTACAATATCATCTGGTAGAGAGTTCCAGTCATTTATAATTTGCTGCGAAAAATCTTGTTTTCTCACTGTTGTTCTGCAACAGGGTTTCTCCAATTTCAGACTATGACCACGGGTTGATGAAACCTTTACAGTTGAGTTTACTTATTGTGAAAAATCTTTCAGTTGGTATTTTTTCTATGCCATGAACTATTTCAAATGTTTGGATCATCTCGCCTCTTCTTCTTCTATGCGCCACGTTTGGTAATTTCTCTTTCAGTCTCTCATGTAACGAGAAAGCTTTCAATTCTGGGACTAACATAGTGGCACATATTTTAACTTTTTCAACACTTTCAATGTCTTTCCATGAAAATGGATGCCAAATAGTATTTCCATTTTCAACAATTGGCCTGATCAAGACTTTGTACAGGAGAATCAACGAATCTTTTTCAATGAAGTCAAACGTTCTTACTTACATCTTACATCTGTTGTTCAGGGTCGCAAGACTAGACGTCTTCTATAAAAAAAAAAAAAATAGGAAGGTCAGAGAACTAGCCTATAAATCTATGGTCAGGCCACAGGTCGAGTATGCCTCATGTGTATGGAGCCCACATACCAAGGCAAACATCTCAAAAGTTGAGATGGTCCAAAGAAGGGCTGCACGATGGGTCATGAATGACTACTCCCCTCTCTCGAGTGTAAAAACCATGCAGGAACATCTTGACTGGCGTTCTCTTGAAAATCGCAGGCATGACAGCAGAATCATTATGTTTTATAAGATATACCATAACTGGTTTACAGATAACTCGTACCATGTCAAACTCGTACCAAATCCAACTCGTACCATTTTAGTCAACTCGTTCCAAATTTTAGTCAACTCGTACCAAAAATGGTAAAATGCAGGAGTCAACTCGTACCTTTTTTTATATCTCAGTTTTTCATTTCCCCAAACCAAAAAATAGTTAATCTTGATATTTCATATTAGTTCAACAATCATTATTTTTCTCTTTTTTTTTTTTTCAGATATGATTATGTTTTCTTGTATAAAGAGGGAAGATTAAATATAATACAGAGAAGCACGCCGACAGAAAGAAAATATTATCAAAGCGTCAAAGTCCAAACTTTAATCCCTAATTAGAAACAAGCGAATCTTTTAATCAATATAATTGTACATTGGATGACATAACAATTATGCCACATAGATCTAAAGGCGGCATATTCTCTTATTGTTAAAGGGACATTTCATTCCAATTTCAATTTTTTAAAGTATGTCTTGATGCCAAAATTGGTTATTCTAATGAGTATAAATACTATTGGTTTTTTGAAGTTGTTGCCAATAAGCGAGAAACACGCATTTAAAGTTGAGACATAATAGATAAATTGCATATAAATCCGAACTGTTGTCCACAACAATTTGTTCAATTTTAACACAAAAATATAAATTTCTCGTAAACGGCGCAATATTTTGGCTCGAAATTTTCAGAATTTTCATAAGGAAATATGCTCTTTCAGATAAAAATAAAAGTAAAATCTATGACAAAAAATTCTGAAATGTCACTTTAAAATTAATCCTATTTTATTAAGGTCTTCAAAACAGGGTATTATTTGTAAAACGGTAAAT
Organism: Fragum sueziense; assembly: GCA_963680895.1. Classification (NCBI taxonomy): domain Eukaryota; kingdom Metazoa; phylum Mollusca; class Bivalvia; order Cardiida; family Cardiidae; genus Fragum; species Fragum sueziense. Next base: position 25,697,853 of record OY804598.1, read on the forward strand.
AATTTATTTTACTTTATCCTGATCGAAATTAAGGGTGCGAATCACACGCTACTTTAATTATGACGCGTGGCTACTGTTTACCAACGCGTGGCTATTTTTTACCCTCTGTCTCAGTATGACAGGACCCCAAATCAAGCTGATAGGACTAAAATGATTGTTTATGATAGGATTCTTCTATTGACGGGTTTTGTTACATGTCTGCTCTAAAATTAATACGAGTATTGTAGAAAATGGTAAGAATGTCACTTGGTGACATTATACTCTTTTCCTCACAATACTCTGAAACAATATCAATAAACCTCCTATAACTCATCGGCTATAAATGTAGAGTTGTATTAAAACACTTTACTCCTTGTTGTTGAAACAGTTATAACCGATAGACTACACTTAACCCTTTTCCCAATAATTAAGGGTGTGAATCACACGCTACTTTAATTAGGACGCGTGGCTACTATTTACTGACGCGAGGCTATTGACTACCCTTTACCTCAGCGATAAAAATAATAGGCAGTTTATCTGTCCCTTTAGTCCAGCAGCCACATTTCTTCTCTTTTTTAAGCTTTTTACAGAGCCAGTTTTTAATAAAAGCAATTATACTGGATAGTTTGATATTTTGTCACCATATCTAATCTTATTAAAGAAATAAAACAGCCTTTTGGCGCAACAGAGGAACAAGCTTATAGAAGCTTATTGTCATCTGCATTATATTTTATATAAGCTGGTTCAACTGCCGGTCTTCCTCTTCAGACGATGGTGCCAACCGAAAAGACAGAATGATTATGTTAACCCATTACCATAACACCAAACTTCAGACATTATTAAATTCACAGAAATAATACAGATGACAATTTCAAGTGATAGAAATTTTACGTCTTTTGGGAGAGAAAACATTGTGTGAAATGAAGACAACAAACTGTTAGATATGATTTCTTTGATCAAAATACATGAAAGACAATTGATTTACGATCCTGATAATAAAAAACCGCAAACTGTGATAAATAAATATACATATAAATAAATATACGTGTAAATATTTACAATCAAATTAAAATTCAACAACATAGTTGAGCAAACATATAACAAAGGCACACTTATTCCAATTAAATAAAATACTTGTAAATCATTAATAGCAGTAATTCCCATAAACAAATCAACATAACTAAATTGAATTTACAATTGTCATGATATTTTATACCAAATATTATCATAAAATTTCAATAATATAACAGTGCTATCTAGCCTTTTAATTTTTTGTTGTTTGGAAAAAGGGTTATGCAATTGCATGAATATAAACCAAATATGTTTGTGTAGTAAAATTTTGTCAAATATTGTTCATCTTTTTTAACCCATTACCAAAAGGTGAATGCTTTTGACTCCTCACAAGATAATGGCTTTATAAAATTCATTTCCCCCACAATATTTTCTATCACAAAAGACCAAAAGATTTTAAATTTCCTTAACTTCATCTTGAAATTGTCGTCTGTCACATCCTTGAATTTGTCGTCTGGTAATGGTTTAAAGTTTATATTATTAGATGTATGATATTATAATAAATAGAGACATTTTTTTTTAAATACGGAATTGTTGATTTCTTTATCCTCAGTACGATCCCAACAACAGTTTCAATATCCATTTCTTGTCGATGGTACCTGAAAAAAAAAGGGGGGGAAATGAGAAAATTGTTATATTCGCCATTTCCTCTTTTTTTCTTAAATGTTTTATCATTGCTATCTATGCATACATTTAAAAAAAAGTTGAAAATACGATTTCACTAAATATTTGTATTCGGTCAAAATTTTGATCTTATAAAGGTTTAGTTGAAAATACGATTACACTAAAATATTCGGTCAAAAGTTTTATCAAATAAAGGTTTATACTGATGTCTTCTAACAGTAAAAACATTTACAAAGTCTTTCAATAACATTTTTGGATAACAAATGTTAATTCCGATGCTAGCAAATAAATAGGATAAAAAATTGTATAGAGAACATTTGGGGAAAATGTTATTAAAAAAAGGTACGAGTTGACTCCTGCATTTTTCCATTTTTGGTACGAGTTGACCAAAATTTGGTACGAGTTGACTAAAATTTGGAACGAGTTGACTAAAATGGTACGAGTTGGATTTGGTACGAGTTTGACTTGGTACGAGTTATCTTGCTACCACCATAACTTAGTAGCAGTAAATCTCCCATCCTATGTTCATACACCCTATAGACTAACTAGACACATGCATCCCTTATCCTTACTACAAGTTCGTACTCCGACTGATTACCATAAATTCTCCTTTTTCCCACATAGCATAGTGCTCTGGAATAAACTACCCAGCCACATCGCCACTCTGCCTGATCTTGAGCATTTCAAACAGGCAGTTGGTAAGTTACAGTATTAGTCTAGCCATCAATGTTTTAAAGTTTTATCTTTTAACTTCTTATCGCACAACTAACAATCTTACATTTTAATATTCTCGAACTTTTTTATCAGTTCACTTCATCTGACATTCTCTTGTCAGATTTCTTTTACTTTTCACCTTACACTAACAATCGGACGTGCACTTATGTCCTGCCTTTAACACTCGAGAGAGGGGTTGGCAGTATACAGAGATAGATAGATTGGTGGGTTTACAGTCAAAACGGCCCAAGGGCAAAACGGCCCAATACCAAAACGCCCCGGTTTTTGGTCAAAACGGACCGGTTTTTGGTCAAAACGGCCCAAAGCAGTTTTTCAACTTGGTCAAAACGGCCCAAATTATTTTTAACATACAAATATAAAGATCGATATATTTTAATATTATAATTGTTATTATTTCGATTATAATTTCTGAGTATATTTTTGTAAAAAAATGCATTATAGATCTAGTTTTAATTGTGAAATTATATTCTAAAACTGCAATTTTAAATAGAAAAATGTTTTTAAACATTTATTGAATATTGTTCTTATGAGATAAATTTCATCGTTTCTTTGTAATATGTTTTTTTTTTTTTTTTTTTGTTTTGTTTTTTTTTTGTTAATTACAAATATTACGTTAATTGATTAAAAAAATTATCAAACAATTGTCTATTGATCTTTTGATTGTGTCAAATTAAAGTCGAACGCCTATAATGTGCATTGCCTAATTGTTAATGCATGTAAATTGTATGTGATGTTTGTTACAGTTATCAGTTGTTTGTTGATTGTTTGATAATTATTGGCATAATTATATTGATTGTGTCATATTAAAAACGAACGTATGTAATGCGAATTGTCTAATTGTTAACAGGTGGTCTAATTGATCGTTAATTTGTATAGCATTATCAATAATGAATTTGTTTCATGTATATTGTCATAAACGTTTCTTTAATTGGAATAATCGCTTTAATCGTTTTCAATTACTGACAAAGTTTGGTTGTAATTACATGTATACATATTTTTGTTACTTACCCAAAGATTAAAGGTTGTTTCTTCTGTTTGTTTTCCTAATTAGTTATTTGAAAGACCAGATTGTTGTAAGATGAAACCTTACAGAAAAGGAGGGAAACGAACCCATAAATAGCAATGTCTCCTTTTCTCTCCAATTTCAATAAGATAAAATAATGCAAGTGTTATTTTTTTCATTTCGGATCAAAGTAAAACACTAATCTTAAAAATGTAATCTGACACTTCTGTTTATTTGGTCCAGTGACAAACGGTAGACATAAGTAACAAAATGTTTCACACGTATCTTAAATGCAGTGTATATTGCACCTATATATGATATACGTATCCAATTCTTTAAACCTTATTTCTGTAGATGGCCTAACCTCTTTAAATTTGAATGTTTAATGTCATCCAACAACCCCAAAAATATTTTTAATTTGGCAAAGTTTATTCATGATGCAAACCAATCACGGGAACAAGAACTTAGTAGAATTAATAACTAATATCCATACTTCTTCACTTTTTTCTCCTACATCATGTTGGCAAATATTGTTCATGTTTTTGTTATTTTGCTATTTGTACAAATTGTATATCATATAGCAAATAAAATGTTTTTGTATTGTATTTGTATTGTATATCAATCGTCCCATGCTACTGATAATTTGTTGACACGCGTCGCGGGTCAAACCTATCCTAACGGCAATAGGCTATTTGAGGCTGGGTTATCTAGAAAGCTCTTGCAATATCTTAGAGAATTTGATAGAAATGTATTAATAAAAGTAAATACATGTAGTGAGATAAAAGCAGAAAATATTGTTCACCTTATTATTTAATGTTTTTCATAACCATGCGATAAAATTTTCTTAATGGTAAAATGGCTAAGTAAAGTGTATTATAAAGTATATATTATTGGTATAAAAACATTATATTTATACCACTAGATCTGATCAATAGATTTTCTACGAACATCTTTTTTTTTATTTTGTCTATTTATTTTTTGGGCCGTTTTGACCAAAGTAGGGCCGTTTTGCTCTTGGGCCGTTTTGCCATTGGGCCGTTTTGGTGTGATACCGATAGATATAACCCCCTCATGGTTAGAAACCCAGTTCTGACTATTAGAGACAAACAGGGTCGAAATATCTGTGGGACGAATTGTCATAGCATAAAAAAGAAGATAAAAGTATTACTTATTTTGAAAATACCTACCAGCAAATTAACTTTATTCAATCTTAGGAAAGTTGGATTCTCATAGAATAAATATTTACTCTTGTTTATCATTCATGCATGCACCGTCCGCCATTTGTAAACAACTTTGTTGCAACCAAAAAATATCTTTAACATTTTGACCTCTTGTCAGATACTATTGTCAAGAAATTTCAAAATTTTATAAAGATTATAAATTTCACTTTAAAAATTTCTTTCAATTATTAAAATAAATTATCCTACGAGAATTCGAAAACTCGAAATTTTGTCATCGAGATTAGAATTCAAAATGTCGGACGGAGGTTGGGGTAAGTCATGTGGAGTAACATATTGCGCTCTTTTATCCAATAGATTGCCCTGATCAATCGATTACTGTGTCCTGTTTAATCTATTTCAGACGACGAAGATTTCGAACCGCCAGCACCGGTGTCGGCTGCCACAGATAAGTGGGAAGGAGAGGATGAAGCTGACGACGTAAAGGTATGGTGAAATTCTGGAAATTAGTCATTTTCCATTCATAGAAAGTAGAACAGATCCACTATTGATTCGGTCGGCACAATCCCTTCAACCAATCAAAAACGTCGTTAGTCATAAAGTGCGGACCTGCACTCATTCGGTAGAGGTGAAAGCTTTGGGTTTTTTTTCGTTAAACAGGTTGGTGAAATTTCCCGATAGAATCAGTCGGCATGATGTCATAGCCTCACTTTCATTTTTTCATCGAGGGTACTACCTCGGTCTTTATCGTTACGGGATACCAACTTTGAGGCAGATTATTTCAAAAATCCATTGTTAAAATTCATAAACAAAACTCTTTCTTTAAAGAATGTGATTTAAACTTTCTAACTACCAACGCATTTTTAATAATCATGCGTAGTCGTCGAGATATTAATGCTGAAAGTTGGTAATGCTTCAACGAAAAAGACGGAAGCTTTCACCTCCACCGAATGAGTGCAGGTCCGCTGACAATGTTTTTGATTGGCTGAAAGGATTGTGCCAACCGAATCAATCGGGCAATATTGCCAAATCGGGCAATCTTGCCCGATCGCGCAATAGCAAAATTGAAAGGAAAGAGCAAAAAGACTAAATTGCGGTGAAATGTTTCGATGTCGAGTAACCAAAGTTTTGGGGCATATTTTTTAGACCTCCCGTCACACATTCCCAAAGAAATTTCCCATCAAAGTGGTCTATCTTCATGCGCCCAGAGTGGGGAGGTGAAGATAGAATTACAGTGTACATCAAAAGTTATGTTCCTATTTTTGCTTGGAGTAATGGATGAACTTGAAAACTTAAAAATGCGTTTGTTTTGATCCCAAATAAACACTTTTCATTTTTAATCAACTATGTTCTTAAATGCACATAGCAATCATGTTGTTTTGATAGTGAGCACGGGATATTGCAGTATTTAGTTAGTATTACCCACATAAATATGCCACATAACTTTTGGGTGTAGACTGCTTTTATTGCCACCTCTCTGATAGACAAGAATCTGTCCTACATTGGTGGGTTTTACCGGTCCAGAAATTATAGAAAGGGAGGACCCTAGTTGGTGAAAAAAGTTTACAGTGATAAATACTGGGAAATGTAAGGTTTTGTTCTTTTAGTTAATTTCCTATTCATTCCAATGTAACCAAAATGAGTCTGGGCGCATGAAGATAGACCACTTTGATGGGAAATTTCTTCAGGATTGTGTTACGGAATGTCTAACCCATATATATGCCCAAAAACTTTGGTTTCTCGACACCAAAACATTTCACCGCAATTTGACTTTTTGCTCTTTTCTTTCAATTTCGCTATTGCCCGATTGGGCAAGATTGCCCGATTGGGCAATATTGCCCGATCGGGAAATTTCACCAACCTGTTAAAGCATTACCAACTTTCAGCATTAATATTTTGACGACTACGCCTGATTATTAGAAATGAGTTGGTAGTTAGAAAGTTTAAATCTGACACATTCTTTAAAGAAAAAGTTTTGTTTATGAATTTTAACAATGGATTTTTGAAATATTCTGCATCAAAAATGGTATCCCGTAACGATAAAGACCAAGGTAGTAAGTACCTCGATGAAAAAATGAAAGTGAGGCTATGACGTCATGCCGACTGATTCTATTTTAACAGATAAGAGAGAAGAATGTTTATTGTTCTGATTGGAAACCATGCCTGTGTGCCGATTTTTATGCTCCCTGAAGGGAGAGCATATAGTCGCCGCTTTGTCCCTCCGTCATTCCGTCCGTCCGTCCGTCCGAAGCGATTTCTCCATAACCCTTGGGCCAAATCAAAGGAAACTTACCATGTGAACTCCCTATGACTAAATGCCGATGTACTTTTCCTGGTTTTCGGATTTCAGGCCTCGTCATGGGAAAAGGGGACTTAAGGTTAAATACAGTTTTTCTCTAATTTCTCCTAGTCTAATGGTCAGAATTTGATGAAATTTCATATTTGAGTAGCAAATCAGATGCCCTTGACATTTAATTATTTGAAATTTGCATATGAAAATATGTCATGGAAAAAGGGGGCTTAACATTTGTTAGCATTATGTTAGCTCTGCATGGCATATATTTTTGGCCTTGAAGAAGGCCAAATTTAGCATGCCATTTTTCTCAGGGCATGCAGAATTACTAGTCGGCCTTATCTTGTGAAAACGTTGAACGCAGATAGATAGTGTTCTTGCGCGATGAAAAGTAGATCGGAACTGGATTAGATCTATACTACTTTATGCAGATTTTCTAAATTTCGACCCATGTACATTACAAAAGAAGTAAATAAAACAAGCGGCGATGAAATGATTTTCATGATTTTTTTATCCCCGTCTCGATCTGCGCATGGGTTGACCCCCCCCCCCCCCCCCCCACACACTGGGAAAAGTCCCTGATTCCGCGCTCGTATATTAATACGCGTAGACTGAAGACGATGAATCTTCCCGTAAGATCAATTACGGAAATGTATAGCTCTAAGCACTGGGGTTTTGCTTTGTAATGCTTATATGGGTATGGCAATTTGTCATTCAACCAAATGCATTTTTAAAACACTCAACGTATTGCGGCATATTGTAATCTCTTACTATGCTAATTATACGCCCGTCGAAGACGGAACGTATTATGGGATCACCCGTGACGTCCGGCGTCCGGGCGTCCGGCGGCGTCCACTTCTTTGTCCGGAGCATAACTCTGTCACCTTAAGTCCGATTGACTTTAAACTTGGCAGTTATATTCTTCTCATCATTACGGAGTGCAGTGCACAAGAACCATAACTCTACCTGGCTTTTTTTGAGTTATTGCCCTTTGTTGTTTTTCATACTTGAATCTTGTCCGGAGTATATCTCTAAAAGTATAATAGTTAGGATCATGAAACTTCATGGGTGTATAGATCTCAACAAGGGGGAGTGCAGTTCAAAAGAACTATAACTCTACCTGGCCTATTTTTTAGTTATTGCCCTTTGTTGTTTTTATACTTGAATCTTGTCCGGAGTATGTCTCTAAAAGTATAATAGCTAGGATCATGAAACTTCATGGGTGTATATATCTTATCAAAGGGGAGTGCAGTTCAAAAGAACCATAATTCTACCTGGCCTAATTTTTGAGTTATTGCCCTTTGTTATTTTTCATACTTCATTTTTGTCCAGGGCATATCTCGAAAAGTATAATAGCTAGGACCATGAAACTTTTACCAACCTGCTCCCCCTGTCAACATAAAGCTGTGTTACGGGCGTATCTTGTGACAGTTTGACACCTTGTTAATATTTAAAGAAACTCGTTCATTGCAAAATTTTCCGTAAATGTTCGTTTTTCCCCCGCGAAAGAACTATTGGGTCTATAGAAATACCGGAACACACGAAACGCGTCAGTGATTACCGATACACACTTGAAATATACTGAGAGGCAAAAGAAAGTATACAATTTTCGTTTGTCAATATCTCTCTTAATTTTCATCATATCGACTCAAAATTTTGTAAAATTTCTTTCTACCCATTAAGTAATAATACGGTGTCGGTAAATTTCACATGAAATTGCTTGAATATCCATACTCTTGCTACATGCTGATTTTGCAAACTTTGCACGTGCGAGTTAGTGGAGCATCAAATATTGCTGTTCATCCTTATTTGATTTCTTTATTTGTTATCACAACAAATCACAAGCTTAAATTTTCTCTAACATTATAACATCATTCTCGGTGGCTGGTAGAAATCGATCAATATTCTACTTTTTGGCATTGGGGCCCATTTTTCTATGACACAACTTACTATGAAAGAAACGTGACACTATAAACCCTTAGTCAGGTAGCTAGGAACATTCTGTGCAAATATTGGTCAAAATTCGTCAATAAATTTAGAAGGAGTTATGTCGAATAACTTGTTTACATCAAGTCACCTTTTACCATGACGCATCGTTAGATGGAAAAGCACTAATAACTTACGCATGATCCTAGGTGACTTGGCACTATCCATGGAAATTCCACCCAAATCCGTTCAGAAATGTAGGGGTTGTGTCAATGTAAATGTTTGCATTAATTAATTGATTAAGTCCCCTTTTTCGATGACGCTGTGCGATATGAAAACACCTTTGCAACGGAAGGAAGGACAGACAGACTGATAGGCTGAGAAGGTTACATCAACAAACGATCACATTCGGTGGCGTTTGAAATCGTACATAGTCTATTACTCGTTTTCTCGGAAAACGTGAAAGAACTATGGTGTATACTTATTTTTGCCTCTCAGTATATTTGGTTTTCCAATACTGTAGGTAATAGTAACGATTTGTTATTCTTTAATCTGTCTTAAAACTTTGTTATTTATATATCTATGTATTTGTATGTGTTAGATAGTTATGTTTTAATAGGCAGATTCATGATTTAATAAGGTTCTAAATGATATATTGTGAAGATATATCGAAATAACATCACGATTTGTCGGCAATGATTTAACTTCATTTAATAAATCGTTATCCAATCCATTACTTCATCTTGATTGTTTGAACAAGATATGAAATATGGAATTTACCATTATCTCACCCATTCCAAAATGTAAAAAACTTTTGACTTGTCAAATTCCAAAGCTAATGCACACGACATAATGGGCATTAATAAATTTGGAAATTGTGCTCAATATAGCAAAAAAAAAAAAAAAAAAATTCTAATTATGCCGCATTGTTTTCCAAAAACATATTTTACCAGAGGTGTAAAGAAATATTACAAGATATACAGTTGATCTATTGTCAAGGTCATCTCCAATCTTTCTCTAGAAACAGGTATTGTCTGTTCAAAGTATAAAGCCAGCAACTATAGGCCAATCTCTTTAATCTGCATAGCATCAATAATTATGGCGCGCATCCTGATAACAAACATCATGTGCCACTTTGATAAGAATAATCTACTTAGCCAGTACCAGCATGTCTTCAGAGCAAAACATACCTGTGAATCTCAATCGATTAGCCTTACCCAAGATGCATACGACAATCTTGAAAATGGTCAACAAGCGGATATATACTTGAAATGGATTTTAGTAAGGCATTTGATTTGGAACCACCTTCCTATAGCCGTCTCAGATGCTACTACGCTCAGGGGGTCAGGGTCGCCCTACCACAGCATGCTGCGGCCCTACCCAGTAGCAAGTAACGGGCTGATGGGTGTACATAGTTTTAACTGTACCCTATAGACTTTTAGCTGTACATAACCAATGGAAGTGGTGATTGTCTCATCCCATCGTAGGTCAAATACATTCTATGAAGAACGCTGACCTAAACCGGAAGAAGAAGAAGGTTGATCACAACAATTAAATATTCAAATTGAATAAGCTGGACGTCCTTCTACTGATCTCAAGATGGATATAATCCTTCTAAAAGGATCGTTCTCAAAGAGTAGGTATTAATGATCACTCATCAACTACTCTACCCGTTCTCTTAGGCGTCCCTCGGGGTTCAGTGCTCTGTCCATGTCTTTTCTTAGTCTAGTATGTAAATGATCTGCATGTGTTCAAATTCTTCAAGGCCTTCAGCGCTTTCAGCGCTTTGATTTTTTATTGTGACAATGCCTTATTTGGGGAGCATTTTCCGTCTCTGACGCCTCTTGTACTAAAACATTTGACATATTGTGAAGTTTTCGATAGATGAATGAACTATTTCACTCAGTCTGAAAATATCAAATTTCCTTAGATTTTGTGTCCTATGCATGTCCACAGATTGTCAGGCATTCAACAACGTCTCTTGTACATCTTTTTTTTCTGGGGCCCTCTGGAGCATTGTCATACAATTGTGACTATTTTCACATGTGCGAACAACAACATAATGTTAAACGCAGGATTTATTTCTTACCTTCAGGATGCTTGGGATGCTGAAGATGACGGAGAGAAAAAAGAAGAGCCAGGACAAGGTCATTATCCCTATACCAATTAACAATATTTTGTCCAAATTCAAAGAAATGATGCTGACTGCAATTTTAAGTGAATGGAATTTTATATTTTGGAGTAGAAAACATTGAAATAAATGAAATTGCTTGTGACAGTCACAAGCAATTTAGTCACAAGCAATTTCATTTTCCACAAAGGTTTCTTGAGCCTTTATGATTATTAGCTCACCTGAGCACGAAGTGCTCAAGGTGAGCTATTGTGGTCGCTTTTTGTCCGTCGTCCGTCCGTCCGTCCATCTGTCCGTCCGTCCGTTCACAATTTCTTTCAACATCTTCTCCTCCTAAACCATTGGACCAATTTTGACCAAACTTGGCAGGAATGTTCCTTGTGTGATACTTTTCAAAACTTGTTCATGAATTTTTGATTTGTCAAAAAATGTGGGCGTGGCAGGCAGAAAGGGGCTTATCAGACTAGAAATCATAAGAAAATTCTTTAAAAATCAACCATTTGGCCCAATTGAACCAAACTCGACAGGACTATTCCTTGAGTCACTCTTTTCAAAATTTGTTCACAAATTTTTATATTTGTCGAAAAATGTGGCCGTGGCATGGAGAAAGGGGCTTATTAGACTTAGAGAAATCATTAGAAAATTCTTTAAAAATCAACCATTGGGCCAATTTGAACCATACTTTGCAGGAATGTGCCTTGAGTCATTCTTGTCAAAATTTGTTCACAAATTTTTTCATTTGTCAAAAATTGTGGCCGTGGCAGGGAAAAAGGGGCTTATCAGACTTGGAGAAATCAGAAGAAAATTCTTTAAAAATCAACCATTGGGCCAATTTGAACCATACTTGGCAGGAATGTGCCTCAAGTCATTCTTTTCAAAATTTGTTCAGAAATTTTACATTTGAAAAAAAAAACATGGCCGTGGCAGGGATAAAGGGGCTTATTAGACTTGGAGAAATCGTAAGAAAATTCTTTAAAAATCAACCATTGGGCCAATTTGAACCAGACCTTGCAGGAATGTGCCTTGAGTCATTCTTTTCAAAATTTGACCACAAATCTTTTTATTTGAAAAAAATTGTGGCCTTGGCAGGGAGAAAGGGGCTTATCAGACTTGGAGAAATCATAAGAAAATTCTTAAAAAATCAACCAATGGGCCAATTTTAAGCAGACTTTGCAGGAATGTTCTTTGAGTCTCTCTTTTCAAAATTTGTTCACAGTTTTTTTCATTTGTAAAAAACTGTGACTGTGGCAGGGAGAAAGGGGTTTATTAGACTTAGAGAAATCATAAGAAAATTCTTTAAAAATCAACCATTGTGCCCAATTGAAGCAGACTTTGCTGGAAGGTTCCTTGAGTGACCCTTCTCAAAACTTTTTCGCGGATTTTTGATTCGTCAAAAAATGTGGGTGTGGCAGGGAGGAAGGGGCTTATCAGACTTAAAGAAATCATAAGAAAATTCTTTAAAAATCAACCATTGTGCCCAATTGAACCAGACTTTACTGGAATGTTCCTTGAGTTACTCTTTTCAAAATGTGTTCACAAATTTTTCCATTGGTCAAAAAATGTGGGCATGGCAGGGAGGAAGGGCTTATCAGACTTAGAGAAATCATAAGAAAATTCTTTAAAAATCAACCAATGGGCCAATTTTAAGCAGACTTTGCAGGAATGTTCTTTGAGTCTCTCTTTTCAAAATTTGTTCACAGTTTTTTTCATTTGTAAAAAACTGTGACTGTGGCAGGGAGAAAGGGGTTTATTAGACTTAGAGAAATCATAAGAAAATTCTTTAAAAATCAACCATTGTGCCCAATTGAAGCAGACTTTGCTGGAAGGTTCCTTGAGTGACCCTTCTCAAAACTTTTTCGCGGATTTGATTCGTCAAAAAATGTGGGTGTGGCAGGGAGGAAGGGGCTTATCGGACTTAAAGAAATCATAAGAAAATTCTTTAAAAATCAACCATTGTGCCCAATTGAACCAGACTTTACTGGAATGTTCCTTGAGTTACTCTTTTCAAAATGTGTTCACAAATTTTTCCATTGGTCAAAAAATGTGGGCATGGCAGGGAGGAAGGGCTTATCAGACTTAGAGAAATCATAAGAAAATTCTTTAAAAATAAACCATTGGGCCAATTTTCTATTTCCCTTATCTGTTGCTCTCAGGCTGGCCCCATGTTTATCTTATGTAAACAAATAAGGGATTAGCTTTAGCTTATCAGATGGTAATCTTTCACTAAATTCTATCAATCAGAGACAAAATCTTGTTAATTGAGCCTATCATAAATGATCAATCTCTAACAGATCAGTATGCTTTGAAAATTAGCCCTATGTTGTATATTGCGAAATCATGAAATAATTGTTGAAAATTAACTAACTCAACAATTGTGCTAATTCATACCCAACCTTACAGGATCGATTGGAACAAAATTATTTCTTAATTGTTTCCAAACAGAAAGTCCTTATAAGTTTCATGCCTTTGAATTTGACAAAATTGCCATTATCACTCTTGTCATCTTGATTCAGGTGAGCGATTTAGGACCATCATGGTCCTCTTGTTTATCTTGTTGGATAGATCTATCAAAAAGTGTCAATATGTGGTACATGTAATGGGTTACATTATTGAAAAGAATATTAACCCTTGTTATACAAGCTATTGCTCAATGCTGCATAGTCCAATCTTGATTTTGATTGATTGAATGGGGTTTAATGCCTCTTTCAACTGCTATGGTCTCTTTGCGGGTGAAGCACCTACTGTTACAATGGATTCCTGTCTTTTTTTCTCAGCATTACTACCACAAAATAATTTCCAAATTCCAAGCCTCCAGCTGCTGACCCATGTGGTTTGTGGGTATCAATTTCCAACCATTCAGGGTTCAACACTAAGGCACGTCCGGCAGACATTCACTGCCTGTTGTCTGCTCCGGGCTAGCTAGACCCGCAAGATACTAGCCAGGCTGGTTGTCCTAACTTCAAAGCGAAAATTCACTTACCCTGTAATTAACTCGTCTGCTTTGTACAAAATTCACTCTCGCTTGTAACATTCTCTTCTCAAAGTACGGTAGAATTGAGTTTAATATTTCCAACAATCGGGAAAGTGAAACTAAACAAGTAAACATAGTAAATCTATGTTACTCATATGCGATGATTTCAGCAAGATCAGAGGAAACGCCGCAAACACAGTCATTTGATGACGTAGTCATTCCAGTCTCAATATAATCATGTGATTTTTTCCCAATCCAAATAAGGTTACGTTTTACTATGATTTGTTTATAAAAATCGCGTGTGCCAGCAAGCGCCGGAAAAGGGGGTGAAGCAGTGAAAACAAAACGGGGTCGCTAGTTTGATCCCCCGCTTCTCCAGTCTTTCGGATGAGACTTTAAACCGAGGTCCCGTCTCCATATGACCTTAGCGGTTGAGTGGGACGTAAAACTCCATAAAATCCAATCCAGCCTCAACTTTGAAAGTAGTATAGATAAACCAGCATATTGGCTTACTGTTTGTATACCCTTTCCCACATAATCAAATTATATACATGTAGCTCTATTTCAAGAAAAACACCATTTTCCAAATTACATTGACAGGGCTAGAATTTCCCTAAAAAAGTGACTCGCAATATTTTGCTAGTGGCTTTTTAAACCACTAGCAAAAAGGCAAATTCACTCGCAATTTGGTTTTCATTTTGAAAAATAAAAGCTTAATATGGTTCATATAATTGTTCTTTTAAAGGACATGTCTGAAGACCAGTACAGTTAGCCAATTTTGTAAACCTTTTCATGCTGCTTTGATAAAACTTGTGGGTTGGTAATATTTTTCCACTAGACAAAAAAATCTAGTATCAGATAGAATCACTAGCAATTTCTAATTTTAACTATTTTAACAAATTGCCAGTATGCTAGTGGAAATTCGAGCCCTGATTGATGCAAAATTGTTTTTGTGCTTCGCAAATTGTCCATTTATTTATTCATTCACTCATTCAAAAATAATTATTCATTCATAACTTTTGCTTCATATAGAGTAACCCACTATATTTATTTTGCAGAAATCAAAGCTGTTCAGAGAAAGAAAAAGAAGCCTTTGGCAGAAAGAATTGCAGAAAAGGAAGCTGCCCGCCAAGCTGAATTAGACAGAGAAGTATGGGGCTTTTAACTGATTACCAATACTAAACTACAAAATTTTAGACTGGTCCAAATTCAAAGATGTTACAGACAACAAATTCAAGTGGATTAAATTTTACATATTTTCAATTTGGTCTTTTTTTGTAGAAAACATTGTGGAAAATGAAGAAATTGCTTGTGATAAGCAATTTTCTTCATTTTCCACAATATTTTATTAGGCATATCTCTTGAGAGGTGTTGAAAAGTGTCGCAGTGGGGTGATGGGTTACATATGTTGGTTGCATTAGGACTCCAGAAACCTATAAATTGCTTTTCTAGATCGAATTTTGAATTACAATTCCAGCTAGATGAAGTTTCACTAATTTGATATAATTAGATTAGACTAGAATGCTCTTATCTGTTGCTCTGAATATTACTTAAATTTTTGAGACCAATGATAAACCATATACACAAGTTGTTTGTGTGCATTATAGAAAGAAGAAAGTAGAGAACTGACAAAAGAAGAGAAAAGAGCAGAAGCAGAGAGGTTGAAAAAGATCCAGGAAGAATCCGATCTGAAACTAGCCAAAGAGGCCTTTGGTAGGTGGAATTTTATAGTATTACAAAAAATGTTGATACCAATCGAAAAGGATTGCAAACATAAAAAAAAATATGTCAAAAATATGTATGCTTTGCTGATTTTCAGCCATTTTTTTCTTTTAACCCATTACCACACAGTGACGCCTTTTGACGCCCAACAACAAAAAGGCTTTGGAAAACATCCTGGAAAATGAAGAAATTGCTTGTGACAAGCAATTTCTTCATTTCCCACAATGTTTTGTATGTAGAAATACAGAAAAATGTAAAATTGCAATCACTTTAAATTGTCGTCTGCAACATCTTTGAATTTGGTCAAGTCTAGATCAGTGCTTCTGAAATATTTTGAAAATCTACTTGTCCATGGACAAGTGTTGATCCAAAATTGACTTGTCCGTATCAAAAACCAACTTGTCCGTACAAAACCCACATACTTTTCAATAGCTTCATTTGTTTATTGCAAATCTATTATGAGAGTCTAACTATTGTCTACAACAAAATTTGTACATCTAATTATCAGTAATTACACTATAAAAAATTGTGAGAAAAGGAAAAAAACACTTTTTGTTATAACCGGATTTTTCACTTGTCCACGGACAACCTAGCTTTCAAAATCTGCTTGTCCATACAGGTAAACAGACAAGTCGGACAACTCGGGCAACTTATTTCAGAAGCACTGGTCTAGATTTTGTCGTCAGGTAAAGGGTTAACTCCCAATTTAGTCTTGTCTGTTGCTCTGATATGTACTATATTATGTTTCTTGTAGGAGTTGATACAACAGGCATAGATGGAATGTTTCCAGTTACAGAGGAAGAATTTGACAAATTTAGAGAAGCAGTGGTTACCAAAATCTCCTCATTTAAAGTAAGTATCAGATTACTTTTAGGTGTGGAATAGCAATGAATAGTGTGCTAAAAATAGACTGGGTTTACTATTATGTTGTAATAAACCATCGTTGTTGTTTTAAAATCTCGTAACTAGTACTACTGCTTGAATCAAGCAGTAGTTACGAGATTTTATAACAACGCCCACGAAATACTATTTGGTTGTCCGCAAATTGCATATAGTTAACTGGATAAAATCATTCCCTATTTTTTATGCCCAATTTGTGTTACTTTTTACTGGGAGACAAGTTTTTCTAAAGGTCCTGTGCCAGTGAATCTTGATAGACAATATCATGAACAGGGAATGATTTTATCCTGTTATGTGTGATAAAATTTCGGACAAACAAATAGTATTTCGTGGGTGTTGTTATAAAATCCCGTAACTACGGCTTGAGTCAAGCCTATAGTCAAGAGATTTTGTAACAACACGGAGGGGTCATCACCCTGTCTATTTTTTGCACAAAATTCATTGCCATTGCAGTTACTGGTACCTGTGAAAAGTAAACCAATAGGGCTGTAATTTTCGTTTATCAGCTGCTTGGCACCCTTCAGGCTATGCAGTAATATCAGTGTTCTGCCCAGCTTAGTAAGTTGCAGTGGCTACTTTACATCTTCAAATTAATCATTGTAACGCCACTACACATTCAAAAGTTCTTTTAGTTTAACGTCTTCACCAAATAGTTTGATTTTGAGGTATTTCATGTTATAAACTGATAAATAAAATAGTTTGATCATTTTCATTGACACCAAATGTTGGTGGTTCATGAATAAAGGTTTGATTACACTGGGCGACTACAGCTGTACATTATGCTGTGGAAAACCCTGTCTACTGATTGTTGATATTAATTTTAGGCAAGAAGACTAAATTTTATACCAATGTGGAAAGGCAATAAGATGAAAAATGTAAGTTATATGTTTTAACTTGATTGCAGAGTTCATCATATTATGGTCAAACAGTAGAAAAACTTATACAAGAATTAGCTATAGACCGTAAGTACATTTATTGATGTATTGCATTATTTTATTTGTAAGATGGAAGTGTTGTTAAACTTGCTTGGTTTTCCTTCCTTTTGCAAATTCTTGCCTGCTGCCAATTAGAAATAAGTCCTGTTTATTATTGGTGAAGTCTTACTTTGGTAATTTGGTATCAGCTTGTCTTTTGTGACCTAGGCTCAATTATCCCTTTCTCAAACGGCAAGTTTTTAGGACGATCCACTTCAGAAACTGCCACAAATGACAAAATAGATGTTATTCAAGACATGATTTATGAATGATATGGCACAGAAAATATTGAGACAAAAGGAGAAACTGCTGGTTATCACCTCGTAACTGCAGCTTGGGTGGTCCTATGTAAAAGCTGCTGCAGATGACAAAATTGATGTTAAAAGGGAAGGAATTTGTGTAAAATATGGCACAGAAAATATTGAGACAAAAGGAGAAACTGCTGGTTACCAGCAGTTTTTTCTTTTGTCTAAATGTTTTCCCAAGTCTTTTCTATTAGGGACGTCAAAACCAGGCCGCGGTTTCTCGAAAAAAACTCAAGTATATTCTCATGAGAACATGCTCAACTTCAAAGGAATAATCTCCGACGTTGAAGGGTAATCAATTGAAGTTCAAGTGGATTTCGTGCGATTTGAGCATGGTGCTCAAATTTGAGCCTGAGAAGGTACTTAAGTTTTTAGCTCCACTGGCCGAAGGCCAGCGGGGCTTATGTCATGGCCCTGTGTCCGTCGTGCGTGCGTGCGTCCGTGCGTCCGTCCGTCCGTCCGTGCGTAAACAATTTTCAAACATCTTCTTCTCCAAAACTACTGGACCAATTTCAACCAAACTTCACAGAAATCTTCCTTGCATGAATCTCTACCAAATTCCTTCAAAAGAATAAAATCCGTGCAGAACTTGAATTTTAATTAATTTAATTTAATAAATTTTCAAAAAATCTTTAAAAATTCTTTTTCTCCAAAACTACTGGACCAATTTCTACCAAACTTCACAGATATCTTCCTGGCATGAATCTCTATCAAATTCCTTCAAAAGAATAAAATCCTCGCAGAACTTGAATTTTAATTAATTTAATTGAATTAAATTTTCAAAATATCTTTAAAAAAAATTTTCTCCAAAACTACCGGACCAATTTCAACCAAACTTCACAGGAATCTTCCTTTGCATGAATCTCTACCAAATTCCTTCAAGAGAATAAAATCCGTGCAGAACTTGAATTTCAATTAATTTAATTGAATTAAATTTTCAAAAAATTTTTAAAAATTCTTCTTCTCCAAAACTACTGGACCAATTTCAACCAAACTTCCCAGAAATCTTCCTTGCATGAATCTCTACCAAATTCCTTCAAGAGAATAAAATTTGTGCAGAACTTGAATTTTAATTAATTTAATTTAATAAATTTTCAAAAAATCTTTAAAAATTCTTCTTCTCCAAAACTATTGGACCAATTTCAACCAAACTTCACAGATATCTTCCTGGCATGAATCTCTATCAAATTCCTTCAAAAGAATAAAATCCTCGCAGAACTTGAATTTTAATTAATTTAATTGAATTAAATTTTCGAAAAATCTTTTAAAAATTTTCTTCTCCAAAACTACCGGACCAATTTCAACCAAACTTCACAGGAAATCTTCCTTGCATGAATCTCTACCAAATTCCTTCAAGAGAATAAAATCCGTGCTGAACTTGAATTTTAATTAATTTAATTGAATTAAACTTTCAAAAAATCTTTAAAAATTCTTCTTCTCCGAAACTACTGGACCAATTTCAACCAAACTTCACAGAAATCTTCCTTGCATGAATCTCTATCAAATTCCTTCAAAAGAATAAAATCCTCGCAGAACTTGAATTTTAAATAATTTAATTGAATTAAATTTTCGAAAAATCTTTAAAATTTCTTATTCTCCAAAATTGCTGGACCAATTTCAACCAAACTTCACAGGAATCTTCCTTGCATGAATCTCTACCAAATTTCTTCAAGAGAATAAAATCCGTGCAGAACTTGAATTTTAATTAGTTTAATTGATTTTAATTTTCAAAAAATCTTTAAAAATTCTTCTTCTCCAAAACTACTGGACCAATTTCAACCAAACTTCCCAGAAATCTTCCTTGCATGAATCTCTACCAAATTCCTTCAAAAGAATAAAATCCTCGCAGAACTTGAATTTTAATTAATTTAATTGAATAAAATTTTCAAAAAATCTTTAAAAATTCTTTTTCTCCAAAACTACTGGACCAATTTCAACCAAACTTCACAGAAATCTTCCTTGCATGAATATCTTCTTAATTCTTTCAAAAAAATAAATTCTGTGAAGAACTTGAATTTTAATTAAATTGATTTAAATTTTCGAAAAATCTTTAAAAAAAAATCATCTCCTCCAAAGCTACTGGACTAATTTCAACCAAACTTCACAGGAATCTTCCTTGCATGAATCTCCTCTTAATTTCTTTAAAAAAAAATCCGTCTAGAACTTAAATTTTAATGAATTTTTAAATTAAATTAAATTTTAGAAAAATCGTTAAACAATCTTCTCCATAACTATTGGACCAATTTCAACCAAACTTCACAGGAATATTCCTTGCATGAATCTCTACCAAATTCCTTCACGAATGGATGAAAAACTTGGCCCCTGTGGTTTAGGCTTATTTTTCGCTATATGAAACATAGTGTAATTTTTAGAAAATTTTAGACCTCTACTGTATTCCTTGAAGATTTTGTAGTCTAAAAGTCTAAAAGCCAGTGGAGCGATACAGGGCCATCATGGCCCTCTTGTTTCGAGAAACCGGGGCCAGGTCTTGTTTTGGAAAGGGTTATGTGCGTGTTTACATCCACATCTTGCTGCTCTGTGAATCTCTGGTATGAATGTTTGTAAAAAGCAGTCCAGCTGAGAGTTGTTCATCTTTTTATTGCCCAAATGAAATGATTGGGGGCATATTGCTTTACTCCTGTCTGTCTTTCTGTCCGTACATCTGTCTATCAGCACTTTTTTCTTTCTCGTAAATGTTTTCCCAAGCCTATTCTTTTAACCCTTTCCCAAACAAGACCTGGTTTGGACGTCCCTTATAGAAAAGGTTTGGGAAAATATTGAAACAAAAGAAGAAACTGCTGATAACCAGCAGTTTCTCCTTTTGTCTCAATATTTTCTGTGCCATATTTTACACAAATCCTATCTTTAATAACATCCATTTTGTCATTTGTGGCGGTTTTTGAAGTGGATCACCCTAACATTTTGACGTTTGGAAAAGGGTTAAGGATGTCAAAACCAGGTCTTGTTTTAGAGAGTTTTAAAATTGTGCTGATGTCTATGGGCAGCTAGGGCTTTGGTTAGACTAGATTTTCATCATATTCATTTGAATCTCTTTTATTCCAGTAAATGCAGAAGAATTGAAAAAAATTAGTACCAGTACAAGCTCAATATACCACGAAAAACAAAGACAGCAAAAGGTAGGACATCGAACAGCCTCTATTTTTGTAGTCATGATTTATTAGCTCGCCCGGGACGATAGTCTCTGAAGAGTTATTGTCATACCCCCGGATGTCGGCGTCCGCGTCCGCAAAAACTTTAACCTGGCCCATATCTCATGCCCTGTTAGAGATACAGCCTTCATATTTCACCTGTGGGTACCTCTAACCAAGACCTTTAATTTGAGACCTTGACCTTGTGACCTTGACCTTGGAGTTTGACCCACTTTTTGACCGTTTTAAAAAACTTTAACCTGGCCTATATCTCATGCCCTATTACACCTACAGCCTTCATATTTCACATGTGGATACTTCTTACCAAGACCTTTCATTTGGGACCTCGACCTTGACCTTGGAGTTTGACCTACTTTTAAAAAACTTTAACCTTGGCAGAAAAAAACTTTAACCTGGCCTATATCTTTTGCCCTACTACACATACAGCCTTGATATTTCACATATGGACACCTCCTACAAACATCTTTTACATTTTACCATGACCTTGGACCTGGTGACCTTGACCTTGGAGTTCGACCTACTTTTAAACAACTGTAACCTGGCCTATATCTCATGTCCTTTTACGCCTACAGCCTTGATATTTCACACATGGACACATCCTACCAACATGGTTCACATTTGATCATGACCTTGGACCTTGTGACCTTGACCTTGGAGTTTGACCTACTTTTAAAAAACATTAACCTGGCCTATGTCACATGTATTTTTACCCATACAGCCTCTCTATTTTACACAATGACACCTCCTACCAACACCGTTCACATTTGACCATGACCTTGGGCCTTGTGACGTTGACGCTTGACCTACTTTTAAAGAACTTTAACCTGGCCTTTATCTCATGTCGTTTTACCCATACAGCCTTGATATTTCACACATGGACACCTCCTACCAACACAGTTCACATTTGTCCATGACTTGACCTTGTGACCTTGACCTCGGAGCTTGACCTACTTTTAAAAATATTCATTTTGGACCATGACCCTTTTACCTTGACCTAGGAAATGACTTTTGTTTGTGACAAGCTCTCGTTAGGGCGAGCTTTATTGTCCGCTGACAATTCTTGTTATTTAAGCCATCACTACACAGTAGCGCCTTTTGACTTTCTACAAGATAAAGGCTTTGGAAAACATTGTGGGAAATAAATGAATTGCTTGTCTCACAAGCAATTTATTCATTTCCCATAATGTTTTCTATGAAGAAAGACATAAAAAGTAAAATTTCATTAATTTGAAATTGTGGTCTCTCCAACATCTATGAAGTTGGACCTAAAATTTTATTGTCTTGTTACTCTTGTTATGGATGTAAGTTTTGTTTTATTGCTGATTATCAACATTTTCTCTCCACTTGGCCATCAATTAACCCCTTCCCAAACGACAACATTTTAGGATATTCCAATTTGAAAGCTGCAACAGACGACAAAATGGATGTTGATAAAGATAGAATTAGTATACAATATAGCATGGAAAATAATGAGACAAATGGAGAAACTGCTGGTTATCAGCAGTTTCTTCTTTTGTCTCAATCAATGTTTTCCCAAGCTTCCTCTATTTGGGACGTCAAAACCAGGTCTTGTTTGGGAAAGGGTTAAGATAAATATTGAGATATATTAGGAAAATACTGATAAACGCCATTTTCACCTATGGAGTAGAAGGTGGATATATCAAAGGTCTTCGCAGCTGGATTAGCTAAGATGGCCAAAATCCTTTCGGAATAAATACCTTCCTGTGCATTTTATATAAGTTGTGTCTCTGATGAATGGACAAAACGTTTCAAAAGTATTTATATTGTATGAAAATTGGATGGCTTTGATGGTATGCTATGTTTGTGCTTTGTTTCTGAAATACCAGTGTACTTTAGAGCAAGATTTTTCTAGAATTTCTTAAGATGTTTTTATGCTCCCCGAAGGGAGAGCATATAGTCGCCGCTTCGTCTGTCCGTCCGTCATTCCGTCCGTCCGTCCGTCCGTCCGTCCGTCCGAAGCAATTTCTCTATAACCCTTGGGCCAAATCAAATGAAACTTACCATGTGAACTCCCTATGACATAATGCCGATGTACTTTTCCCAGTTTTTGGATTTGAGGCCTCGTCATGGGAAAAGGGGACTTCAGGTCAAATACACTTTTTCTCTAATTTCTCATAGTCTAATGGTCAGAATTTGATGAAATTTCATATTTGAGTAGCAAATCAGATGCCCTTGACAATAAACTACTTGAAATTTGCGTATAAAAAGTATGTCGTGGAAAAAGGGGGCTTATCGTTTGTTAGCTTAATCTTAGCTCTGTATGGCATACATTTATTGTGACAAAGCCTTATTCGGGGAGCATTGTCCGTCTCTGACGGCTCTTGTAGATAAAGTGTTTTAAAGACCGAGATTCTGACAGAGGTGTTCCGAATGCCTCAAATACTTTATACAAACAACATCATTTGTATAAAGTATGGAGCATTCCGAACACTTTGGTTCATGAATTATGGAACATTCGAAACAACTTGGTAAATTATCTGGCATATTGTTTCTGCAGGATTGACCTAGAGGTTCAAAAAGTATAGAGTAATGTCGCCTTCCGCTGGGCAGCTTAAAAATCTTGCCTTAAAGAATACTTTATCTTAAACATCTTAAGATATTTTTATACCCCCCACCTACGAAGTAGAGGGGGATATATTGGTTTCACCATGTCTGTCTGTCTGTCCGTCCGTCCGTCCGTCCGTCCATCCGTCCGTCCATAGACTTTTTCGTTTCCGTGCTCTAACTCGAGAACCGGTTGACCTAGGATCATGAAACTTTACACAGTTGTTGCCCATGACCCAAGGAGGTGCCCTATTGTTTTTGGGTCACCAAGGTCAAAGGTCAAGGTCACATTCGAACTTTGTTTAAAATCCGTTTCCGTGCTCTAATTTGAGAACCGGTTGACCTAGGATCATGAAACTTTACACAGTTGTTGCCCATGACCCAAGGAGGTGCCCTATTGTTTTTGGGTCACCAAGGTCAAAGGTCAAGGTCACAATCGGACTTTGTTTAAAATCCGTTTCCGTGCTCTAACTCGAGAACCGGGTGACCTAGGATCATGAAACTTTACACAGTTGTTGCCCATGACCCAAGGAGGTACCCTATTGTTTTTGGGTCACCAAGGTCAAAGGTCAAGGTCACATTCGGACATTGTTTAAAATCTGTTTCTGTGCTCTAACTCGAGAACCGGTTGACCTAGGATCATGAAACTTTACAGTTGTTGCCCAGTACCCAAGGAGGTGCCCTATTGTTTTTGGGTCACCAAGGTCAAAGGTCAAGGTCACAATCAGACTTTGTTTAAAATCCGTTTCCGTGCTCTAACTCGAGAACCGGTTGACCTAGGATCATGAAACTTTACACAGTTGTTGCCCATGACCCAAGGAGGTGCCCTATTGTTTTTGGGTCACCAAGGTCAAAGCTCAAGGTCACATTCGGACTTTGTTTAAAATCCGTTTCCGTGCTCTAACTCGAGAACCGGTTGACCTAGGATCATGAAACTTTACACAGTTGTTGCCCATGATCCAAGGAGGTGCCCTATTGTTTTTGGGTCACTAAGGTCAAAGGCCAAGGCCACAGTTAGACTTTGTTTAAAATTCTTTTCCGTGCTCCAACTACAGAACCTTTTGACCTATAGCACTTTTCCAGTGACAAGGTGCTAGTGGGGGGTATTTGTCCGCTTTGCGACAGTTCTAGTTTTAAAAAAAAATGTGCTTAAGAGGCTCCCTCCAAACACATTGTTAAAGTCACTAGCATTGCTTCTTTTATGTATGTAAAATTGTTGAACACAGTTGTCTTGTGCAGCATATATGAATTTAGACCCGTCTAAAATTCGGCCATCTGGTAAGCATTTCATAACTAGGTCCCTATTAGAATTGGCTTGGGAAAACATTGAGACAAAAGGAGAAAGTGCTGATAATCAGCACTTTCTCCTTTTGCCTCAATATTTTCTGACTTATTTGGAGCACAATTTCCTTCATTAGCAACATTTGTTTTGTCTTCTGCAGCAGCTTCCCAATTGTCTCACCCTAAAATTTTGTTGTTTGGGAAAGAGTTAATTGAATACAAATTATTTTTCAGGAGGCAGATAAGAAGAAAAAGAAGAAAGGCAAATCAAATATAATGATAGAGCGAAATGACTTTGGTGATATAGGCTCTGCAAGATACGATGACTCTTATTTCGATGACGACTTTATATAGCATTCACTTCATAATGGATTGTAAACTAGTTTAATTCATTTACGGTGGATAATCACATGATACAACACTTTCAGAAAATCTTCAATAACTTTGTTAATACTTGATCAATTTGAATTCAGTTTGAAGCAGAGAATGTTGGGAAATGTCAGGAATAAGCGGGATGTATTGGATTTTTGAAAAATTAATTGATAAAAAAGTTATTGAAGATCAACCAAAATTTTGATTAGCTGATTTTACAAAAATCCACCATGTCCATCAGATTCTAATGTGTGACGTCTTGTCCACCTTCTCTGCTTCTAACCCATTTCATATTGGTACAGTACTAACAAAATTATTGAAGATTTTCTGAAATTGTTTTACATGTGATTATCCACAGTGACATTGGTGCATTCTCAGTGTTAATTAAAAAACGTCCTTTAACCCTTTCCCAAACAAGACTTGATTTCGATTTCTGGTCTCTCGTAAGAAAGGCTTTGGAAAACATTGAGGAAAAAGCAGAAATTGCTGATAACCAGCATTTTCTCCTTTTGTCTCAATATTTTTTCTGCTATACTGTACACAAATGCTGCCTGTATAAGTATCAATTTTGATAGCAGCTTTCAAAATGGATCATCCTAAACTTTTGCTGTCGGGGAAAGGGTTAACCCTTTTCTGAACAAGACTTGATTTTGACGTCTGGTCTCTAGTAGGAATGGCTTGTGAAAATTTTGAGGCAAAAGCAGAAAGTGTTTAGGAAGTTTAAGCAGCATTTTCTCCTTTTGCCTGAATATTTTTGTGCTATATTTTGTACATAAATACTGTCTTTGTCTGCAGCAGCTTTCAAATTTGACCACAAGAAAATTTTGCTGTTTAGGAAAGAGTTAACACAAAGTCATTTATCTCCTAAAAAAGATGTTGTTCCAATGATCAACCCATTATTTAGGTTGTGTTATGCTTGTGCTAATGCTAGTGCTAATAAAAATACAGGATTGGATGAGAAGGAAAGAATCTAGGTTATCATTCGACTTATCTTAAACTCTAATATATGTTTGGTGACGCAATGGTGACTGGTCAAATACGATCGTAGCAATGAATTTTTTGCTAAAATATACTAAGTTTACCGTTATGTTTTGATAAACCGTAGATGTTGTTATAAAATCTTGTCACTACGGCTTGAATCAAGCCGTAGTTACGAGACTTCATAACAACACCTTCGGAATGCTATTGTTTGTCTGAAATAACGTCATATTTAATTGGATAAAATCGTTCCCTATCAATACGGCACTTAGGAGATGGTTTTTGAAAAACTTAAAGATCTTCATAGGATAGAGACGATCTTAGGCAGAACTAGAACACTTGGATACTAGGATTTATTTTCCTTTAAGATTTTCTATCAGGGAAGCTAGAAATAGGCTTTTGTTTTTGTAACACCAAAATGAGTTCAATGCCATGTCGCCACTTTATTTTATCGAAGAAGAATGTTTATTGGTGTTGCTTTTTTTCCAAATAGAGTAACTGAATTTTTAGGCTCATGATACATAATTGCATATTCATGATAGAGTTCTCTATGTACAACTTTTTGCAAGACGATTACAGCAAACTGTCCTTCAGTGCATCTTTATTTCCCTAGAAAAAGTTAAGAGACATGGGAGTCGAAAATATTGATCATAATGAAATGGTTCTTTCCATCAAGAAGTAAACAGCTGTATGTAAAAAATGATTCGGGTTACTTGCCCACGCATGTTGTAAATACATACTTGTGTTATACGTTTAACTATTAAATTTCATCCATTATGCAACAAATTCACGAGTTTCTTGATTAATATCAACATCGAAGCAAAAAGAAGAAGGAAAAAAGCGGTTACTGTGACACTTGTGTTGGGTAGGCACATGACTGTTTCTTTCTAGCTCACCTGAGCAACATGCTCAATGTGAGCTTTTATGATCACCCTGTGTCCGGCGTGCGTCGTGCGTTGGAAGTCGTCAACAATTTCTTTAAACATCTTCTCCTCCTTAACCACGGGGCCAAACCTAACCAAATTTTACAAGCATATTCCCTAGGTGACGTTTCTCAAAACTTGTTTTCAAATTTTTGATTCGTCAAAAAATGTGGGCGTGGAAGGGCGGGGATTATCAGACTTAAAGAAATCATGAGAAAATTCTTTAAAAATCAACTATTGATCTGTGTTGAAAAAAAAACTCAGGTGAGCGATTCAGTGCCCTCAGGGTCCTCTTGTTATGATTGTTTAAAGACGTATCCATTAGACAGTTAAAGACACCACGGCCAGTCGTTGTTTGGTAAAGAGTTTATGGTAGGCGTGGTTTATCTAGGTGATTTTCCCTTCAATATGCTGAAAAAATGCAGGATGGTAGATTTGGACTTGTGTACATACCGACCAAGGACACGTTTTACTAAAGACTTTCAGTTTTATTCCCCGTGAATTTGAATCGAAGTCGTAGGAAAAAATGGGAAAAATGAACTTGCGCTCGTATGAACGACGGATATATCGCAGGTATACTAAGGGGCTTTACTCGACTTCAGCAGCTTAAGCAAAACAAGCCTCAGACTACACGTCGCTACTTCGTTTTCCCAACCAGTCCTCAAGCTGCTTTAGTCTGGATTTGTAACCAATACAAGGGCAACACATAAAAGGAGTATTGGCGTTTCAAAATGTAGCATTTTTTAAAAAAAATATTCTTTATCAAACCCTATGTTGTGGCTACTCTTTACCCCCACTTATCTGTTGCCAGGCAAAACTTACAGTATTGCCAACATAAATTAACTGAGACCAAATAAGTCTTTAACTCCGCAGTTTATTATGCTCCCCGAAAAATTTCGGGGGAGCATATAGTCGCCACGCTGTCCGTCCGTCTGTCCGTCCGTCCGTCTGTCCGTCCGTCCACAGCCAGATCTCAGCAACCCTAGGGCCAAATTCAATGAAACTTCACATGTGGACTCCCTGGGATAATCCCTATGGACCTTTTTCTCCGTTTCTCAATTCGAGGCTGCGTCATGGAAAAAGGGGCCTTAGTGTAAACATTAGTTTTTCTCTAATTTCTCTTCATCTAATGGGCAGAATTTAATGAAATTTTGTAATTTTGTAATTTGTGAGATGTTCTAGATCATATTCTATAAATAATGTGTGTAGAAAAAATCCGTCATGGGAAAAGGGGGCTTAATGTATGATAGTTTTTATTTTGTGACAAACACTTATTCGGGGAGCATAATCCGTCTGTGACGGCTCTTGTTAATCAGGCGGTTATGGGTTCGGTGCGAGCAGGTCTCGAATTAGAAAATGACAAAATTGGAATCTAACAATTCTCCAATGAGTTCAACCGACCTGTTTCCGTCTAATGTGAAAAGTTGATCCTTAAAGAACCCATTATTTCAGTGCGACATCCTCGCAAGCCAATTGGGTCTTTTCGTAATTCCGGTAATACAGAGTTGTCGTTCCTGCGGGACGGTATGTTTACTTCCATTTGCCTGTTTGACAAGCGGCAACTTAATATTTTCATCAAATCAATAAGTAATTAAATGAAAGTGATTTTTATTGTAAATCAATAATGGAATCTAATAATACCTCTGCACCTTCCATCATTTTTTAAACCATTCGGAGATCTATAACAAAAGAAATCTCCTATAATCCGATGACAGGTTATCATTGAAAATATTTTTCCCCATGTGTGCCTCAAATCAGACGAGTGTCGATTTGTGACGTCATGACTTTTCGTTACTTACTCTAGTCATATGACGTCATAGAAATAAAAATAGGGGCAACTTTGGGGAAATAGTTACATGTATATACATGTACGCTGTGAGCGAGTTTTTCCAAACGAATATTTTGTAGATCTAATTGTTTGTAAGAACATTCCGCTCCACATGTACATCCGCTCCACACGGTTTTCCATATCGAAAATAGAGATAGAATTTAGTGAATGTTAAAGCACAGACAATTTTGAGGAAAGAGGCGATATTTCTGACTAGATCTATCATCAAATTGCTTCCTTATTCTCAATGTTTTCCAAACAATCCACCGAGGTCAAATACAGGACTTTAATATTAAGAAAAAGGTTTAAAAAATGAAGAATTGGTTTTTAAATGTGCCGAAAAAATGATGAATTTTTTAACCCTTACCGAAACAACAAAATATGGTCCTTTCCAAATTTAATAATTGTCAGAATGAATGTGGGCATCAAAACAAAGAATTGGTTAGGAAAGGGTTAACATAATAAACCATCATTTCAAATTTAATATTCAAATTTGAACAGACTGTAGACGTAGACAATGATACGTAGATCTAGATCTACTAAGAAGAACAGTTTGGTGTAGATTGTAGAATAGGAAATATTGGGGAAAAAGCAAAGTCAGCATGTTTTTCTCTCAAAACTTTGCTATTTCGTTCAAGTAGATACGTATGCCTAATTCATTGTTTGTTCGTTAAAGCTTTCCCAAACAAGACCTGGTTTTGATGTATGAATAGCCTACTAGATCTACTTAAGAGAAAATACTTTGGGAAACATTTTGGCAAAATTTAAAAGCATCCTGATATTCAGTATTTTCTCCTTCTGCCTCAATAGACTAGATCTACTTTGATATGTGAGCATGTAGTGTGTTGTGACTATGTTGCGCTGGTTTTTCTTTTTTTTTTTCTTCTCTCTTTCTTTCTTCTCTCCGCTGAGGTTCCTCTGTTGGAATCGCCCATCGATCTACGCGTTTCGGCTATTAATACTGTTTCTCAGACTCAGGTAGGCCTATGCCAGATACGATGTTTGCGACTTATTACACGAATCCGAGCTCGTCTTGTATTTGCCTCTTTCGATATAGTTTGTGCAGTTCAAAATGTTCAATTCTATCCGCAAAATTATGGCATTCATAAATGCAGGAGCGATTCTTTCCAACTGATAAGGTAGCAGTATGCAGTTTCTGTTGGAATATTCGAACTGGTAGGGGGCAAATTTAGGAATATTATGAAAAGGTAAGTTTTGACTGGATGTTTGATGGTAGGAACAGACAGGGCTTCCTCAAATCATTACAAATTTCAATTTAGGAACCATTTCAGAATTCGCACTACATATGCTAGCTTTGTTTGAATTAGACTGGAACCCTGTAACATGTTAAAGCGAAGTGGGTGGGGTATAGGAAATTTGTCGGCTGTCCAGTCTAAAAATCAAAGGGTAAGAGTACTTTTAAAAATTGTGAAAAAAGTATCAGGAAACCACATATTTTTGAATGCATTATGAGATCCAGCACTGTCTTAGCTTTAGAGACAGCAAGTCTGTAATGGGCTATCATTTCCCGTGTGGGTTCTGGGTAAGTTGGCATTTGCATGAAAACAGCCCAATTTTCACTAGTTTTCGCGGCCATGTTGAATATCTTTTGTTGTCAATTTTTTCATTGCCTTGGTGTTAGCATGTAAATAAATATGCTTTTTATGCAGCTTTACTACTCATTTCTGCAAACAAAATGTGTTTTTGATTTCAGGTTGGTGTTTGAGATAGTTATTTTAGTTTCCAATACATTGGCGTGTTTCCGACAGCGATTCGGCCCCAGAAACTGCAGTCTGCTACCTAACGCTTGTTTACATTGACACCGGAAGACGGTATACCGTCCCGCATGAACGACAACTCTGTCACGACGGAATTACGAAAATCCGGAATTGTTTTATCTCCACTTTGATTCTCCGAGCGTAAAGGTAAGGTCACACACACCGCCACGTCACGTCTTAAGATACATTTCACATCATTGTTTTTAAACGAAAACCACGTAACTGCAGCTTAAAACAAGCTACAGTTACGAGGCTTTCGTTAAAAAGCGACAGCATGTGACCTCTGCCCGACGTATTTCTTCAGATATCAAGCTGTAGGAAGGTTAGCTTACGAAGATACTGCAGTGGTTGGAAGATCTTTTACCCGATATGTCCTTCCAAAATAAAAAAAAAAATTCTAGGGCTGTCTAATTTGAAAGCTGCTACAGACTATAAAATGAATGTTGAAAAAGATGGGCTTTTTGTACAATATAGCATTGAAAATATTGAGGCAAAAGAAGAAAATGCTGATAATCAGCATTTTCTTCTTTTGCCTCAATGTTTTCCCAAGCCTTTTATATAAGGGACGTCAAAACCAGGTCTTGTTTGGGAAAGGGTTATTCGAGATCTGTAGCAAGGAAACCATTATTTCAGCAAGGGCGGATCCAGAAATTTTTTCCAGGGGGGGGGGGGGGTCCAAGCCCAAGATTTTATTCCAGAGGGTGTCCAAGCTCAAATTATGGCTTAAAATGTAATAAATATGTAACGTTACACTAAATTTATATAGTCAAAGTTTAATTTTCTGCAAATGCCAGGGGGGGGGGGGGGGCTGGACTACCCCGACCCCCCCCCCCCCCTCTAGATCCGCCCATGTTTCAGCGTGACATCCTCGCAAGCCAAGGATTTTATCTCTATTTGATTCTCCGAACGTAAATGCCCGGTCACACACAACTCTTGTGTCCACATCTCCACTGGTGGTGAACTCGGCCAAAGCGAGAGACATTTTTTCGCGAACAATGTTTTCCGTCGGTGTTGATAAAAAGATCTCGTAACTACGGCTTCGATAAAGCTGTAGTTACGAGATTTTATAACAACACCGACGGTTTGTCAATTACATATCGGTAAACCCGGTCTATTTTTAGAATAAATTCATTGTGATTAGAAAAAAATCTATAAACTCACATTTAAACGCAAACTATCTAAACCTTGTAGCGAAAATTGTTTTAGTTCACTACCAGTGATTAAGGAAACCATTATTTCAGTCTGACATCCTCGCAAGCCAAGGATTTTATCTCTATTTTGATTCTCCGAACGTAAAGGCCCGGTCACACACAACTCCGTGTCCACAATTCGTCTAAAATATACTGCACGGTTGAACACTTCGAAGAGCTTCGGTAGTGATTAGGGCTGCGTGCATGCGTGTCTGTGACCAGGCCCCGGTTTCTCGAAAAGACTTAAGTATATTCTCATGAAAACATGCTCAACTTCAAAGGGACACTCTCCAACGTTGAATGGTATTCGATTAAAGTTCACGTGGATTTCGTGCGATTTGAGCACGTTGCTAAGATTTGAGCATGAGAACGTACTTAAGTTTTTTGAGAAACCGGGGCCGAATTCACTAACCTTATTCCCAGTGTACCTTTAAAAATCACATAACAATCAATCTGATTGGCCGTGACATACGGCTCATCCAATCAAATGTTATGCAATGAAATTTTGATTTGGAGATGTTAATGAATACACCACCGGGAGTGTGCGAAGCTAGATACATTAGCTTACGAAGATAGTTCAGTGGTTGCAATGCAAGTACTACGATATGAAAAATGTATTAAACAAAATATAACGATACGTCCGATAACGGGTTCAGACTAATTTTATCTCTCGTAGCTCCAGATAAGAGGGGGTAATGATTTGTCAAAATGCAATGACTTCTCAAAATGCTATAAACTATGTTATTTGATTGTTTATCAAAAGCTATAATGTGGGTACTCATAGGATTTGTCTCATCGAGACGATTCCGACAAGTAGCCACAGCACTGGTTTTGGAATCGAAATAACAATGTTAGAATTATCACCACCACTTATCTGTAGCTCTGAATTGACATTGACCTTGAAATGTTATCTTTGCTGACTTTGAACGTGGATTCATCTCAGTGAACTTGTGATGTCTACCCTTTTATTCCACAAAATACTGTAGTCCGTAAGTAATTGACGAGAATAATGAAAACGTAACCTATCGACTGCAAAGTTCTAGATGATCTTAACCCTTCCCCAAACGACAAAATTTTAGGGTGATCCAATTCGATAGTTGCTGCAAACAACAAAATGTGTGTTGTTAATAAACATAGAATTTGTGCATAGCATGACAAGGAAAGTATTGAGATAAAAGGAGAAACTGCTGATCATGAGCAGTTTCTTCTTTTGTCTCAATATTTTCACAAACCATTTCTATGGGGGGACAGGTCTTGTTTAGGAATGAGCCAAACTTTTCCCTACTCTCTTTCCATCGGTTTACTACGTTTTACTATAGCTCACGATAAATGATCTGGCAGGGCATCTCTGGTTTAGCATGGGAATCTCTGCCAGGTCATTCATCATGAGCTATTCGAAACGATCTATATGAGCGAAAAACCCTTTGGCGGAGAGTATCTTATCTCAAACAAGGGTTAGTTTTACACGTCTCAGATCCATTTTTAGCTCGACATTTCGAAGAAAATGAGAGCTTATACTGTCACCTGGGCGTTGGCGTCGGCGTTGCAACAAAGGTTAAAGTTTTTTCAAACATCAATGACTTCCATACTATCAAAGGGATTCAACCCAAACTTGGAATACTTATTCACCATCACACCCTCTACCTTACTACCAGGGCCCATGACCCTGGCTCCACTATATATGGAGTTATGCCCCCTTTATACTAAGAAATATAGAAAGTCGAGCGCGCTGTCTTCGGACAGCTCTTGTTTAAAAAAAAAAACAACATTAAGACAAATTAAGAAAATACTGATAACGGTCACTTCTTCTGTTGTCTCAAAATTTGCTGTGTTATAAAAGCGTGGCTATCCTACATTGACAATTGGTCACGTATAGTTTGTCGTTTGCAGCAGCATTCTCGTGGAACGCCAGAAACAGTACATTTTACGTCGTTTAACCTTTTCCCAAACAATTGTTTTACTTACAAAAAATGAAAGTACATGTAGTTGCAAACGATAAAAGATTTAGGCCTATCACTGTTTAGGCTATAGAATGGGTACATTAATATAGTATGAAAAGCATTGAGAGGACATAGACTAACAGGAGAAAGTGCTGGATGGTCCCCAGTCGACGATAAGATAGAGCCCAGTCAAGATTTTATGGCACATAAACGTCTGTCTGAAATCTGTATGCCCCTTTCTGTAGCTGATGTGACTTTAACGATGTTTGAAATGAACAATATGTTTATATGTACATGTATTTTCAAAAAATTCTTTCAATGTTAAGATATTAAAGGTAACCCAAAGTACAAATAAGGTCACATAAGGATAACGTCCGATAGGAGAATCCATGTTCCATAACTTGGATACCCGAGAATGTTATTCGTAAATAGATTCATTTATTTTCGGACGGTTCTCGATGTTGAAAAATAGACATTAACCATTTCACAAACCACAACAAAATATATACTGTTCCAACACTGTCAAAGATAGGATTTGTGCACGATATAACACAGAAAATATGTAGGCGAAAGAAGATACTGATGTTTATCAGCAGATTCTTCTTTTGCCTCAATGTTTTCCCTTGCTTTCCTTATCACATATTTCCTAATTATCATATCATTAGGACGTCAAAACGAGGTCTCGTTTTAGAAAGTGTTAACCCACAGCAAAGACTGATACGGTAGACCTGCAGTATTTTACTATCACCTATCTGTTTATCTGCCTGTCTTTTCAACATTTAGTCCTGACGGAAATCTTTCCTAAATAACCGTTTTGACAACCCCTGAAAATATAATTTAGCGTTTGAAAACAGGCATATTTTGGAGTAAAAAAGGAAATTACTAACAATCAGTAATTTTCTTATTTTGGCTCAATTTTTTCTGTGCATTTTCCCTAAATATTTTTTGGTATTCACTTCATCATCGTTGGTTGCAGCCACTAAATCTTGATATATTACGAGAAGTATTAAGACCCCCCTCCCCCCCCCCCCCCAAAAAAAAAAAAAAAAAAAAAAAAAAAAAAAAAAAAAAAAGAAAGAAAAGAAAAAAAGAAAAGAAAAACACCCAGCCAAAACTTTTTGCAGTTTGATCTACAACAATGTAGGTCTACTCGTAAACTGTTTTGCTAGAAAGATCGTTAATTAAGTAACGAGAGATGATATTAACAATATTGTATTTTTAAAACCCTTTCTCAAACAAGACCTAGTTTTGACGTCTCTGTTAAAAAGGTTTAGGAAAACATTGAGGCAAAAGAAACCAGCTTTTTCTGCTTTTTGCCTCAATACTTTCTTTGCTACATTTTACACATTTACTACTTCAGATATAATGAATTTTGTCATCTGAATTGGGTTCCAAATGGGACCACCCTAATATTTTGTCATGTGAGAAAGGGTTAACCATTTCCCAAACAAAACTTGGTGTTGACGTTTCTAATGGAATAGGCTCGGGAAAAGATTGAGACAAAAGAATAAAATGCTGATAATCAGCATTTTTTCCTTTTGTCTCAATGTTTTCTGTGCTATATCATTTGCTTGCCATTAGTAACATCTATTTTGTTGTCTTCAGCAGCTTTCATATTGAACCACCCTAAAGTTTTGTCGTGTGGGAAACGCTTAACCCATTGCCAAACGACAAAATTTTAGGGCGGTCCAAATTGAAAGATCCTGCAGACGACATTTCATGTGAATGGATTTTTTTACTTTTAGGTCTTTTTGGATGGAAAACATTGTGGGAAATGAAGAAATTGCTTACAATGTTTTCCAAAGCCATTATCTTGTAGGGAGGCAAAAAGAGTCATTGTGTGATAATGGGTTAAGCTGGGATCTGGAAAAAAGATCTCCTATAGCGTTTGAGATCAGCGTAGCTCCAGATCAGCTTGCACAAAAACCAATCTGATCAGGATCCATGCTGCAGTTTATGGTGCACTACGGGTTATCTATCAGCTGTTGAAGAACAACATGGATCTGGATCAGACTCTGTGGTATGCACAGGCTGATCTGGATCTTTCAAGTGATCTCAACTGAAATAAGGGTTCCTTTTCCATATTCTAAGCTCATTTCTAAAACAGTTTACATACATACAGCACCTGGTGGTATCGATCGATATTTATAACTCTTTCCCAAAGAAGTCCTAATTTTGACGTCCCTAATACAAAAAAGGGACTAGGCGGCCATTAAGGCAAAAGAAGATGAGATATTCCAAGTAACACTATTTCCGGTAGGTCCAAATTCATAAGTTGCATATCGTCGGTGTAAATGCAAAACCTCGATGTCGATTTTTGCGATTTTCAATGTAAAACCTTGAGTGCTCAGTTAAGGCAATTCGTGTAGGCTTTGAGATATTTTACTGATCTGTATTAGTGACACATTAATTGTTAACAATTTGTCCAAATTTCAAGTGAATCTTTTCAGCCTGGGAAAAGTTATAACACCCTGTTCCTTTCCCTTTAAACTCTCCCAAAAACGAGATACGAGGTTTTGCATTTACAGCGACGATATAACAAAATAAACAAAATAGCCATTATAAGGCCCAAAATATTTCACATGTATGGTAAGGGTTTGCTGATAAGCAGATATACGCCTGACATATAAATATAGGACTATCATTTTATCAAAGTTCATATACGAGATTTACTCGCGTCACATGCTATACGAAATGGCGGAAACAAAAACGGATTTAAAACGAACTGTGCTTATTGCCATAGATGGAAGTGAATTTTCCAAATCTGCTCTGGAGTGTAAGACTTTTACAATTTCAATTCATTTCATTTTTTTTTCTTGTACTATATTTTAAACCTTTTCCAAACGGCTAAGTTTCGGTAGCTGTTTGAGACGACAATGCGGACGATTGTAAAGAAGAGATTTGTGTAAAATATAATACGAATTAAGCTAACGAGGCACCACAAGAAGTTCCTGATATCATCATTTTCTTCTTTTGTTTCAATGCTTTATGTGCTATTTTATTCACAATTTGACCTCTAGTTACACCCATTTTGTGCTCTGCAACCGCTTTCAAATTGAACCTTGCTAAAATTGTGTCGTTTGGGAAATAGTTAAAGGAGGATATTTCAATTGTAATTGCATGAAAAGAGATTAAAAAACATTATTAATGATATTTTAGTCTTTTCCAGTTTATTTGCTATAACAGATACGCACAATGCATGCCTTATTTTGAAACCTTTATTTCAAGAGATGTATAAGAAAGAACATCAAAATCATAAATTGTTTGTAGTTGACCTTTAACCGCCCTCTTGACTCTTGAATACGACAATGACGCATAGGTCTACATTTTAAAACGTGCGTCACTGCAAATTGACTTGAAAGTCAATGATACAAAAATGTCGTGAAGAAAAAATGATGTCAGCCAAGTTGCAGGCTAAGACAAATGTCCACCGCAATAAAAAATATTTTAATGCCACGGTCATAATAATATCCCATTCCTTTTAATTAAGAGCCCATTCTTTCAAAGATTGCAAAGCTCCGACAGGTCCAAGTGACTAGGAACATTATGTAAAAGTCACATCTAAACCGTACGCAAATATCCGAAGCTAAGATATGATATCGGAGAAATAAGTTATGCGTTCACAAAAAGTGGACGGACGTGGGGACGGGCGGAGAATATTGTACCAATAAACTCAGTTTAAGTCCACCTTGAACGAAAAAAATGAGAAAGTCATTAATATCTGTAGATAATATTCTTTTCCATGTTTTCTTTGCCATTACTCTCAGTGCCTTGGACAGCATAATATTATTATGCGAACGGTCATATATTTATATTGAAAAAAATTATAATAATGCAAAAAAATAACTATATTTAGAAAGACCTGAAGGTCTAGTGTCGCTCCATAGGCCAGAATTTCTTGAACTATACAACACAAGTTTTGAAATTTGTTATTGATTCACATATCATCTTAGATAAATTCTCTAAAATCAGTTGCGGTTGTTAGAATGTAAACAGGTTGACTTATTTCTTACATAAACACGGTGGATAATCACGTGATACAATATTTTCTGAAAATCTTAAATAATTTTGTAAATACTGAACCGATTTGAATTCGGTTTGAAGCAGAGAATGTGGACAGACGTCACGCATTAGATGGACGTAGTTGATTTTTGAAAAATTCACTGATAAAAAAGTTATCTTCAATAACTTTTTATCAGTTGATTTTTTCAAAAATACAACACGTCCAGCTTATTCCTGGCATTCTACCACCTTCTCTGCTTCAAACCGAATTCAAATTGGTCAAGTATCAAAAAAGATATCGAAGATTATCGGAAATTCTGAGTCACGTGATTATACACCGTGATAAATAAGCTTAATTTTTAGTAGTCTTAGACTATAAACAGGGGATGTAACTCAATGAGCAAATATCTCAGGCTTATTATAGTTACCTCCCTTGATTCTAATGTATATTCTGAGAGTGATCTCCTTCAGTGAAACAGATTATGTGATTTTGTAAAATTCAAGTACAGATAGTTCCTAACTTTCCAGTCCAATCAGACATCTGAGATCTTATGATCAGCAACATTTGATCAAAGTTTTGTCTTGATTGGTCAATATTTGACCTTGTTAGAGTAAAAGCAAATTGCGAAAAAGGTAATTTTGTCAAAAAGGGACAGATAACTCAGGATTTTCTAGTCCAATCCTGATGAAAATTAAACTAATGCAAGGTCTTATTGT
This sequence comes from Fragum sueziense, assembly GCA_963680895.1. Taxonomy (NCBI): domain Eukaryota; kingdom Metazoa; phylum Mollusca; class Bivalvia; order Cardiida; family Cardiidae; genus Fragum; species Fragum sueziense. The sequence goes on from OY804598.1 coordinate 25,736,409, forward strand.
CAGTAAGATTACATTAAAGTGTGTGTTGATTGGTTGAATTTTATGGTTTTTAGAGATAAAATATGGTCGAAAATTTAGTAAATTTCAAGAGCACATAACTTATGATAAATATTTCGGATCCAGCTGAAAATTACACTCTGGCAAGACCTTATAGTCAGCAACATTCTGTTTAAGTTTTGCATTGATTGGTCAATATAAATTTTGTAGTTGCTAGAGTTTGTTCAATCAGAATTCTTCAAAGGAATCTGATAGATGGTCACTTGAGAAACATTCATGTGAAGTTTGTTTGAAATCTATCGAGTAGTTTCTGAGAAGATTTTTAAAGAAAAAGTTGACTACGAGGCGGACGGACGGACACATGACGGACACACCGCCATGACAATAGCCCGCTGGCCTGAAAGGCAAGTGGAGCTAAAAACCCATCAAATTCTGACTAGAAATGAGCCAAGATCGATCGTAAAATTTGTCCCTTATGATAGGCTTCTTTGAGACTGACGTACGTGTTTCAAAATCAGCCTTCAGTCTGATAACGGTCCGTGCTACAATGTGAAATGCCTTTACAGAACAACATGGGTCCTGAGAAGTATATGCGTATGCACATGCTGATCTTGATCCATGTTGGTCACAAATGCCATTAGTGACCTATTTCCAACCCCCGGCTCAAATCTAGGCGTAGATGTTCGCGCATACGGGCGGACAGACAAAGAAGATGACGCAATAGAGAACGATTTTTTCCAGTTAACCGTGACGTAAATTGGGACAAACAAAATAGTATTTCGTAGGTGTTGTTATAAAATATCGTAACCACGGCTTGGTTTAAGCCGTAGTTACGAGATTTTATAACAACACCGACGGTTTAACAAAACATAACGGTAAACCTAGTCTATTATTAGCACAAAATTTTTTGCCATTAAACGGCGGATTCTGTGGGAGGATTGAAAATATGAAACTGTGTACCTGTTTTTCGTTCGAATGAATACGACATGACATTATGTGCCTATCAAAGATGTTACGAAATCAGCCTCGCCCTTTTTTGAATTTAAGCGATTGTATCTGGAGAATTACCGACAAATCGTACCATAACATATCATTGCATTAGCGTCGCTTAACTTAACCCACTACCACACATTGACTCTTTTTGACTCCCAACAAGACTTTGGAAATCATTGTGGAAAATGAAGAAATTGCTTGTGACAAGCAATTTCATCATTTCCCACAATGTTTTCCATTCAAAAAGACCTTAAAATTAAAAATTCCATTCACTTGAAATTGTCGTCTCCAGGATCTTTCAATTTGGACCGCCCTAAACTTTTGTCGTTTGGTAATGGGTTTATAGCTCCATTTTCGTGCATGGTCCGCAATATTTCGTATAATAGTTTTACACATCGATACTTTTCAACGAAAACCATGTAACTGCAGCTTGTGTTTTGCTGCAGTTACGATGTTTTTGCTGAAAAGCGTCGATGTTTTGTGCGCATTTGTTGCTTGACAATTGTAATCATTGGATCTTCGATGTCTGTTAACCTTTCAAAAACAAGACCTGATTGATTTGTAGCAATCTACACTTTTGGCTTTTAAGAAAGATTTAACGCATTTTACTTACATTTTTTATGTTAAAATATTGAGAGATAATCATAAAATGTTGGCTCTAAACGTTTTATTTTTTCTCTCATTCCTCTCCGAAGCTGAAACTTCTCATTGGGGGGAGGGTGGCGGTGGTGGTGGTGGTGAAAACCAGGTATTGTTTGTAAAACGAGTTTGTTTGTTTGCAGGGTATATACAGAATGGTCACAAAGAAGGGGACAATGCACTCATCGCATTTTGTGCGGAAAATGTAGCATTACCACGTAAGTTTTTATATATCGATGGTTTTCAATGAAAACCTCGTAACTGCAGCTTGCTTTAAGCTGCAGTTACAAAATATCATGAAGATGCTCCCATCATGTATTTTTTTTTCAATCTCCTTCGCAGTTATCACCCCTGGATCATGATGAGATCTCTACAATAACGAACATTACTATAAAAATATTACCTATTTTGAACTTTCTTTTAATGTAGTACTTATTTCAAAAGGTAAACACACTTTTGATTATGTTTTAAGATCGGTGTTAAAAGTGAGATGAAAGAATAAAAAATGATAATAACAATTCCAGCAAGTAAATATCTTGATGATACGTTTGTGTACTTTTTAATTCCGACGCGTGCATTCGTCACAAGTCGTTTTGACACAATCACTAGTGGTGAACTCGGCCAAAGCGTGGGACGTTTTTTCGCGATCATTGTATTCCGTCGGTGTTGTTATAAAACATCGTAACTACGGCTTCGATAAAGCCGTAGTTACGAGATTTAATAACAACACCGACGGTTTGTGAATACATATCGGTAAACCCGGTCTATTCTTAGAACAAAATCATTATTATTAGAAAAACTATCCAATCAGAGCTTTAAACTCACATCTAAACGCAAAATATCTGTACCTTGTTGTAGCGAAAAACGATCATCGCTTTGGCCGAGTTCACCACCAGTGACAATGGCAGTGATTGATCATATAATCGCTGATTGGAATTTGGTATTTTTCCAGCAACTGCCATGATGGCCGGAAACCCGTCCGCTATTCAAGCTATGATACGTGAACATGAAGAACATACGAGAAAGGTGTTCAAAGATATAGAGGAATATCTCCATGAATTCAAGGTACATTGTTCTCTATTGTGGTTCAAATTTTGTCATTTGATTAAGATTTGATTAAGATGATCCCTACATGTACTTCTCTAACAACCGCTGTGTTGGCCGGACACCCACCGCTATTCAAGTTATGATAGCAGTATATGCGGCACTTTGGTTGTAATAAAGATGACGTAATCATCGTCATATTGTTACTATTTATAGTAGCTCGTTTGCATATAAGGAGCGTTACTATTTTTAGACCAGCGGCCATTTTGATTGAGCTTTTTACCTACTTTTGTTGCAGTACACAAAAGCATAAACGTCATATCCATTTTAGCGTTGTATAGCTCACGATAAATGACCTGACAAAGCGTGTGTAGCTTTTAGCTAGGAATGCTCTGCTACGTCATTTATCGTGAGCTATAACCTAATACGTCCGTGAGTTCACAAGCTGTTTATCATTTCGAGTGCCATTGTGTTAGTGTTGGCTCAGTGACAAAAATATAGGCCTACGGTAAATAAGCAGTGCTCTCTCGCTATCTTGACCGGTACACGGAATGTCCATTATCATACTCATATGTACTTCTGGATGATATTATAAACGCATCTCTTGTTACCTTTGTCACGGTCTATGACGATATTTGGCAACACCAAACTGCTTGCGATAACTCTAAATCCAAAACTGTTCACCGTGATTGAATATATCGTCTCTTTCTTTCAAAAATCTCGTACCTACAGCTTGATAAATTATAGGCAGAACGTAGCTTTTACAATGTTTGATGTGGCGTTCGCATTTATACGTGCGTAATTTATATACATAACGTCTTTTAAAATTTGCTGATCAATGCGGTAAATAAATCAATTGTCAGTTCAAAAGGACTTTGAACTACGACCAGGTCGAAAAAGCTGTACTTGCGAAATTCATGAACGGAACCGATGATAATTTACGAGTAAAGATTTATATCTTTCAGATTCAACATGTGCTTGAAAAGCTTCACGGAAGTCCGGGTGACGCCATTGTTAAGGCAGCGGAGAAACAGAATGCAGACTTTATCGTGATGGGCAGTCGGGGACAGGGTACTATACGCCGTACAATTATGGGCAGTGTCAGCGATTATGTGGTCCACCATTCACGTATACCGGTCATCATTTGTAAACACACGTAAACTGAACTTAAATGCATGTTAACTAAAACTATTTTAATCTTAATATCAAAGCATCCATGACATTGCTTTTCAACATAAACCTCGTAACTGCAGCTTTAAACAAGCAGCAGTTACGAGGTATTTGTTGAGAAAAAAAACCGACAATATGCAGACATATGCATGCTACATGCCGAGCATGTATGGTTGAAACACTCACAACAAATTGCATATTATAAGACTGCAGCGGAAGCCCGAGGTCTCCTGAAATGCTTCATCGGGGTTTCCGCGGATAATACACACGTACTTCAGGGTTATGATGTAACCTTATCTCTGTTGAATGTGTTACGGTATATTATTGTGTTCTGTGGAAGTACCACCTTGTTGACGATAATAAGGAACGCGTCCGAAAATTTTAACAATGTCGCGATTTGGTTGTAACCCTATGTGAAAGTAATATGAATGGTAACTGATATAGACTAGTCTGTCTTCAAATATCAAAAGCTGTCGTTTTGATTTATATCCCCGCTGAAATTGAAATAAACAAAGTTTTATAATCAAACGTTTGACTTATTTGTCATCAATCCAAACTATCAAAATATGGTTTTGCAAAATGGACAACTTGCTTTTGGAGTAGTTTTAATTGATTTAAACTGCTTTCCAAATCATATTTGATTTTGGTGTACCCACCAAAGCCTACTACAAAACAGACAGAAAAGAAGGGAACGCTGATGGCCGACCTTTTCCCAATTTTCCGTTTCTACGAATTCATTTAACCCATTTCCAAACAACAAAATTTTAGACTTGCCCAAATTTGAATATGTTACAGACGACAATTTCAACTGAATAAAATTAAAATTTGTTGGTCTTTAAGGGTAGAAAACATCATGGGAAATGAAGCAATTGCTTGTCACAAGCAATTTCTTCATTGTGGCAAATGAAGAAATTGCTTGTCATAAGCAATTTCTTCATTTTCCACAATGTTTTCCAAATCCTTTATATTATAGGGTGTCAAATGTGTCACTGTGTGGTAATAGGTTAATCTATCGTCAAATATTCATCTGTAATTTATAGTAATGACTTGAAATTACACTGTTTACAATGCATTTTGAACTTTATCATTATTGTTATCGTATGGAGGCTTAACGGGGAAGTTTGCACAAAGTCTATTTTTTTCTGTAACACATCCCCCAAAGGTCAACTCCAATAATTATGAACAATACCCTGGCTCAGTTTTTACAACGAACCTGGGAACATTTACTGCGTGAATTCAAACATTATTATCCAACCAATCTGATAATCTGACTTCTCGTTCAATCAATTCTTGTTACATAGCTTATGCAAAAATGTTCGTAAATTTGTTGGTAAAAAGGGCCCCAGATAACTAGGAGCATTCCATGAAATTTTAAATGTTATCAGGATCATAGATGTGGTCGCACATACGATGGACGGACGAAGAAGACCAGACCCTGTAGTTAATATTGAAAATGCCATAACCACAGCTTATTGAAGCCGTAGTTACAATTTCCAAGATAACCGACGATACGTCTACCTTTAAAGGAAACAAACAGCCCATCTTTTTTTTTTATCAATTTGTATTTCTTGTCATGACATTTCATTGATGAAATAATATATACACACAAAGCATGAAAGCCCATTAGACATTTTGTTAACAATAATCTACTCTTGCACCAATAAACGGACCCTTCCCAAACTATGTATGGTTTTGACATCTCTGTGTGAAAGAATTATGGAACCTATTGAGAGAAAGGAGAAAATGATGATTACAAGTATTTTCTTGTTTTCGCCAGTATTTTGGAGGTAAATGATATTGAAAATCAGCTTCAACAATTTGACCATATTAATCCTTTCCCATACAATAATTGATTTTGGTGTCCCTGTTAAAGAAAATTTTGGAAAACATCCAGGGAAAAGATAAACAGCATTTCTCATATTGCCTCAATATTTTCTGTTTTACAATATTCAAGCAATCAATTTTTATTTGCGTCTTTTTTTCTAGTAGTATCTTTCAAATTGGAATGGCACAATTTGGTTGTGTAAAATTTGGTTGCTCAGGAAACAATTTTTAACCCTCACAAAATTTAAGGGTGGTCCAATTTGAAAGGTATTGCAGACAACAAAACATAAATGAAAAGCAGAATTTCAGAGCAATATCGATCTAGCACAGAAAATATTGATGCAAAAGAGAAAACGCTTTTTCTTCTTTTGCCTCATTGTTTTCAAAAAACCTTTTCTATAGGGAAGTAAAAATCAGGTGTTGTTTGGGAAAATGTTAAGCCTTTTCCAGACAAATACAATTCTAGACTGGTCCAAATTAATAGGAGCACTGGTGCACAGGACAAAACATGTGATGGCAAATCTGTGAGTTGTAGCACAGAATGTCTAACGGTAAAGGAGAAAATGCCCGACATCATCCTTTTCTTCATTAGTTTAACAAAACATCCTGTTGGGGTAATAAAAACCATTTTCATTGTTTGGGAAAGGATCTATAGAGTTACAATATGCCATAGATATCTATGTGAGAAAATCCATCTGAGCCAGAGTATGGAAAAAGGGCCTTTATTGCATCAGAGCCATGGAAGCCAATCAGCCCTAGCCCATTCCAACACAGGGCCAGTGCATATTTGGTCAGGGCCAGCAGCTTCCAACAGCAGAAAGACCGAGTGCCAGGCAGCCAAAAGTCAATGTTGAACCCTGCTTGGTGAAAGCAGAATCTGACCAAATTGTATTTGCTAATATGGGTTATATATGATACCCATGTTGTTAGAGTAACAGATTAGAGGGGGGCGAAGACATTCTAAAATTGTTATTTCAAGTCCAAACCTTATGTTGTGAGTACTCATTTGAATCATCTCAACAAGATAATTCAAATGAATACCAACAATGTAGGGTTTGGGGAACCATAAATGAAGTATTGCATTTTGAAGAACCTTCACTCCCTCCTACCTGTAGCTCTGGCTAATATGGATTATGGATCCATGTTGGTATCAAATGTCAGTCATAAGCCTTTTCCATACTCCGGCTCAGTTGTGTGTGTTTTCTGAGTTAAATAAAGGTGGGGAAACACTGGGGAAAACTACTTGTATGTATTACCATATCGCTGGTCACGTTCGAAAATGTCGTAACTACAGCTTATTTAAGCTGTAGTTACGACGTTTTCGAATGTGACCAATGATATATTATTACAGAGCTACAGATGAGAGTTGGATTTGTCTTTTCCTAACACAGTATTTTATTAATTGTCCACTGAACCCCATGTTGTGGGTACTCATTGGAATCGTCTCTTGAAGACCATTCAAACGAGTACCAACAACATGGGGTTTGGATTTGAAATAACAAATTTAGAATGTTTGTGCCCCCTCTTATATGTTGCTCTCGCATATGTTTACTTACGTTAGGGTAATTCGCCCATGAGTCGAACAGGTTAACTTTTCGTCACCCGACTCGCTCACAACTTGAAAGGGTACCAGGTGTAGAATAGCCTGGATATCTCGGATGTTACCCTAAGAGTATTTAGACGTGTTTCTGGTTGTTTACCGGCCATATAGGACGCTACATATGCAAAAAAGATCAAATACCGTTTTTCGCCCATGACACAAACACCCTCGCCCTTGAGTCGAACGTCGGTTTTTGCTGTGTGGAAAAGGGTTAATGAAGGATGTGTGTTATATCAGTGAAGGCCTACCGAAAAGGCCTACATTTATAGCACAGAGTACATCTACATTCCGAATAGTCCATGGCTTTGACCAAAACATCGAAGAAAATGAATATAATATACAATCATTTCGCCTTTCCTCTCAGACATCTGTCGTGTACAGTAAAAATTCTAATAAAAAAACAATTATTTTGTCGCCTGCATATCAATTATCTTCCAATTTAGATACATTTGGTAATTGTACAGTTTTATTATACAGGAATCGTGGCTTATAAGTCTAAATTTCTCCATAACACTTAAGCTAAACACCGTTCGTCTCAAGGGCTAATCGTGTTTGGTTTAAGGGCAAATCATTCAGCTGACTTTGATTACGTCGCATGTGTAAACTATCAAATGAAAATGTGTAAATTAAAAATAATGTAAGCATAGATAAGCTGATCTAAACAAAAAACACGCCCGTTTTGTCTAAAATGATTCGTTTGCCCCCAATAACATTCCTTTTTGACCTTCGTTATTTTAAAAAATTCGAAAAAGTTTGTTCGCCGAACATGACTTTTCTGTCATTGAGGTAAGCAGCTCGAAAAAGATATGGAAGAAATTACCGGAAAGGGCCACATGTATCTTATATGACGAAATATCGAAAAAATCTAAAAATAACAGCGTTGTACGGTACCAACGCTTATGATCGGTAGAAATATTGTCTTGAAATTGTTCGACTCAAGGGCGAATTCGACTCAAGGGCGAGTTACCCTAAGTCTTAGGTATTGTTCTTCATAAAAGCATAGCCTTGTGCAACCCGATTTAACAGTTCCTACATATCTTCGGTTACTTTAACCCTTTTCCAAATGACATAATTTTAGGGTGGTTCAATTTGAAAGCTGCTGCAGACCACAAATCAATGTTTGTAAGGATAGGATTTGTAAATAATATAGTGCAGAAAATATTAAGTCAGAAGGAGAAAATGCTGATTATCAGCATTTTTTTCTTATGCCTCAATGTTTTCCTTAGCTTTTTCTAATAATAACATCAAAACCCAGTTTTGTTTGAGAAATGGTCAAAAAATGTCTTATTACAGCTTGTGTAAGTTGTAATTACGGCATTTTTGAAAGCAGCCGATGATATATTGCACAAGTATACAGGAAAACAAGTTCTGTATCTTCACACAAACCTCAAGACTTAATGCTATAGCACACACTAATTGACCTGGCTGAGAATCTCTATCAATTAGCTATGGCTGCTCTGCCAGGTCATTTATCTTGAGCTATACAGAGACTTGCATTTTTGATATAGCCCTTTCCCAAACAAGGCCAGGTTTTGACGTCCCTGATAGAAAAGGCTAGGGAAAACATTGAAACAAAAGAAGAAACTGCTGATAAGCAGCAGTTTCTCCTTTTGTCTAAATATTTTCTATGCCATATTCTAAACAAATTCTATCGTAAGTAACTTCCATTTTGTCATTTGTGGCAGTCTTTGAAGTGGATCACCCTAAATTTTATCGTTTGGGAAAGGGATAGCAGGTTTTGACTTAGAAAGGGAAGGGTTGCATTGCATTGTTCTATATTTGAGATTTGATCTAACCCTTTCCCAAACAACAGAAATTTAATTTTTCCAATTAGAAATCCTCTGCAGATGTCAAAATGAAAGTTGACAAAGGCAGGATTTGTGTAAAATGTAGCTCAGAAAATATTGGGACAAAAGGAGTCTGCTGGTTATCAGCAGTTTCTTCTTTTGTCTCAATGTTTTCCCAAGCCTTTTCTATTAGGGATGTCAAAACCAGGTGTGGTTTGGGAAAGGGATAATACATTACTGCTTCATTCACTGCCTTTTTTTCAAATTGTTATATTTCATGAATTAGAACTCCATTTTTTCCTAATTCTTAGATTTCATTTAGCACATTTCTGTAGTAACTTTGCATTGTTCCATTTGTGAGATTTGATTTCGCACATTTCTGCATTGATGATTGGATTTTTCCAAATCGTAGATTTCATTTAGCACATTTCAAGAGAAACTTTGCAATGTTCCATTCTTAAGATTTGATTTAACACATTTCTGCATTGATGATTGGATTTTTCAATATTTCAGATTTAATTTAGCACATTTCTGCAGTAACTTTGCAATATTTCATCTTTGAGATTTGATTTAGCACATGTCTTCATTGAAAATTGGATTTTTCAGTATTCCAGATTTCATTTAGCACATTTTTGCATCAATCACTGTCATCGTCCACTGGTAAGGCTTTTTTCCGTTTCTTTGCTCGTGGTTTTATGTTATCTTCCTGCAATTTATAAAGAAACAGACATTATCGAACAAACACCAATTACGAAACAGCAAAGTTTTAGACTTGCCAAAACTAAAAGGTGATGCAGACAAAAATATCAAATCAATCAAATTGTATATTTTTTGTGTTTCTGTGTTGAAAACATTGTGGGAAATGAAGAAATTGCTTGTCACAAGCAATTTCTTCATTTCCCAGAAAGTTTTCCAAAGTCTTTGTCTTATAGGCCTCAAAAAGTGTTTACGAGTGGTAATGGTTAAACCTTTTCCCCATAATTTAAACTTTAGACTTGTCAAATTTTCTAAGATGTTGTTTACATCAGAATGGAAGACTATAAAGATAGAATTTGTGAACAATTAAGCACAGAAAATATTCAGGAAGAATGAGAAAATGCTAATCATCAGCATTTACTTCTTTTGCTTGAATGTTTTCCAAAGATTCTTCTATAAGGGAGGTTGGAACTCAGTCTTGCTTATGAAACGGTTAAGAAATATGTTTACATTGAAAAATAGTTTGTCTTCTTTGCAATACAATATTGGAACAAGAGCTTCGCAGAGCGGCACATATACGCCCGCGAGGGGCTTGTCAGTAAAATTGGCCATTTTTTCGATTCAAGGGCAGATAATTAAAACATGAAAAGTTATCAAAATTTTGTTTGCACAATGAAACACCAGAGATTCATTGTGGCTAGTTTGATTAAATTCTGGTTGAAACTGTAGAAGTTGCACACAGGAGAAAATGGACATTTTTGAGAAAATGGGCATTTTTTCTTAAGCCTTTCCCAAACAACAAAACTTTAGGGTGGTCCAATGTGAAAGCTGCTAAAGACAACAATTTTTATGTTGATAAAGATATGATTTATGCATCATATAACTAGGAAAATATTGAGGCAAAAGGAGAAACTGCTGGTTATCAGCAGTTTCTTTTTTTGCCTCATTGTTTTCCCAAGCCCTTTCTTTTAGGGACGTCAAAATCTTGTTTGGGAAAAGGTTAAATTCAAGGGCAGATAACTCAAGAACGAAAACAGTTATCTAAATTCCGTAAGCTGTATGCACAACTAGACACCATGGAGATTCATTTGATCAAAACTGTAGGAGGAGTTGCGCACACAAGAAAATGGGCATTTTTTTAATTCAAGGGCAGATAATTCAAGAACGAAAAGAGTTAATTAAATTCCGTAAGCGGAATCACAACTAGACACCATTGAGATTCATTGTGGCAAGTTTGATTGAATTCCTATCAAAACTGTAGGAGGAGTTGCGCACACAAGAAATTGCTAACGGACGGACGGACGGACAGACGGACGGATGGACAGACGGACAGACAGACGAGCGGGGCCATAACATAATACGACCCTTCGGGCGTATAAAAAGAAGATGTGTTTGCGAGACACAAATGCATATTTGGTCAGGGCCAGCAGCATCTGGCTATACTTTTGGAGAAAAGGTCTATGTAAAATTTTCTGTTTCAGACAGACAGACAGACCAACACACAGACGGAAGGACAGATAGGCGGGTAAACAATATGCCCCAGATCTTTCCACACAGGGGCATAAAGAACAATCCTCCTTCTTTCTTTATATAAACATATTTCTTTCTGATAGGAGGTAAGAAATTAGTATGTGATACTATATCATTGCACTTTTTATCTAACAACATAATCTGATACTAGTGAGAATTGCAATATAATTGAGCCGATATCTGGAAAAACATCCCTTATAGCATTTGAGATAGCCATATTTCAGGGCCACAATCTGTCCAAGTGCAGTCTGACCAGAATCAATACTACTCCCTTACTGTTGCTACAGGTCATGAAGAAGCTATTTGAGAACAGCATGGTTCCTGATCAGACTGCATGTATATGCAGGCTGATCTGGAACCGTGTTGGGCTCAAAAGCCTTCACAGACCTTTTTCCAGATCCTGGCTCAATTGTATGAGGACAGGGAACAGATGACCACTTCGACTTGCGCAGATATTTGAATTATCCGATGTAGAAATAACAAACTTGTCAGACTCAGCACAAGTAAACCAGATCCCGTATGTGAACAATGAACTTAGAATAAGATAGGGTAAACATTCCAGATTTAGAAAATTACATAAAAGTGAAAAGTGTCGGCCTAGTCTGGCTGCGCGGACAGCACAGACTGACTAGGGTCGAAATTTTTGACACTTCCTATAAGGTCCCTTTAAGCGTGACGGGTCACAAATTATCTAGGAAATTAGTTATATCGCCTACCTCACTACTTGATTATTCAGAGTCAGACTCGTCTAAATGTTTCCGACTTTTCTATGTAAATAAATTAAGAATTGTTGTACATAAAAGCACAGAAAATATTGAAGGAAAAGAAGCAAATACTGATCATCAGCATTTTCTTCTTTTCCTCCAATGTTTTCTTACCCTGACTCCTTTAGAGACATGAAACGCCAATCTTGTATGGAAAAGGATTAAATACCCTACCTCACTACTTGATGATTTCGAATCAGACTCGTCTAAATGTTTCCGACTTTTTAATGTAAATAATAGAATTGTTGTACATAATAGCACAGAAAATATTGAAGGAAAAGAAGAAAATACCCTACCTCACTACTTGATGATTTCGATGTTGTAAATAACTTTAGAATTGTCGTACATAATAGCATAGAAAATATTGAAGGAAAAGAAGAAAATGCTGATCAACAGCATTTTCTTCTTTTCCTCCGTTTTCTGACCCACACTCCTTTAGATACATGAAACCCCAGTCTTGTATGGGAAAGGGTAACCCATTACCAGACGGCAAAATTTTGGACTGTTCCAATTTGAAAGGTGTTGGAGACGACAATTTTAAGTTAATGAAATTTTACGAGTATTTCCACTTTAGGTTAGAAAACGATGTGGAAAATGAAGAAATTGCTTGTGACAAGCAATTTCTTCATTTCCCACAATGTTTTTCTAAGTATTTTCTTGTTAGGGAGTCAAAAGGCGTCAATGTGCAGTAATGGATTAAAAAGCCTACCTCACTACTTGATGAATCGGAGTCAGACTCGTCTAAATGTTTCCGACTTTTCGATGATTTACTAGAACTAGTTGTGCTGGGGTTCATATTTGATGATGCTGTTGATGATGATGATTGAGTGGTAGTTGTGGTTGTTGTTGTTGTTGTCGTTGAAGCCGCTGCTGCAGCTGCCCGTCGGCCTGGCAATCCGCGCAACACTCGCGTAGATTTTATATTGTCTATATCTTCAGCTAAAGCTAATAAATCACTAAATCTGAAAGAACAAGAGATGTTTGTAAAACATATATGCCCCCTCAAGGGCCTACATTTGATGTAGGTCAAAGTCCAAGGTCAAGCTAACAAGGTCCAAGGTCATGGTCACATATGAAAGGTCTTGGTAGGAGGTGTCTATGTGTGAAATATCAAAGCTGTATATTTAAAAGTAAAATGAAACATAGGCCAGGTCAAAGTTTTTACAAGTAGGCCAAATGTCAAGGTCATGGTCAAATGTGAAAGGTCTTGGTAGGAGGTGTCTATGTGTGAAATATCAAGGCTGTAGGTGTAATAGGACATAAGATAAAGGCTATGTTAAAGATTTCTAAAAGTATGTAAAAATCAAAGGTCAATGACATACAGGCCAAGGTCATGGTCAAATGTGAAAGGTCTTGGTAGGGGTGTCCATGTGTAAAATATTGAGACTGTATAGGTAACAGGACATGAGATATAGGCCTAGTTTAAGTTCTTTTTAAAGTAGGTCAAACTCCAAGGTCAAGGTCCAAGGTCATGGTCAAAAGTGAAATATCTTGGTTGGAAGTGACCATGTGTGATATATCAAGGCTGTAAATGTAAAATGACATGAAATATAGGCCAGATTAATGTATTATTAAAGTAGGTTAAACACCAAGGTCAAGGTCACAAGGTCCAAGGTCATGGTCAAATGTGAAAGGTCTTGGTCGTAGGTGTCCATGTGTGAAATACCAAGGCTGTATGTGTAAAAGGACATGATATATCGGCTAGATTAAAGTTTTCTTTAAAGTAGGTCAAAGTCCAAGGTCAAGGTCACAAGGTCCAAGGTCATGGTCAAATGTGAAAGGTCTTGGTAAGATGTGTCCATGTGTGAAATACCAAGGCTGTATGTGTAAAAGCACATAAGATATAGGCCCAGTTTAATTTATTTAAAAGTAGGTCGAACTCCAAGGTCAAGGCCACATGGTCCAAGGTCATAGTCGTATGTGATAGGTCTTGGTCGGAGGTTTCCATGTGTCAAATATCAAGGCTGTATGTGTAAAAGGACATGATATATCGGTCAGGTTAAAGTTTTTTAAAAGTAGGTCAAACTCCAAGGTCAAAGTCACAGAGTCCAAGGTCATGGTCAATTATGAAAGGTCTTGGTAAGATGTGTCCATGTGTGAAATATCAAGGCTGTATTTGTAAAAGGTCATGAGATATTTGCCGGGTTTAATTTTTTCAAAATTGGTCAAACTCCAAGGTCAAGGTCACAAGTTCCAAGGTCATGGTTAAATCTTAACGATGTTGATAGGAGGTATCTATGTGTGAGATATCAAGGCTGTATGTGTAAAAGGATATGAGATATAGGCAAGGTTAAGAATTAAGTGTAAAAATCAACAAAGGGCAATAACTCCAAGAATTTGATTGGCAGAGTTACGGTTCTTGTACACTGCACCTCTCCATAATAAAATCTATTCACCTGTAAAGTTTCATGATTCTACCTTACATATTTTTTGAGTTGTGCTCCGGACAAGAATCAAGTTATAAAATCAACAAAGGGCAATAACTCAAAAAATTTGATCGGCAGAGTTACGGTTCTTGTGCACTGCACCTCTCCATAATGAGATCTATCCACCTATGAAGTTTCATGATTCTACCTTACATACTTTTTGAGTTATGCTCCGGACAATAATCAAGTTTGAAAATCAACAAAGGGCAATAACTCATAAAATTTGATCAGCAGAGTTACGGTTCTTGTGCACTGCACCTCTCCATAATGAGATCTATCTACCTATTAAGTTTCATGATTCTGCCTTACATACTTTTTGAGTTATGCTCCGGACAATAATCAAGTTTGAAAATCAGCAAAGGGCAATAACTCAAAAAATTTGATCGGCAGAGTTACGGTTCTTGTGCACTGCACCTCTCCATAATGAGGTCTATCCACCTGTAAAGTTTCATGATTGTACCTAACATAGTTTTTGAGTTATGCTCCGGACAAAAATCAAGTTTGAAAATCAACAAAGGGCAATAACTCAAAAAATTTGATCGGCAGAGTTACGGTTCTTGTGCACTGCACCTCTCCATAATGAGATCTATCCACCTGTAAAGTTTCATGATTGTACCTGACATACTTTTTGAGTTATGCTCCGGACAAGAATCAAGTTATAAAATCAACAAAGGGCAATAACTCAAAAAATTTGATCGGCAGAGTTACGGTTCTTGTGCACTGCACCTCTCCATAATGAGATCTATCCACCTATGAAGTTTCATGATTCTACCTTTAATACTTTTCGAGTTATGCTCCGGACAAGGTTTGGTCTACGGACAGACCGACCGACATACGGACCGACCGACCGACCGACCGACCTTCCGACCGACACTTGCAAAACAATATACCCCCATTTTCTTCGAAAGGGGGCATAAAAAAGATGTGTTTGTGAAACACTAATGCCCCTGAAAATGCTAATGTTATCACTTAGTTTTCGGAATGACAGACAGATGGATAGACAGACACAAGTAAAACGGAAAGGGTTAAATGGGGTTCAACACCATTTTAAACAGCATATCAGTCATATTATGATGGCAACTGGAGCAAAAAACTATTGATTACTGTAGTTTCTCTCATTAATACTTTCACAAAATCTGTCTAGAATCTCCCAATTAGGTTTATAATTATCAATCTATTGATGAGAGACAAATTTCATTTGCGGTGGTCAAGGATTGAAACCTGGACCCTTTGATTTAGGATCTGATATGCAACAAACTGTACTATGGCTACTGCAAAATGAGAATGGACTTTAACAAAATTTTCAACTTGAGCTTTTCAATTCATTGCTTTATGACTTTGGTTTGACCAAATATGTTATAGTATCCACCATTAGAAACAAGAGTGCCATGGCCACAATATACGCCGCCCCAGAGACTAAGCTTTAAGGGGGTATAACTCAGGCAAAAATCAATGAACCATAAAATCCTTCCTTCATGCACATCTACCAATTGAGGTGATAACATTGACCAAGTTTCAAAAAGATCAAGCCAGAAACTTAGGAGAAGTTGTATTGACAAGAAAAGTGGACGTACGTATGGACAGACGGACCGATGGACAGGCGGAGATGACGTCAATATACGTCCGCCTCCGGCGGCATATAAAAAGCAGAAAAGTAATTGATTTATTTTGTCATCAGAAATGGTTTTGAATTAAAACTAGCCTAAAATTTTATTGATTGTGAA
This sequence comes from Fragum sueziense, assembly GCA_963680895.1. NCBI lineage: Eukaryota > Metazoa > Mollusca > Bivalvia > Cardiida > Cardiidae > Fragum > Fragum sueziense. Next base: position 25,752,603 of record OY804598.1, read on the forward strand.
AGGTTTTAACATACATCGCAAAGAAACCTATTGAAGTTTACTCACTTTGTTTTCTGCATTTCACTAGCTGATACCTGAACTTGTTGTAATGCATGTTGGATACTCTCATGATTTAAAACTGAAACACAAGTTTGAAACTATATTTAGACCTTTGTAAACTCCATTTAAATCTTTTCCAATACAACAAAATTTGGACCTATCCAAATTCAAAGGTGTTGAAGACTACAAGATCCAATTGTCAGAATAAACTATCTGAAGACTAGAATTTTAAAATGATCTATTTCAAGTTTGAATAAACAGATGGCCAAAATTTAAAGATTATAACCAAAAATTGCCAACCAATTAACAGAATGAAATACCATCAACACACATTTTCTTTTATCATATTGATATCAATTCCTTTTTAGCAACATATTTAATGAATGCACTGTACTAGTATCATATTCATAGTAATACTCCAGAGCTACAGATAAGTGGGAATGAAGGCATTTGTTATTTTACAACCAAAACCCTATGTTGTGGGTACTCCTTGGAATCGTCTCAAAGAGATTTAGGGTTGAGAACAACACATGAAATATTGCATTTTGAAAAGCCATCACTCAAATTATCTTGACCTCTGGGGCCTGTATTTTCAAAGAATTTACGGCCTCATTTTTGTGTTCAAACTGTGTGAGGAGGCAACTGATTGGACAAGAAATCTGATTGGGCCAATCACGTTTGTTGTTAAAAGTAATTAAGCAAAAAATAATTTTACGACCGTAGATAACAATAATACTCACATGAAATATTTCTACAAATTTGTCGCATATGATCTAGATGTGAAAGTATTTGATCTATGGATGGAGTGTCTTTCTTGGATGTTGAACCTGGCCTGTTTAAAAAACAGAAAAAAAAAATCAAATAATGGCAATTTCTTCTGATGTAAATCAGCGATGTTATAAACCTTGACTGCCCGAATTTTTTTTATTACATAGAGGCTAATCACAATATTAAGATGATTTCTACTAACAAATAAATTTTTCTCCTTCCACAAAATTTTCAGGCAGTTCAATTTTGACAGGAGTTGTAAGCTGACAAAACAAGAGCTGTCATAGACCGGTTATGCTCCCAAAATACTGTAAACCAGGAAATTATTTCGCGCTTTTTAAGTTAGCGTCTTTAGCGGGTGGGTGTGATCTGCGAACTTAAAACGCCGCGAATAGGCTACTTTCAATAACAAGGGCTGTCACTGTAAGATGAAAATGCCCCCGACACCGCTTTGATTTTAAATTATGGCCAATCTATGTTCAAGGTCAAGGTCATCCAGGGGTCAAGGTCACCAAAGTATGTGCCTACAGAAAGGTAATGTACCAAGGAATGTTGTGGTAAAGTATGAAGCGAATATGTTAAGAAATAAGGAAGTTATGGCCAATGTTAAAGTTTTTGGACGGAATGACGGACGGACAGACAGACGGACGGACGGACGGACAAGTCAAATTTATGATGCCTCCCTATCGGGGGCATAAAAACGCGAACTTTAATCGCTTTGATAGTTTATGTTTCGGGAAAACCTATGGGGAGATGTTTTATTTACACTAGACGTATTTGTTACTATGTAAACAAGGGAAATATCTTTTTCATAACAGGATGTAAGTGAAAAGTTTTCTTTATTTCAGACTACTTTCGTTTTTATCCAAAAATACATAGATATTGTGACATATTGAAAGACATTGAAAGATAAACCAACTTATTCAACTAGATATACATACCTGCCTGAAATTGAGAAAATGGATCGTTTGGCATTTGAATGCCGAGTATGATAGCAAACGTCGATTGACGTTTAAAACCTCGTAACTGTAGTTTGAAATTAGCCACAGCTACGAGGTTTGAATCGTCCTTCAATGATATTGAATAAAACTGTCATAATCGCTTCTCGACGCTATAGGTAAATAGGTGTGAAATTAATGTAACGCTCAAATTCTATGCAGTGTGTTACAAACTGTATTCCTGTATACTATAAAGTGTGAAATAAAACAATGGGTCGATTGAAATTTACTTTGACAAAACTGTCAATGGCGACCAAAATATCGTAAATTGAGTCATAATTCAATATGTAATTGTCCGATTCCCCATATTATTCAGCATATCAATTTTTCAATTCTCCCAAAGCGTATTTTGTTTCGCGCGATTCGCGGACAGCATTGATGCGCAAACTTAAAACGCCGCGAACAAGCCCGAGTGCATGAAAACGCGAACATTTCTTGACGCGAACTTATCCTGGTTTACAGTAAGTGTTTGTCACTAATTCCTACATAAAGGCCCCCAAATCCATGACACAGCCTCAAACTGAGAAGCAAAAGAAAAGGTGAAGTTTGATTGATCTAAAACCAAGGGTTGCCGAGATTTGGCTGTAGAGGGACAGACAGACAGTGTGGCGACTATACTCCCCCCATTTTTTTTCCGGAGCATAATAAATGACATTAATGTAGAAATGTGTATGTGCATGCTCCAGTATAGAACATTTTGAGGGAAAAGGAGAAATTGCTGATCATCAGCAATTTCTTCTTTTCCCTCAATATTTTCCAAGACCAATTCTACTATCAAAACAATTGGGGTTTTCCCTTGCTTTTTTCTGGAGGGGGTCATTATATCCCCCTAGTCTTTAAATTAGGGGATCACGTCTACTGTAACATTGTTTCTTAACCCTTTCCCAAACAAGACCTGGTTTTGACGTCCCTAATAGAACAAGTATTCTGAAGTATTGCAAAACAATACCAAGTCCCCTACCGGCTTTATATATGTGTTTAGAAAAAGAAGCCCAAAAAATTTCAAAGTCCAGCATCCGTATCTTCCTCAAAAATCACTGGACCGGAACGAAACTCAAGCTTGTTCTGTAACTTATCAATGCGGGTCTACATACCAAAAATCAGCTCAATAGCTGCAAGCATTAAGAAAAACAGTCTGGAAAACTGTGATTTCCCAGAAATTTTCTAAGTCCAGCATCTGTATCTTCCCCAAAAATCACTGGACCGGAACGAACTCAAACTCGTTCTGTATCTCATCAATATGTGTACATATACCGAAAATCAGCTCATTACCTGCAAGCGTTTATAAAAAAAGTCTGGAAAACTGTAATTTCCCAGTAATTTTCTAAGTCCAGCATCCATATCTTCATCAAAAATCACTGAACTGGAACGAAACTCAAACTTGTTCTGTAACTCATCAATGCGGGTCTACATACCAAAAATCAGCTCAATAGCTGCCAGCATTAAGAAAAAAAGTCTGGAAAACTGTAATTTACCAGAAATTTTTTTAAGTCCAGCATCCATATCTTCCCCAAAAATCACTGGACCAGAACGAAACTCAAATTTGTTCTGTAACTCAATGCGGGTCTACATACCAAAAATTAGCTCAATAGCTGCCAGCATTGAGAAAAAAAGTCTGGAAAACTGTAATTTCGAAGAAATTTTCTAAGTCCAGCATCCATATCTTCTCCAAAAATCACTGGACCGGAACGAAACTCAAACTTGTTCTGTAACTTATCAATGTGGGTCTACATACCAGAAATCAGCTCAATAGCTGCCAGCATAAAGAAACAAGAGGACCATGATGGTCCTATATCGCTCACCTGAACCAAAATGATATAAGCAACACTTTTCTTCAATTCAAAAAATATTTATGACTCTAAGACTGAAAACGAACTTATGGTCAATAACATTGTGAAAATCGAACTCATCCAAGATTTCATCATGCCCAACATTGTGTCCAAGATTTGTCTTGTTTGATAAATAATTGTAGATTCTGGAGTATAAACAAGGTCGAAAAAAGCCGAAAACAGCAATTTTGTCAAATTCAAGGGCACTCTCGACTTTCTGGTCAGATCAGGCTGAAAATCAAACTCATCCGAGATCTTATGATATCCAACATTGTGTCCAAGATTTGTCTTGATTGGTCAATAATTGTAGATTCTAGAGTGTAAACAAGGTCTAAAGCAGCCGAAATCGGCAATTTGATCAAATTTAAGGGACCATAACTCTCATCTTTCTGGTCAGATCAGACTGAAAATCAAACTCATATGAGATCTTATAGTCTCCAACATTGTGTCCAAGTTTTGGATTGATTGATCAATAATTGTAGATTCTAGAGTGTAAACATCGTCGAAAACAGCCAAAAATGACAATTTTGTCAAATTCAAGGGCAAGTAACTCTCGACTTTCTGATCAGATCAGACTGAAAATCATACTCATCCGGGATCTCATGGTCCCAAACATTGTGTCAAAGTTTTGTCTTGATTGATGAATAATTGTAGATTCTAGAGTGTAAACAAGGTCAAAAACAGCCGAAAATGGCAATTTTGTCAAATTCAAGGGCACATAACTCTCGTCTTTCTGGTCAGATCATACTGAAAATCAAACTCATCCGAGATCTTATGGTCTACAATGTTATGTCCAAGATTTGTCTTGATTGATCAATAATTGTAGATGCTAGAGTGTAAACAATGTCAAAACTAAGTATTTTTCGCATTCAAGGGCAGATAACTCCTGACTTTCTGGTTCGATCTGACCCATAATCAAACTCATCCGAGATCTTATGGCCATACATGTTTTGACCAAGTTTGGTCAAGATTGGCTTATATTTGTAGATGCTAGAGTGTAAACACGAAATTGTGGACGGACGGACGGACAGACGGACAGACGGACAGACGGACAGACGGACGACGGACAAAAAGTGACCACAATAGCTCACCTTGAGCACTTCGTGCTCAGGTGAGCTAAAAAAGTCTGGAAAACTGTAATTTCCTAGTAATTTTCTAAGTCCAGCATCCATATCTTCCTCAAAAATCACTGGACCGGAACGAAACTCAAACTTGTTCTGTAACTCATCAATGCGGTTCTACATACCAAAAGTCAGCTCAATAGCTGCCAGCATAAAGAAAAAAAAGTCTGGAAAACTAATTCACCGGACTGACGGACAGACAGACAGACGGACTGACTGACGGACAGAGTGCAAACCTAAAGTCCCCTTCGGCTTCGCCGGTAGGGGACTAAAAAGGCTTGGGAAAACATTGAAGCAAAAGAAGAAACTGCTGGTAACCAGCAGTTTCTCCTTTTGTCTCAATGTTTTCTATGCCATATTTTACTCAAATCCTATCTTTAATAACAGTCATTTTGTCATTTGTGGCAGTTTTTGAAGTGGACCACCCCATAATTTTGTCGTTTGGGAAAGGTTTAATGGAGAAGATTACATCTCTAGAGGGTCATTCAATTTAATACTGCGTCAAAATGCACAATTTTGTGCGCTAGGGAAAAACTCTGAAACAATGTCTTGTTTGGAAAGGCTTAAAACACTAACCTTTGTCTTTTCTTATTTGGTGTACCACCATTTAATTTTGAGAACTGTGAGTGAATTAAGTCTGCTAGTTTATCTTCAAACTCTTGTGCCCAGTAATTGAGAACGGACACAGTGAAATAATCATTCCTCTTACAATCCCTGCATAATATAGGCTGCAATAACTCTGATGAAGGACTGAAACAACAATACAAAACAGAAACTCAACCATTTCACAAAGTGATAGAAATTTAGACTAGTCCAATTTGTATGGAGTTGCATATGATTGAATAATCAATAATTCAGCAAAAAGTGCTGAAAAATGTAGGAGCCATGTTCACAACATCTCAGCACATGTAGGGACTGATGGAAAAGAGATGAATTGTCCTCGGATAAAAAATTCCAAATAATGGAATCAAAAGTCAAAGGTCACTATAGGTCAAAAGTCATGGTCTCAAGGTCAAGGTCATGGCATGAGGTATCTATATGTGAAATATCAAGGCTCTATCTTTAATAGTGCATGACATATAGGCCAGATTAAAGTTTTTTAATAGTAGGTCAAACTCCAAGGTCAAAGATCATGGTCCTAAATGAAAGTTCTTGGCAGGAAGTATCCATGTGTGAAATATCAAGGCTGTATCTCAAATAGTGTCTGAGATATAGACCAGTTTAAAGTTTTTCAGTTGACGACGCAATGCAGACGCCGACACTAGAGCTGTGACATTAGCTCCCCTGACATAAAGTCATGGCTCGCTAAAAGTATTTGAAATGTAACCTTTTGTACAAGACCTTGGAGCAGAGAATACATATGTGAACCAACACGTTAAAAGAGACCGTCTAGGAATTGTGAAAAGTATCGACCCAAGACAATTTGTGCAGACTGCACAAAGCTGACTAGATAGTTTTCATTCTCATAATTTTCTGAATCTAGAAATTAATCCTAACTTAAAGTATTTCCAAATACAGCAAGTCATATTGGACTTGCTGAACGGTACCTTTAAGCAAGTCTGGTCCCATGTATGAAATTTAAGAGTTCAGTTATAGTAAGAAACTGTTAGATAGCTTCATGCACAGACTGATTCTTAGAGAGAACACAAAAATAATTGAGCCAGGATCTGGAAAACCATCCCTTATAGCATTTGAAACAAGCAAATTCGTTGAATTGATATCCCCCCCGAACATATTTTCATTGTCAATAAAGTAGCGCGGAAACGAGTTTGAGTTTATTGGGGTTTTACGCCGTTTTCAACTACCAGGGTCATATCGCGGCGGCTGGAGCACCTAACCGTGAGTTCCTGGTATTTCTCGCACCAGTACAACCACAATATCCAAACCGAGACTCCAGCTGCTCTCTCACATAGATGATTCACACCCATTGGTGAGAGACAAATGACAGCGCGGAAACGAACATAACTCTGTATGTATATGGCTTCAACAGAACGAATATCACTCTGTATGTATATGGCTTCAACAGAACAAATATCACTCTGTATGTATATGGCTAAAACAGTCAGGGGCAGTAACTCTAAATTCGGCGGTTGAACCCGGTAACCCCGACGATATGCGCATGTCCTCATTGTAGTAAAGCTGTGTGCCAAGTTTCATTGAAATCCGGTGTATAGTTTTCAAGAAATAGCGCGGAAACGAATATCACTGTATGTATATGGCTTAAACAGTCAGGGGCAGTAACTCTAAATTTGGCGGTCGAACCGGGTAACCCCGACGATATGCGCATGTCCTCATTGTAGTAAAGCTGTGTGCCAAGTTTCATTGAAATCCGGTCTATAGTTTTCAAGAAATAGCGCGGAAACGAATATCACTCTGTATGTATATGGCTAAAACAGTCAGGGGCAGTAACTCTAAATTCGACGGTTGAACCGGGTAACCCCGACGATATGCGCATGTCCACTTTGTAGTGAAGCTGTGAGCCAAGTTTCATTGAAATCCGATCTATAGTTTTCAAGAAATAGCGCGGAAACGAATATCACTCTGTATGTATATGGCTTAAACAGTCAGGGGCAGTAACTCTAAATTCGGCGGTCGAACCAGGTTACCCCGACGATATGCGCATGTCCACTTTGTAGTGAAGCTGTGTGCCAAGTTTCATCTAAATCCGGTCTACAGTTTTCAAGAAATAGCGCGGAAACGAATATCACTCTGTATGTATATGGCTTAAACAGTCAGGGGCAGTAACTCTAAATTCTGCGGTCGAACTGGGTAACCCCGACGATATGCGCATGTCCTCATTGTAGTAAAGCTGTGTGCCAAGTTTCATTGAAATCCGGTCTACAGTTTTCAAGAAATAGCGCGGAAACGAATATCACTCTGTATGTATATGGCTTAAACAGTCAGGGGCAGTAACTCTAAATTCGGTGGTCGAACCGGATAACCCCGACGAAATGCGCATGTCCACTTTGTAGTGAAGCTGTGTGCCAAGTTTCATCGAAATCCGGTCTACAGTTTTCAAGAAAAAGCGCGGAAACGAATATCACTCTGTATGTATATGGCTTAAACAGTCAGGGGCAGTAACTCTAAATTCGGCGGTCGAACCGGGTAACCCCGACGATATACGCATGTCCTCATTGTAGTAAAGCTGTGTGCCAAGTTTCATTGAAATCCAGTCTATAGTTTTCAAGAAATAGCGCGGAAACGAATATCACTCTGTATGTATATGGCTTAAACAGTCAGGGTCAGTAACTCTAAATTCGGTGGTCGAACTGGATAACCCCGACGATATGCCCATGTCCACTTTGTAGTGAAGCTGTGTGCCAAGTTTCATCGAAATCCGGTCTACAGTTTTCAAGAAATAGCGCGGAAACGAATATCACTCTGTATGTATATGGCTTAAACAGTCAGGGGCAGTAACTCTGAATTCGACAGTCTAACCCGGTAACCCCGACGATATGCGCATGTCCACTTTGTAGTGAAGCTGTGAGCCAAGTTTCATTGAAATCCAGTCTATAGTTTTCAAACAAGAGGACCATGATGGTCCTATATCGCTCACCTGAACCAAAATCATATGAGCAACACTTTTGTTCAATTCAATAAATATTTATGACTTGAAGACTGAAAACGAACTTATGGTCAATAACGTTGTGAAAATCGAATTCATCCACGATCTTATGGTGCCCAACATTGTCCAAGATTTGTCTTGTTTGATAAATAATTGGAGATTCTGGAGTATAAACAAGGTCGAAAACAGCCGAAAACAGCAATTTTGTCAAATTCAAGGGCACATAACTCTTGACTTATTGATCGGATCAGACTGAAAAACAAACTCATCCCAGATCTTGTGATCCCCAACATTGTGTCCAAGTTTTGTCTTAATTGATAAATAATTGTAGATTCTAGAGTGTAAACAATGTCAAAAACGGCCAAAAACGTCAATTTTGATCACATTCAAGGGCACATGACTCTCTACTTTCTAGTCAAATCAGGCTGAAAATCATACTCATCTGAGATCTTATAATACCCAACATTGTGTCCAAAATTTGTCTTGATTGGTCAATAATTATAGATTCTAGAGTGTAAACAAGGTCGAAAACAGAAATTTTGTCAAATTCAAGGGCACATAACTATCGGCTTTTTGATAAGATCGGACTGAAAATCAAACTCATCCAAGATCTTATGGTCTCAAACATTGTTTTCAAGTTTTGTCTTAATTGATAAATAATTGTAGATTCTAGAGTGTAAACAATGTCAAAAACAGCCGAAAATGGCAATTTTATCAAATTCAAGGGCACATAACTCTCATCTTTCTGGTCAGATCAGACTGAAAATCAAATTAATTTAAGATCTTATGGTCTCCAACCTTGTGTCAAAGATTTGTCTTGATTGGTCAAACATTGTGGATTCTAGAGTGTAAATAAGGTCGAAAACAGTCAAAAACGGCAATTTTGTCAAATTCAAGGGCACATAACTCTCGACTTTCTAATCAGATAATACTGAAAATCAAACTCATCCCAGATCTTATGATCCCCAATATTGTGTCCAAGTTTTGTCCTGATTGATGAATAATTGTAGATTCTAGAGTGTAAACAAGGTCGAAAACAGCCGAAAATGACAATTTTGTCGAATTCAAGGGCACATAACTCTCGACTTTCTGGTCAGATCAGACTGAAAATCGAACTCATCTGAGATATTATGGTCTGCAACGTTATGTCCAAGATTTGTCTTGATTGATCAATAATTGTAGATGCTAGAGTGTAAACAATGTCAAAACTAGGTATTTTTTGCGTTCAAGGGCAGATAACTCCTGACTTTCTAATTCGATCTGACCCATAATCGAACTCATCCGAGATCTTATGGCCATACATGTTTTGACCAAGTTTGGTCAAGATTGGCCTACATTTGTAGATGCTAGAGTGTAAACACGAAATTGTGGACGGACGGACGGACAGACAGACGGACAGACAGACAGACAGACAGACAGACGGACGACGGACAAAAAGTGACCACAATAGCTCACCTTGAGCACTTCGTGCTCAGGTGAGCTAAAAATAGTGCGGAAACGAATATCACTCTGTATGTATATGGCTAAAACAGTCAGGGGCAGTAACTCTAAATTCGGCGGTCGAACTTGGTAACCCAGACGATATGCGCATGTCCACTTTGTAGTGAAGCTGTGTGCCAAGTTTCATCAAAATCTGGTCTACAGTTTTCAAGAAATAGCGTGGAAACGAATATCACTCTGTATGTATATGGCTTAAACAGTCAGGGGCAGTAACTCTAAATTGGGCGGTCGAACTTGGTAACCCAGACGATATGCGCATGTCCACCTTGTAGTGAAGCTGTGTGCCAAGTTTCATTGAAATCCGGTCTATAGTTTTCAAGAAATAGCGCGGAAACGAATATCACTCTGTATGTATATGGCTTAAACAGTCAGGGGCAGTAACTCTGAATTCGGTGGTCGAACCGGATAACCCCGACGATATGCCCATGTCCACTTTGTAGTGAAGCTGTGTGCCAAGTTTCATCGAAATCCGGTCTACAGTTTTCAAGAAATAGCGCGGAAACGAATATCACTCTGTATGTATATGGCTTAAACAGTCAGGGGCAGTAACTCTGAATTCGACGGTCTAACCCGGTAACCCCGACGATATGCGCATGTCCACTTTGTAGTGAAGCTGTGAGCCAAGTTTCATTGAAATCCAGTCTATAGTTTTCAAAAAATAGTGCGGAAACGAATATCACTCTGTATGTATATGGCTAAAACAGTCAGGGGCAGTAACTCTAAATTCGGCGGTCGAACTTGGTAACCCAGACGATATGCGCATGTCCACCTTGTAGTGAAGCTGTGTGCCAAGTTTCATTGAAATCCGGTCTATAGTTTTCAAGAAATAGCGCGGAAACGAATATCACTCTGTATGTATATGGCTAAAACAGTCAGGGGCAGTAACTCTAAATTCGGCGGTAGAACTTGGTAACCCAGACGATATGCGCATGTCCACTTTGTAGTGAAGATGTGTGCCAAGTTTCATCGAAATCCGGTCTACAGTTTTCAAGAAATAGCGCGGAAACGAATATCACTCTGTATGTATATGGCTTAAACAGTCAGGGGCAGTAACTCTGAATTTGGCGGTCGAACCCGGTAACCCAGACGATATGCGCATGTCCACTTTGAAGTGAAGCTGTGAGCCAAGTTCATTGAAATCCGGTCTATAGTTTTCAAGAAATAGCGCGGAAACGAATATCACTCTGTATGTATATGGCTAAAACAGTCAGGGGCAGTAACTCTAAATTCGGCGGTCGAACCGAGTAACCCCGACGATATGCCCATGTCCACTTTGTAGTGAAGCTGTGTGCCAAGTTTCATCGAAATCCGGTCTACAGTTTTTAAGAAATAGCGCGGAAACGAATATCATTCTGTATGTATATGGCTTAAACAGTCAGGGGCATTAACTCTGAATTCATTGGTCGAACCGGGTAACCACGACGATATGCGCATGTCCTCTTTGTAGTGAAGCTGTGTGCCAAGTTTCATCGAGTCAGGGGTCCGGTCTATAGTTTCCAAGAAATAGCGCGGAAACGAATGTCGGACGGATGGACATGGCAAAAACAATATCTCCCCCCCCCCCCCCCCCCCCCCCGAAAAAAATTTTCGGTGGGGGATAATAATCATGTTACACGATCAGCCTGTTCCTAAAAGCAGTCTGACAGGGATTCATGCTGCTGTCTCTTAATTGCTACAGGTCACAAATAAGCTATTGGAGACCAATGTGGTTCATGATCAGACTGCGTGTATATGCAGGCTGATCATGAACCATGTTGGACTCAAAAGCCTTAAAGGACATTTTTCCAGATCCTGGCTCAATTATTCATTAAGACCACTATACAAGTCTACCTACCAATCTTGTTTTAATAATACCATGATGCTTGTCAAAGCTTCTGCGTGATCTGTAAAGACCAAAAATATCCTATATCATTTTTCTTTATTGTATCATAAAAGCATCTTTACTGCATTATAAATGTCATATCATTCTTACCAGTTAGAACTATTCTATCGTCATTCAAGTAATCTTCATCAAATACTAGTAATTAGTAACCACTTGATCTCGAGTTGCAATAAATTCAAATCTCAGATTGATAGAATAGATTAGAAGGATTTCTACCCTTATAGCTCAATTTCCTTAATAGCCCTCAAAATTTTGATGAAAAGTATTTGGTTGAATGGGGTTGCAACTGCTATGGTCATATCACTGCTATCTTGTGGGCGCTTATTTCAATCTTCTGGATGAGACGATTTCCAATGAGTACCCACAACATGCAGTTTGATGAACAATAAACGAAATGTTGCATGTTGAAAAGCAAATCACACCCCCAGGATTTTCCCTGCAAATAAGAACCTGTGACCACCTTGCCTTCAAATGTTTGGAGTCATTTCTCCAATTTTGCTGGTCAAATTTCACAAACACCAAGGGCTACAGTATAACACAAAAATCTGGATATTAAAACTTGCGTCTTTAATGGCCCTCAGGTATATTTCTAAGGGGTCATTTGATTTGAAATTGCAACAATTTGTGTGTCATGGAAAAGTCTGAACCCTCTTCTCTGTAGCTCTGCTATATTTACTTACGTTGAAAGTCTAGTTTAGGTAGGATAGGCATGATGTGTTCTAATGGTATGTTATGGGCTGTAATTAGCTGCCACAAGAAATATTGCTCTAATGTCTCCCAGTCTAGACTAGAATCTGAAATATACACAGAAACATGCGAAACATTGCTTTAACCCTTTTGAAATGCCTTGATAATCAAAAGCCATATAATTCAAAGATTGAAATCAACATGGTGTGTTTGTAAAACATCATAGGCCTGGTAACAGCTTCTTTCCCTGAAAATCACGCCCTCAATATTTGACTTGACCCAAACCATTGACAACTAACTTCAACTTGGTTTCACAGAAAAAAATCTTTCACAAGTAATACATATGCAAACTACTAAAGCTCTTTCACATACAATTCAGAAGTTATGGTCAAAGAGACACAAAGGAACAAGAATCATTTGTAAAATTGGCAATTTCGACTTTCAAACCTACACAATGACCCCCAACGAAAAATGACAGGTGCAGAAGAGAAGCTGTGTTAACAAGAGTTTGATGTGTTTACAGACAGACGGAGATGTATCAATATATAGGGCTCCGTACCGGTACTCGATATATATCGAAAACCGGTATTTTACGTTCGATAGATATATCGTATTGAATGTTTCTGTATCGGAAAAAATATCACAGAGAAAAGTAGAAATATTAGGCCAATAATTTGACAAATAACGTTCAAATTGGCATTCTCTTCTTAGAAACTGACTATTTTTCAGTCGCATGGCTTAAACATGTTTACGGGGGAGAGACAAAAAGAAAATATTTACCTAAAATTAAATTCCAACAAAAAACCTTTATTTACTTTATTTACACATTATATTCCCTCATTTTAATACGCCGTGTGTTTTTAGAGACGAGAAAAGGCTGGCTAGATGTGTTGGCGGCCTTTCTTTGATGTCGGAGAAATTTCAAGTGACGTCACACATGAGACTAACACGCCGTGCCCTTTCCCACACAAAGCCTACATTTTGAAAACTCATGTTAGAAAAACTCGCAAGAATATTCATGCAAAGGACGAAAGTGCTGATTACAAGCACATTTTCTGTTTGTCTTGATATTTCGTGTTTTATATATTGTACACTTATCATTACATTCATTAACATAAAGTTTGTCGTCTGCAGTAGTTTTCATTTTGGGCTACAGTAATTTTTACTCGTTTGGAAAGGATAATGTTCTGAACACCAACATGTCTTTTGTGTTGACTGTTAATCAAGACTAAAATGAGTGGAATTTGTTTCATTCTTTTTTTATCGATGGATTTAAAACACAATGGGTAAATCTATTTAACAGTGTCCTATTTGCCCTGGGAGTCCGAGTGACATTTCGTAGCCCGAACTGTGAACAAAATGTAATTCTCTATTATTCCTTTTGTCACTTCAAATTTTCTGATCAGATTTCCTAGTGTAGGAAACTTTCTGTGCCCGTAATTCGTTTTGAAAAAAAAGGTCTTGATCAAGCAATCAGAAAGCAGACAGAAAAAAGTAGTGTTCTGGTGATATTTTTAAGTGTTACTGAATATTTCTTAAAGAACTTTTGAGTTTACATTGATCTGTATACAACATGACATATTAATAGTGCGTGCTAGATTGTTGGTGGGTGGCGAGGTCAGCCACATGTGTGATTGGGGAGACAGTTAGGTATTTCTTCTTTTCTTTTTGGTTCCACTAATGGCACCAACTTACTCCAATTTAAAGTTTCCGTTTGTGATCAGTTTTAATAACGAAAAATGAACACATTTCTTGTGTTTGACTCCTTCTTAAAATTGAAATATCATATGATATATCGGATATCGGTCATTTTGTATCGATACAAATATCATATCAATAAAACTGACCGATACGGAGCCCTATCAATATATAACAACCTTCTGCAGTGTATAATGACGATGTGAATAATTGTTTTGGTAAGTGTTAACTCATTACTAGATCGTATGATGCTGCAGATGAAAATTTCAAGTGAAATTTTTGTATATCAGGGAAAGCAATATGCCGCAAGCAATTTCTTCACATTCCACAATGCTTTTAAAAGCCTTATCTTTGCAGGAGCTTCAAAAAACATCAATACATGAGAAAGTGACAAAGGGTTATTTCTCATACTTACTGAGTATAGAGAGGAAAGACTCTTTCCGGAACATAATGAGGTTTCCTTGTAAAATTTGACAAATTAATTCTTGTAATTGAGATCCATCGATAGATGATACAATGAGAAGTAAAAGTTCAGCATTCCCTATACAAATACTGGGGAACTGAAAAGATAAAATATGTACATTAATGTTTTCCCCAAAACCAAGAATTAGGAATGTTCCTATTTGAAAACTGATGCATGCAACAGAGAATATTGATAGCGATAGGATATGTATACAAAATAGCACAGACAATTTTTAGGCAAAAGGAGAAAATGCTGATTGTCATTTTCTTCTTTCGCCTCAATATTTTCACAAGCCTACTATTATTAGGGATGTCAAAACAAGGTATAGTTTGTGAAAGAGTTAACATTGAAACAAGTTGGTTGTTCTTGAAAAACCCTAGACCCCAATGAAATTGCAAATACACAATTGGGCCAGGATCTGGAAAAACGTCCTTTAAGGCTTTTGAGCCCAACATAGATCCAGATCAGCCTGTGCATACGCACAGTCTGATCAGGATCCATGTTGTTCTCTAATAGCTTCTTTGTGACCTATAGTAACTTAAAGAGAGTAGCATGGATGCATATTGAACTCCATTTTACAACAGGCTGATCTTGAAACTCAATTTTGAAAAATGCTTTAAGGGACGTTTTTCCAGATCCTGGCTCAATTACATGTCAAAATCACAGTAGTGCACATCCAAAACTGGACAGTCATACAGCATATTTTTGCATACGATTTGGACACCAAAAAGAATGTGACTATGCGTTAGGATAACTTATGCAATGGTGTTGTTTTTAATTGGACGTCCGAAAGGACGTACAATTCTTATAACCACTTTTGGACAGGCGAAATGGGTTTTCATTACCAAAAAACCCTTTCTCAGACTCAATTTCCAGTTGACCAAAATTCAAAATAGATTTTGCGACCATACAGGAAAACTGTCGTATCTTTTCCTACTTTCTATGTGTTCTCTAACAAATTCTATAAGATTCATTGGCCGATTCAATTCATGCCACGTCTTAACCAACTTTACGATCTTTTTTCGATTTAATCATTTTCTTGTACTTTTTTGACTTTCGTAATATTTATTGTGTAAAGGGTAAGATCTTTAGAAAGCGATACATGCATACACTATGGTTATAATGTAAACAGACACCCTATATCATCAGCAGCAGCGATAGCTCAAACGGGAAAGGATTAACCTCGCAACCTTTTTTCAGTTTGAAATTTGGAACGCCGTTGATTCAAAACCAGTTCGGATTATTTCTTCTGTAAAACGTTTGTTTTCTTGATGTGTTTACTGAAAACACACATTTTAGAATGATTACCCAATTTAATGCACGTATTGTGTATGATAGGTTCCTTTTCTTTGATCATTGTTGTTTAAGTCTTTGACATATTTAAAGGAACGGGGTTTCCACGAGACGTACTTTGGAGCCAGGGTTTTGAAATTGATTATCGGGGAGTGAGTTCATTTCGCAATTCGGGTTCGACTCGATGACAAATCGGGGTTCCATCTGAACAGCCTCAGATGAGATACTAGTGAAATCCACCTATTCAGAAAAATAGTTGCTCTTACGTTTTTCATTTTTTTCCAGCATCTGTATCACTGATATTCGACAGTATCATGACCTATTTACATACTGATCAATGGTCATGACAACAATGATTATTACTAGTATAAGACTAAGTGACAGCGATCTGTATTTATTTCGTTTTTTTAAAAGCGACCCGTTTACGTGTATTGAGTTAAGAATATGAAGCAATGGGTCTGCAACAGATGGTACTTGGATGACCGTATGAATATGTTTACAGATAGGGACATTGCTATTCTCAAATTTTCGTTGATAATGATATGAACATTTAAATTGCTTATTGTACTCCACTGCCATTTTCCCAACGGCACGTTCCCAATTTCTTCTTTTTATGCACATCTGTAGATGTAAGGATGCTGCGGTAGTACTTGTATGAGGAATCCATGATTAGGTGCTCCAATTCATCTGGTATTTTGTTTCAGGAAAAGTATGTATTGAATTTGTTTTGTAACCACAACCAGGGAAAACTGCTACCGTGTTTTTTTCTTTTTTTACTCTAAACAGGAATAAAAATCAAAGTGCTTGGAGCACTATATTTAGACGCCTCTCATTGATTGAGCGGAATTGTATGTAAATGATCGGCGTTTCATTACTTTATTTAGTTGAATTTGTGTTAAGATCGATTCTAAATCACTGCGGTCGTTTTTTCGCCAACGATGGTGGAGATAGAAGTCGAACAAAAGTGCCATGGTCACAATATACGCCGCCACTTATAAAACTTGAGACCAAAAAATGACATTGACAAGGATTTATAAATATTCACACAAAAACCTGTAAAAAGTTGTGTTCACAAAAATGTTTTTATAAATATCCAGTCAAAAACCTGGAAGGAATTGCGTTCACGAGACTGAAATATCATTAAGCCCTAGAGACTAAGATTGAAGGGGGCATAACTCAGGCAAAAATCAATGAACCATAAAATCCTTACTTCATGCATATCTACCAATTAAGGTAATAACATCCACCAAGTTTCATAAGGATCCAGTCAGAATCTTAGAAGAAGTTGTGTTGACAAGGCTGCAATTTCAATCAGCCCCAGAGACTAAGTTTTAAGGGGGCATAACTCTAGAAAAAAATCAACGAACCATAAAATCCTTCCTTCATGCACATCTAGGTACCAATTGAGGTGATAACATTGACCAAGTTTCATTAAGATCCAGCTAGAAACTAAAGAGGAGTTGCGTTGACAAGGCTGCAATTTCAATAAGCCCCAGAGACTAAGTTTTTAAGGGGCATAACTCTGGCAAAAATCAACGAACCATAAAATCCTTCCTTCATGCACATCTACCAATTAAAGTGATAACATTGACCAAGTTTCAAGAAGATCCAGCCAGAAACTTAGGAGGAGTTGCGTTGACAAGAAAAGTGGACGGACGTACGGACGGACGGACGGATGGACGGACGGACGGACATATGGATGGACGGACGGACAGACGGAGAAGATGACGCCAATATACGTCCGCCTCCGGCGGCGTATAAAAAAAGATGATTAAAAAGAACAATGTCTGAGTAGAATTCGAACCCAGGGCCTTCCGGATATAACATGTGTAAAGAGTACAAGGTGAGTGCTCTGCTAAGTGAGCTATCGCGGCTTTCATTTATGTAGCGCGTTGGCTTACATTTTGAATAAATTGCT
This sequence comes from Fragum sueziense, assembly GCA_963680895.1. Classification (NCBI taxonomy): domain Eukaryota; kingdom Metazoa; phylum Mollusca; class Bivalvia; order Cardiida; family Cardiidae; genus Fragum; species Fragum sueziense. The sequence continues at coordinate 25,770,364 of OY804598.1, forward strand.
TTGTAGCGTACTTTTTAAATCAATGAAAAGTATAACTGACGACAATACTCATAGTAAACCGAAAAAAGAAGACAAAAGTGCTAATCGCATGGCCTTAATTGAATTTGGTAATCAAATTAATAGTGATTATTCATAGCGACAAATCAGTTGTCTTGAAACGGCAATCAAATCAATTTGAAGCCTGAGAAGGGTTTTCTGGTATTAAAGCCGATTTCGTATGTCCGAAACCGATCTTATAGAATTAAACAAAGAAGAATGAATAAAATATCTTTCGTTCATGTACAATCCCGCTCAATCAATCAGAGACGTCCAATTACAGTGCTCTCAGCACTTTGATTAATTTTATCCTTCCGTTTTATAGAGAACTACACAGAATAATTTACATGTATAAGAAACTCTTGAGAGAAAACGAAGAAATGCTGATAGCAGCATTTTCTCTTTTCCCCTATAGGGTTCTATAATCATATTTTTATTTTGTTATTGATAACAACAGTTTTGTCTTCTTTAATTCCTTTCATGTTGAATTAACCCTTTCCCATGATACGGTAAAATTTTAGACTGGTCCAAATTCAAAGATGTTGCAGACGACAATTTCAAGTAAACAAAATTTAAAATTTTATGGTCTTTTAGGGTAGAAAACTTTGTGGGAAATGAAGAAATTGCTTGTCACAAGCAATTTCTTCATTTTCCACAATGTTTTCCAAAGCCTTTATCTTGTAGGGCGTCAAAAAGCGTCACTATGTGGTAATGAATTAACTTATCATTTTGTGATTGGGCAAAAAGTTAAAAGTGTTGTATGAACCTACCTGCGTATAAATATCTGGTAGTAGAAATGTAAACAACCGTACATCGTCTTCCTGACAAGATCGTAGATCCGACATTAACACAGACTGTAATGACGCACCATCCACTGACTTTACAAAGTCTTTATACGTCATCATCTTCTCGTCATTTACTTTCCTGTAAAACACGGTGGATAATCATGTGTTACAACAATTTCAGAAAATCTTCAATGATTGTGTTAATATGCAACCGATTCGAATTCGGTTTGAAGCAGTGCAGGTGGACAGACATCACACATTAGATGGACGTGCTGGATTTTTGATAAATCAGCTGATAAAAAAGTTATTGAAGATAAACCAAAATTTAGTTTATCTTCAATAACTTTTTGTCTATTTATTTTTTTGAAAATCCACCACGTCCAGGTTATTCCTAACATTTTCCACTTTCTCTGCTTCAAACCGAATTCAAATTGGTCAAGTATTGACGCAAAGTTATTGAAGATTATTGAAAATTCTAAGTCACATGATTATACACCGTCTAAAGTAACATGGTAAAATACATGAAACTAGACTTTGATATCCTATGCATATACCATGTACCACAAGTATGCTTTCAATATGGATAAACTCCTCCCAAAACAACAAAATTTTCGGGTTGTCTAATTGAAAAGCTGCTGTAGACTACAAAGGGATGTTGTTATAGATATATTTTGTGTATACAATAGCACAGGAAATATTGAGACAAAAGGAGAAACTGCTGGTTATCAGCAGTTTCTTCTTTTGTTTCAATGTTTTCCCCAAGACATTTCTTCTAGGGATGTCAAAACCAGGTCTTGTTTGGGAAAGGGTTAATAAACAACGTTCTCCACAGCTAAACAAGTTGTATTGACCCCCTATAGCTACATGAAAATCAGTATAATGCCTTTCAAGGGTTCCCCAAAGCTTAATGTCTTCAATCATGTAACCACATAGAGTACTTTTGAGGTATATAATGCCAAACACTGATAGAGCATTTTGTATAAGATTCAAATTAAACACAAATTGTGCCGAGACATGATAGAAAATATTTGAATTCAAAGATTTTTTCTGCAAATTTTTTCTATGTCATACTGTTTTTAAAAGCTGATTATTTTCCCTTAAACCCATTACCAAACAACACAATTTTAAGCTTGTCCAGTTGCAAAGATGTTGCACACGACAATTTCAAGTCGATGAAATTTTACAATTGTTGGTCTACATGGGTAGAAAACATTGTGGTGAATGAAGAAATTGCTTGTCACAAGCAGTTTCTTTATTTCCCACAATGTTTTCCCAAGCCATTATCTTGTAGGGAGTCAAAAAGAGTCATTGTGTGGTAATGGGTCAATACAATGGTACAACTTTATGTTCAATAGCTGACTCACCCAACTTTCAGGAAATATAGTAGAAGATATCCAATACGAGGCTGTCTTGAATACATCTCACCAAGTAATTGTAACAATGGTATTCTTGATGGATCTTCTTCTGGCGTAGAACTTAAAAATCTGAAAACAAAATAACATATCATTGGCGGGAAGTCAAAACCTCATAACTGCAGCTTGAAAAAGCTGGAGTTACAAGTTTTGATCTTCCATCGGCGATTGTACTTTAAGAAAATATAGTAGAAGAGAACCAATATCAGGTTGTCTTGAATAGATCTCACAAAGTAACTGTAACAACTTGGTGGATCTTCTTCTGGTGTAGAACTTAAAAATCTGAAAACTAAATAACATATCGTTGGTGGGAGGTCAAAACTTTGTAACTACAGCTTGAAAAAGCTGGAGTTACGAGGTTTTGACCTCCCATCGGCGATAGTACTTTCAGGAAATATAGTAGAAGATAACCAATATGGGGCTGTCTTGAATACATCTCACCAAGTAACTGTAACAATGGTATTCTAGATGGATCTTCTTCTGGCATAGAACTTAAAAATCTGAAATAGAAAAGGAAATTACTTCTTTCCCGAACTAGAAATCTATCATTAAAGGTGATAGAATATCCCCGCCACTACATTTGTCCGCACAAGCACTTTTATCGACAAATGGCAATAAATCCGAAATTATGAGTAGCAGAGCTCCACAATTAGATCTATCCACCTGTGAAGTTTCATGATTCTACCTTTAATCAAGTATGAATTATGCTAAAGACAAAATTTGTGCACTGACAGACAGACTGATTCCAGAATACCGCCTAAAACATTCGTTTGCGGGGGTATAATACAACATTCGTTTTGTGGGGGTATATTTAGCCTTATTTTTACTACCTGTTTTACGAGGAAAAAGAAGGAAATGTTGAAGATCAATGAAGGACCAATTGCAAAATTCTAACACAGTATTCTGATCAAACTCAATGTTTTGAGGCTGCATTTCTATAATTTTAGTCATGGCAAAGGCTTTCGGACCGTCAGACATGTCTGATGAAATTTCCCTCGGTCAGATAATTTCTTTTTGCTGATGTCAGCCCTCAGTCAGACACTAGTTTTTATCGGTAAGATCGTGAATGATAATTCTGTCAGACATTTTACTTGGTCGGACAGATTATTAAGTATTGTCAGACCAAATGTCTTACAAAGATTTCTGGTTCTTTGCCATGTATGTTTTTTTTATCAAGTTGAAAACCTTGAATAATATGGTTTCATTATTAAATCTTACACTAATTTTCGTTGTAACGGGTTAATGTGTGCCATGAAATAACATAGTTCGAAGAACATATGGCATCCTCATAATTTGATTGACTGGGGTTTCACACCTCTTTTAACTGCTATGGTCATATCGCAACGGTTGGAGCACCTACCATGAATTCCTGTCATTTCTCATACCAGTACTACCACAACATCCTAACAAAACCTCCAGTTGCTCGCCCGCATATGTTAACAATTATCAAAACATTGGTTGGGGACAATTTTGTTTGAAAGGATATTCGCCTCAACCTTGGATCAAACTCAAGGCCTTATGATTGAGAGTCTGGGGCTCTACTAACTGCGCCATATTTTGAATCTTATATATTCTTATACTACCTTAACCAATTACACACAATGACTCTTTTTGACTCCTTACAAGATAATGGCTAGGAAAAACATTGTGGAAAATGAAGAAATTGCTTGTAAGAAGCAATTTCTTCATTTCCCACAATATTTTCAACACAGAAAGATCAAAGAATGCGAAATTTCATTCAATTCATATTGTCGTCTGCAGCATCTTTGAATATGGACAAGTCCAAAATTTTGACATTTGGTAATGGGTTAAGATTGACAATTCCGTGTTGATTTTACTCACCTTAACATAACAAATAAAGGAGTACCAATTGATTCTTCTAGAGATCTGGAAAATATGGAAAGAATTAAAATACATTACTTAAAACACTTGGTGTCATCGAAGAAAATATGTACCCTAACACAAAATCCAAGATCCTACAAGATCCTACAAAAGTAGTGAAAGAGATTACAGAAATTTTAAGAGAATTGCCTTGTGCAAGACAATTGTGTAATTATCTGAATGCTGATAATCAGCATTTTCTTCTTTTGTCTCAATGCTTTCCAAAGCCTATTCTCTTAGGGATGTCAAAACCAGGTTTTGTTTGGGAAAGAAGTAAGGGACCTTTTTCCTGATACTCTGATAAAAATTAATGATAATTTTCACTCACTCTTCATCTATATCCGGAGGGAATATATTTGTACTAAACTGTGAGATAAGTATTTGACACAGACAAATGGACAAGGTGACCGCCGTATCCGAGTCAAACTCGTCCTCCCGTACGACAGTCTGCATTAAACGATCCATCACCTCACACTGACTCTCCTGGTCACTGCAAAATGCAAGCACAAGATCACGGTGGATAATCACGTGATACAATATTTTCAGAAAATCTTCAATAATTTTGTTAATATGCGACCGATTTGAATTCGGTTTGAAGCAGAGAATGTGGACAGACGTCACACATTAGATGGCCTTGGTTGATTTTTGAAAAATCAACTGATAAAAAAGTTATTGAAGATAAACCAAAATTTGGTTTATCTTCAATAACTTTTTTATCAGTTGATTTTTTCCAAAATCCAACACCTCTAGCTTATTCCTGGTATTTTCCCACCTTCTCTGCTTCAAACCGAATTCAAATTGGTCAAGTATTAAAAAAGATATTGAAGATTATCGGAAATTCTGAGTCACGTGATTATACACCGTGAAGATTGAACCTACAATACTTTAGTATGTAACAAAATAGATAAGAGGGCCTAATGGCTTATGCAAAATATCTTTCAATATTCATCAAGCCCAATGTTGTGGGTATTCATTGGAATTATCTTTGAGACAATTCAAATGAATACCCATAACAGAAAGTTTGAATTTGAAATAACAAATTTAGAATGCCTCTTATATGTTGCCCTGCATACTATAACATCCGTTTTCTTTCCAGAGACTGAGGGGCTCTAATGGACAAGAGCTTCACAGAGCGGCGCATATACGCCCGAGAGCGACTTGTCAGTAAAATTGGGCATTTTTTTCAATTCAAGGGCAGATAATTCAAAAATGAAAAGTTATCAAAACTTTGTTTGCACAACAAGACACCATAGAGATTCATTGTAGCTAGTTTGATTAAATTCTGGTTGATGCTGTAGGAGTTGCGCACAGGAGAAAATGGGCATTTTTGAGAAAATGGGCATTTTTCCTTAAATTCAAAGGCAGATAATTCAAGAACAAAAACATTTATCTAAATTCCGTAAGCAGTGTGCACAACTAGACACCATGAAGATTCATTGTGACAAGTTTGATCAAATTCTGATCAAAACTGCAGGAAAAGTTGTCCACACAAGAAATTGCTAAAAGCATTTTTTTAATTCAAGGGCATATAATTCAAGAACGAAGAGTTAATTGAATTCTGTAAGCGGTATGCACAACTAGACACCATGATGATTCATTGTGAAAGTTTGATCGAATTCCGATCAAAACTGTAGGAGGAGTTGCGCACACAAGAAATTGCTAACGGACGGACGGACAGACAGACGGACGAGCGGGGCCATAACATAATACGACCCTTCGGGCGTATAATAATAATTGATCTCATTTTGGTTGTAAACTTACTAAGTTAGTATTGATCAGGTATTCTTTCTAGCTGAAAACAGCTCAAACCCATTATCACATTAAAACAAGCTGCAGTTACAAGGTTTTTGTTGAAAAGCGAAGTTATACACAATTGAATAATCACTAGCTGTCTATTATTCTGTATAAATGGACTGATCCCTAATAAAAGATCACAGTGTTGAATTTTAATATTCAATAATCAATTCCTTATACACCTGCAACTATTTCCTTATACTTTTATCTGAATTTCACATTCCAAAAAAGTCTAGACATTTGATATGTTCATCTTCATTACTGCATCTTGTTCATTAGGTGGACGATCAAGCCTTCTATACCTGACTCAGGGTTTTCCCTGAGCGTGAGAATTTTGGGGTCATTTTGACCCCCTTGCTTTCAAATTTAGGGGTCATTTCTACTATTTTGTGGGTCGAATGCTCTAGGACTCAAGTATCATAGGAAAATCTTGATTTTAAAACTTGCGTCATTAATGACCCTCGGGTAAATTTGTAAGGGGTCATTTGTTCTGACATTGCAACAAGGGTGCATGAATTGTGTGTCATGGAAAACCCTGCTTACTTTTCACTCTGTAACTGCATAGTATATTCCCTGATGTCCCCATCTAGCTGCTGTAGATGGTCTGTAATGTCCACTGGCTGGTAACGCTGCTCACGGATAGGTCGAAACGACGACTCAAAATTGTTATTTACTGAAATTAAAGGCAGAAATGGATAAGGTTTTTTTTCTTCTTTTTTTTTTCTAGGATATTTATGTTGTTATTTAGTAAGTTATAACCGAAAATTAAACCAAACTGATCATGATTTACATATATTGTGATACAAACATATTTCAAGACTTTATAAACTCCTCTAGGTTCCTTTAAATCCATTATCACATTGCCTAATTTTGGGCTGCTCCAAATTAAACTAGAACTGTCGCAAAGCGGACGAATACCCCCCACTAAAGCCTTGTCACTGAAAAAGTGCTATCGCTCAAAAGGTTCTTGACTTAGAGCATGGAAACGGATTTTAAACAAAGTCCAACTGTGACCTTGACCTTTGACCTTGGTGACCCCCAAAACGATAGGGCACCTCCTTGGGTCATGGCCAACAACTGTGTAAAGTTTCATGATCCTAGGTCAAACGGTTCTTGAGTTAGAACACAGAAACGAAATTGTAAATTTTGACTACTTCCAGTAATATTGACTACTTCCCCCCCCCCCCCCCCATTAAAAAGTTCAAAGTGGCATAACTCTAAAACTAATCACTGGATCAAGATGAAAATTGCAGGTGCACAACTTCATATGATAGGAAACATCCTGGTAAAATTTCAGAAAAATTGGTCAAAAACTGTGGGAGGAGAAGAGGACACAAGATTATGTCCACGGACGGACGGACAGACGGACAGACGGACAGACGGACAGACGGACGGACGGACGGACAGACGGACAACCTGATTCCAGTATACCCCCCCATAACTTTGTTGTGGGGGGTATAAAGATGCTGCATTAGACAATTTCAAGTGAATGAAATATTACACTTTTTGGTCTTTCTGAGTAGAAAACTTTGTGAGAAATGACCCAATTGCTTGTCAAAAGCAATTTCTTCTTTTTCTACAGAGTTTTCCAAAGCCTTTATATTGTGGGGCATCAAAAAGCATCTTTGTGCTTGAATTGGATAATTTAAAGAGGTACATAGAACAGCACCAAAACCAACCAGCAGGTATTTCCTCTTCTTCATCATCAGAGAAAGCAGTGTCTGACAAGTTGTTATCTATAGAGTGGTTGTTATTCTCTATATTGACGCTTTTTGATGCCCTTTAAGATAAAGGCTTAGGAAAACATTGTGGTAAATGAAGAAATTGCTTGTGACAAGCAATTTCTTCATTTCACACAATGTTTTCTACACAGATAGACCAAAAGATATAAAATTCCATTCACTTGAAATTGTCGTCTGCAATATCTTTGAAATTGGACCAGTCTAAAACTTTGCCATCTGGTAATGGGATGATCTTAAGGTATACAACCCCTCAAAAGCACCAAAGATCCAGACGCGAAATTTGAAAAGTGTCAGTAATTCCTAAACTGTGTTACATTTCCATTGCAAATACAAACATAAGCATTTTGAATGGTTTATAATTTTGAATTAATGCTTGCTTATGGAAATTTGACAAAAATGTTCAAAATTACCTCCCTTGCATATGAATAAAGAGTAAAATAATATTTGTAAATCATTTTCTTCTTATAGCATAATCTTGAAATCTAGCACGGTGAATCAACTTATTTGAAGTGTATTTACAAGTGTGTGTAATTTAATGCATTTCGTATGGCTAGAAAGTGGTGATTTTTTGAGGGTCTGTAAACCTTAATGGAACATGGAACAAACCCACCTCAGAACAACAGATAAAAGGGGAATGAAGACATTCTAAAATTTTAGAATCGTCTTCAGGAGATAATTCCAATGAGTACCTACAACATAGGGTTCAATCAACAATGAATGATATTTTGCTTTTTAAAAAGCCTTTAACCCCTCTTATCGGAGGCTCTACCCACCTGCTGGTATTTCTTCCTCTTCATCATCAGAGAAGGCAGCGTCTGACAAGTTATTATCTATAGAGTGGTTGTTATTCTCTATAGTCATATGGAGACCTGGATCTTTGTTGTTTGTGTCTATTTCCTCTTTGTGTACTGAAATGGAGGAATCATTGAGAATAAATGCTTTATAAAATCTTTTCTATAATGCTTTACAAAATCTTTCCTATATAGATTTTTATCATCTAAGAAGGGAGCGTCTGACAGATTATCTTTAGAATGTTTGTTATTCTCTATAGCCATATGGAGACCAAGGGCATGTATTATCAACGATCGTAGGACAAATTCACCATTATGAATTTCCATCCAGCTTAGACGTTAAGATTGTTGATAATACGGGACCCTGGATCTTTGTTCCTTGTGCCTATATCTTCTTTGTGTACTGCAATGGAGGGATCATTGTAAAATCAACACCTATAAAATTCATTCATAAGGGTAGAAAACCAGCATTTTCTTCAGGTTTTCAAAAGCATAACCCAAAAAGAGCTCCAAATAATCAAAACTGATAACATAGGCCATGATACTTCAAAATATTTTTGTATCAAGACATTTACTTTACACTTTCTTGATTAGAGAGATGTAGTAAGTATTTTTGCAAAAAGATAATTATGTGGCATCTAAAATGCTTATAAATCTCATTACATTACCTTCTGCTGTCAAAAATTCAGCAAAGTTGTTGTTGATTAAAGCCCTTAATTCTTTGTCCAATTTGGGATTTTCAAACAGCGGAGCAAGTGACCTGAAAAAGTAACAAAGCATATCAAAGATATTCTTATGTGGCCTTTATTCCCGAAATAAAACTCGTCTACTTGAATCCATTTTTAAATGTTGTGCAAGAAACATATTAACTGATCATAATTTTCAAACTTACAAAATTGTTAAGTTTTGAATGAAGCAGAAAACAGCCGATGACAAACAAAACTTTCAAAGCCTGAATGTTTGAAGTCTCTCCCAAACAAAATGAGTCTATGCTGTTGCAGACAATAAAACGTTTGTTGATAAATATGGGAAATAAGCTTTTAGAACACTGCACATTAAATATTGAGACAAAAGGAGAAAGTGCTGATTGTCAACATTTTCTTCTTTAAGTTTTGCCTCAATGTTTTCCAAGGTACAGTTGAGAACATCATGAAATTGACATTCTGAGTGGAATGGGAATGTTTTATGAGCGAATGAATGGATGAATGGAATGAGCGTTTGGAATGATTTTGTGTATCTAAAAAATCGATAACACGTCCACGATAACCGTTCAACAAATCAAACGATCTTTAAATAGTAACAGCCCGATATTGGAAATTTACCAATATAATAGGTATGAAGATTTATCGATAAAACGCCCACGATAATATTTCGGCCAATAAAATGCCTTCTTTTTATAACAACCAATTAAACCAGTGAACGGTTTATTGAGTGGTGTGAATGTTTTATGAGCGCTTTGAATGTTTCTTGTGATCGGAATGAATGAACGCTTGAGTGGAATGATTTTGATCGGAATGGAATGGTATAAATGTCAATTTCATGATGTTCTCAACTGTATTTTCTGTAAGGTATAACAAAACCTGATCTTGTTTAACCCATTTCCAGATGGCAAGGTTTTGGACTGTTCCAATATTAAAAGAGTTGCAGATGACCATTTCAAGTTGATAAAATTTTAAAAAATCTTTCAATTATGGTAACAAAACATTGTGGAAAATGAAGGAATTGCTTGTTACAAGCAATTTCTTCATTTTCTACTATGATTTCCACGACATTTTTCTTGAGGGGCATCAAATCAATAAGCGTCGCTGTGTTGGAATGGGTAAAGAAAGATTTCATTTACTTACTGTAAAACCCTTTTTTCTAATATGACTTTCAATGATTTATAAATTCCTGACTGTATTTGTTCACCATACATTGGACAAAAGTTGTTCATAATCTGTAAAATAGATTGTTGAATGGGTCACATCTATGGTATATATCCAGCAATTACAAAGTTGTAAAGAGCCTTGCATGTCAAGCAAAGGCTTGACCCTAAAATATTACCTTAACCCTGTGACCTAAGAAATCCTTAAAGTGGCAATTCTTCCATCAAATAAACAATTGAGGAAATTAGTTTTCAAGAGCCCATTAAAATAACATTTTTTATTGTTAAATTTCAAGTCAAATTCTCTTTTTCCATTGTTAAACTACTTCTTACGTAAAAATAGATGAAAAAGTTTGTAAGCCTTCAGTAAAATAGACCGGAAGTCTGTCGGTTAATGTAAAATTTGTGTCCATGCTTCTTGGCATTTTGAATGATTACATAAAATTTTAAATTAGCACATTAAATATTGAGGCAAAAGGAGAAAATGCTGGTTATCAGCATTTTCTTCTTTTGTCTCAATATTTTCCCAAGCCTAATCTAACGTTAAAAACAGGTCTTGTTTGGGAAAGCCTTAAGTCTGTTGGTTAATGTAAAATTGACGATTTGAAAGATTACATAAGATTTCATTAAGTTTCACAAAAAGGCTTGCAACACTTACTCTACATAGAAAGTCCAGTAGGGTGGCTGTGATTTGTGGATGAGGTCGCATTGAATAAAACATCACTAAAATGGCTGGCTCTGAAAGAATGGAAATACATGTCATTGTTTGTTACTTGTACTTCCAGTTTGTCTCCGGCACTTTTGTTGCTGGATCATTCCTCAAATATTTTCCACCAACTTTATACATTAAAACAATGATCATCAGGTTTCCTGTTACAAATTGGCTCCCTATTCTCATGTGTACAATTTTTTCAAATACCTGGATGAACAGGAGGACCATTTCGATGGCTCGGCGCGAAACGGTTGTAACTATGATTTTTTTCAAAATCCACTTTTTTGCATAAAATGAATCATTAGTTACTGATACATGATGTGTTAAAAGGGCAAGCCTCAAATATTTCTAGAAGTTGTTTTATTTGAATATTTGTCCTAAGGTTGTAACTCAAAATGTAAATGGACATTAGCGTGAAAGGGTTGTAACTCAAGTTACAACCCTTTCACGCTGAACCTTTTAATCACTTAATCATAGAAAATCAATATTTCCCAGGTCTGGAAATTTATTTTAGTGTATCCATCATTGATGTTTGAAAGAATTAACTTGCCTTTTGAAGATTATTGAACAATTCCAGAAAATAATTGAGGTTTTAATGTAAATAAATCTAGCAGAAGTAAACAATGGATGATAAATACATAATGACCAGTGTCAAAAGGTATAGTGCAATTTTTTTCCTGAACCGTTTGGCCTAGAGCTTTGAAATTTTGTGTGTAGAATCATCTCAAGGCCCTCTACCAAATTACTTCAAATTGTTGTGATACAAGGAAAATTGGCCCTATGTTGTGGGTATCGGATTTCATATAGAGACAAAGAAGGAAATCTTGTACAATCTTTTTCTCCTGAACCGTTTGGCCTAGAACTTTGGAATTTTGAGTGTAGAGTTGTCTTAAGGCCCTCTACCCAAACGCTTCTAATTATTATGATACAAGGAAGATTGACCCTATGTTGTGGGTATCAAATTTCATATAGAGACAAAGAAGGAAATCTTATACAATCTTTTTCACCTGAACCGTTTGGCATAGAGTTTTGAAATTTTGTGTGTAGAATCATCAATGCCCTTTACCAAAATATTTCAAATTATTGTGATACAGTTGTACAAGGAAAATTGGCCCTAGTTGTGGGTATCAAATTTCATTTAGAGATAAAGAAGGATATCTTGTACAATCTTCTACCCCTAAATCATTTGGCTTAGAGCTTTGAAATTTTGTTTGTAGAATCTTATCAAGGCTCCCTACCAAATACATCAAATTATTGTGATACCATGAAAATTGGCCCTTTGTTGTGGGTATTAAATTTCATATAGGGACAAAGAAGGAAGTCTTGCACAATCTTCTCCTACAGAAGCGTTTGGCTTAGAACTTTGAAATTTTGTGTGTAGAATCATCTGAAGGCCTTCTACCAAAATACCTCAAATTATTGTGATACAAGGAAAATTGGCCCAATGTTGTGGGTATCGAATTTCATAAATAGACAAAGAAGGAAACCTTGTACAATTTTTTTCTCCTGAACCGTTTGGCCTAGGGCTTTGAAAATTTGTCGGTAGAATTCCATCATAATGATACAATCTTCTCTAAATCTGTTTGTCAGAGATCCTTAAGGTAAATTTTGCAGTTCCCATGGTGGTATAACTCTCTACTACCAGCATTGTTTAAATTGTTTCCTTTAATGAATGTTGTCCAGAAGTTGTGAGTGTGAGATGAGACAAAAGTTATTATCTTCATGATCTTTAAGGTGAACAATACAGGGCCACCTTGGCCCTCTTGTTTGATAACTACTGGTTTTGATTTTCATGTCAAAAAACTTCCTTCAAGTTACATGTCTGTTTAGCATGGGATAGATAATCATAAAACAAGTATCTGGTGTTGTATGCAACACATAAAGTCCCCTACCGGCTTCACATTGACTCAATATGGTAATCAATAATAGATTAAGATGAACAAGTCATCAAAATAATTGTCAAACATATGAAATGTTATGCCCAACTGGAGGTGATTAATACTGCTGCATCACCACCCTGACTAACATGGCTTATAATTTTTTTTACATTTTAAAACAGGTTTCATCAAGTTAGCTTGCTTAGTTATTAAATTATTGCAGGATCCATTTTTTGCCATATTTTCACTATTTCCGTTACCATAGCAACCGCACTTTTTGTCAAAGAACAAAGATAAAATGATGTGCATAATCTACACATTGCCATCTAGTCATATACCAAGTCTCATCAAATTAGCTTGCTTACTTATTAACTTATCGCAGGATCCAATATTTTTTGCCATATTTTCACTATTTCCGTAACCATAGCAACAACAATTTTAGTCTAAAAACAAAAATAAAATGATGTGCATAATCTGCACATTGCCATATAGTCATATACCAAGTCTCATCAAACTAGCTTGCTTAGTTATTATCTTATCGCAGGATCCCATTTTTGGCCATATTTTCACTATTTCCGTAACCATAGCAACCTCAATTTAAGTCGAAAAACAAAAATAAAATGACGTGCATAATCTACACATTGCCATCTAGTCATATACCAACTTTCATCAAAAACGCTTGCTTAGTTATTAAGTTATCGCGGGATCAAGATTTGAGCGGACAGACGGACGGACGGACGGACAGACGGACGGACGGACAGACGGACGGACAGACGGACGGACGGACGGACGGACGGACAGACGGAGGGCAAACCTATAGTCCCCTCCGGTGTGAACACCGGTAGGGGACTAATTAGTGGACAATCATACTGCAAACTGTCCTGCTTTGGTGACAGGTCAGATCTAAGCTTTGTGGCAGTAATATGGAAGTCTTTGGTCACAGACTAATCAAAGAAAGTCTTCTGTATATTCATCATGTATTTCAGGATCTTATGATTCTTTGCATACTTCTTCTGCTTATTGTGTCGTGCTTCATCATCATCATCATCATCATCATCATCATCATCATCATCATCATCATCATTTATATCATCACCATCATCATCATCATTATCATCACTATTGATTTACAAGCAAGTGGGATTGTTTCGAGGTCAATGGGATCTCGGGATGGTGCCTGGCTACATGTCTGGCAGATTTCACTCCATCTCTTCCTGTCATGGATGTTGGGAATTGACAATCACCATTCTCTTGCATCTCTTCAAACTAGTTCTTTCCATGATGCTTATGGTCTTCCAGTGGCACACCTTCCCTAGACTTATAGTTGGTATGTCAATTTGATATCACTGTTGAATCTATTGACATGACAAAACCCACATAGTCCTTTCTCCTGTGAATATGATCAGGCTTTCCTTGGCTTCTTTTTGTCATATGGTGAGCTGAGTTAAAGGGATTCTCTGAGAAATTGCACCATTAAGCTTGTTTAGACTTTAACAAAGTGATCTTTAGGAAAAGAGAATTATTTTCATATTAGTTCTACTAGATGCTTTCCAGACTAACTTAAAAACTCATCAACCAGCCTACTTATTTCCAACCCAAACAATATCCGTCCTATTGCAGCTTTCTTTTCATTCAGGCTGATAGAACCTCTTTCGTCTTGTACAATGGTAGCAATTACTCACGAGTCTGATCTATGTCAACCATGGAAAATGCTTTTTTAGTTTAAAATAAAATTGACCTTTGTTAGGTAATATTTTGGCCATTTCCAAATTCTTCATCTGGACAGGTAATGATGTCCAATATTTTTGATAGTCAAATCTGTATGACAATCAGTTCAGCTCAACAATAATGCATGTTATAATTCTCACAAATAAGCTCTCAATAAAATACTTATAAATATGGTAAATTAAGTAAGTTCAGAGGAAAAATTGAAGTTGTGCGTGTTTATTCAAGATTTAGCTATATTTGAAAGCTTGGAATTCCATTTACTGTTCTTCAAAGGCAGTTGAAAATAAAATTGTTCTTTAGTAACAACAAGGTTTTTTCATCATGAGATTATGTTTGTCATCAAAACCATCTCCTTGTAACAATGTCATCAATTTAGATAAAAGTCACTTATGCAAGTAATCCCCCAATTTTGTGGGCATTGGTGAATTTATCTCTATCAAATATAACTAAAATTTGATTTGTTCAATTGTTTGTTTCTGTTTAAGTTGCTGAATGTTGAACATTTTAATCATTATTTTTAATGAACTTGTGAAACATTTGAAAAAACTTATGCAAGAAGTTGATTTGTGCCAATGAATTAAACACTCAAGAAAAAAAGTTCTAGTTGACTGACTGAATATCATTTTGACATAGATCTAAAAGTTATAACTTTAGAAATTGTCACCCATTTATTCCTGGAAATATTATTTTACTATTTACCGCACAGCATAACCTTTGGGCTTGTGATGGTTGATAGATTTGAATAGCATTTGGCTTCCTAAGATTGAGAAAGATTAAGAAGAATATGATAAAAGAGAATTTCCTTTATTTTTTCCCATAATAATAGAATCACAAGAGACATAACAAGAACAGATTGTCTGAGGACAGCAAAGTGTGACTATCAAGTGCTGGGAAGTGGAAAAATTCTATGTCCAAAAAGGTTAAAATTCTACAAAATCAATGGCCTGAGTAATGGATCTTTGTCTAGAAGATGGTATCATGGTCACAGCAGCATGTGCAAAGTTTGAAAGCAGTAGCTCAAACAGAAAAAATATCAATCATATGACAGTTCTACATAGAACTTGACCAAAAATTTCTTAGTCTGAAAGGTTAAATATTCAACTAAGTTAATTGTGAGAGTAATGAATCTTTGTCTAGATGATGATATTATGTTCACAGAAGCATGTACAAAGTATCAAAGCAATATCATGGGTAGAAACAGTGATATGAAAAGTTGCATGTATATAAAACCTTAACAAAAGCATTTTGCTGACTCCATCTCCAATGCTCAGGTGACCATAATAGCTCCCGTTTCTATGAACTGTCAAGCTGAGAATCAGGGATTTTACAGGAAAAGAATTTTAACGATCTGGAACCATAATGGATTTCGGTTATTATCGCCGATGATCGGGTATTTACGGCACTCGGTTATTTTCGTGAAACACAATTCGGAAAGATTCGATTTTGTTCTCACCTTGGTTTACTTTCTCGTAAATATTAATATATATCGACCGTGTAAGCTATTTAAAGTGTATTTTTCTGCATAGATAGAGATAATTCTCGTATTTCTCGTTGTAAGTAGCATGAACAAGAGGGCCATTGGCCCTGAAGCGCTCACCTGATATAATAACTTTTTTTTGTAAACCAATTTTCAGGTTGATTGGACAAAGAATGTGACCACTAGGGTGCACAAAAGGTTTATCTAAGATTTGACCTCGTGACCTAGAATTGATCAAGACAATCATTCTGATCAATTTTCAGGTTGATTGGGCAAAAAATGTGGCCTCTAGAGTGCACACAAGGTTTTACAAAGATTTTACCTCATGACCTAGTTTATGACCCCAGATGACCCAATTTCAATCTTGTCTGAAAATTGATCAAGACAATCATTCTGATCAATTTTCAGGGTGATTGGGTAAAAAATGTGGCCTCTAGAGTGCACACAAGGTTTTTCTAAGATTTGACCCCGTGACCTAGTTTTTGACTCCAGATGACCCAATTTCAAACTTGTCCAAGATTTCACCAAGACAATCATTCTGATCAATTTTCAGGTTGATTGGGCAACAAATGTGGCCTCTAGAGTGCACACAAGGTTTTTCTAAGATTTGACCCCATGACCTAGTTTTTGACCCCGTATGACCCAATTTCAAAATTGTGCGAGATTTTATCAAGCCAATCATTCTGAATAATTTTCAGGTTGATTGGGCAAAAAATGTGGCCTCTAGAGTGCACACAAGGTTTTTCTAAGATTTGACCCTGTGACCTAGTTTTAGACCCCAGATGACCCTATATCAAACTTGTGCGAGATTTTATCAAGTCAATCATTCTGAGCAATTTTCAGGTTGATTGGGCAACAAATGTGGCCTCTAGAGTGCACACAAGGTTTTTCTAAGATTTGACCCCGTGACCTAGTTTTTGACCCCAGATGACCCAATTTCAAACTTGTCCGAGCTTTCATCAAGACAATCATTCTGAGCAAATTTCAGGTTGATTGGGCAAAAGATGGGGCCTCTAGAGTGCACACAAGGTTTTTCTAAGATTTGACCCCGTGACCTAGTTTTTGACCCCAGATGACCCAATTTCGAACTTGTCCGAGATTTTATTCAGACAGTAATTCTGATCAATTTTCAGGTTGATTGGGCAAAAAATGTGGCCTCTAGAGTGCACACAAGGTTTTTCTAAGATTTGACCCCGTGACCTAGTTTTTGACCCCAGATGACCCAATTTCAAACTTGTACAAGATTTCACCAAAACAATCATTCTGAGCAAATTTCAGGTTGATTGGGCAAAAAATGTGACCTCTATAGTGCACATAACGTTTTTCTAAGATTTGACCCAGTGACCTAGTTTTTGACCCAAGATGACCCAATTTCAAACTTGTCCGAGATTTTATCAAGACAATCATTCTGAGCAAATTTCAGGTTGATTGGGCAAAAAATGTGGCCTCTAGAGTGCACACAAGGTTTTACAAAGATTTTACCTCATGACCTAGTTTATGACCCCAGATGACCCAATTTCAATCTTGTCTGAAAATTGATCAAGACAATCATTCTGATCAATTTTCAGGGTGATTGGGTAAAAAATGTGGCCTCTAGAGTGCACACAAGGTTTTTCTAAGATTTGACCCCGTGACCTAGTTTTTGACTCCAGATGACCCAATTTCAAACTTGTCCAAGATTTCACCAAGACAATCATTCTGATCAATTTTCAGGTTGATTGGGCAACAAATGTGGCCTCTAGAGTGCACACAAGGTTTTTCTAAGATTTGACCCCATGACCTAGTTTTTGACCCCGTATGACCCAATTTCAAAATTGTGCGAGATTTTATCAAGCCAATCATTCTGAATAATTTTCAGGTTGATTGGGCAAAAAATGTGGCCTCTAGAGTGCACACAAGGTTTTTCTAAGATTTGACCCTGTGACCTAGTTTTAGACCCCAGATGACCCTATATCAAACTTGTGCGAGATTTTATCAAGTCAATCATTCTGAGCAATTTTCAGGTTGATTGGGCAACAAATGTGGCCTCTAGAGTGCACACAAGGTTTTTCTAAGATTTGACCCCGTGACCTAGTTTTTGACCCCAGATGACCCAATTTCAAACTTGTCCGAGCTTTCATCAAGACAATCATTCTGAGCAAATTTCAGGTTGATTGGGCAAAAGATGGGGCCTCTAGAGTGCACACAAGGTTTTTCTAAGATTTGACCCCGTGACCTAGTTTTTGACCCCAGATGACCCAATTTCGAACTTGTCCGAGATTTTATTCAGACAGTAATTCTGATCAATTTCCAGGTTGATTGGGCAAAAAATGTGGCCTCTAGAGTGCACACAAGGTTTTTCTAAGATTTGACCCCGTGACCTAGTTTTTGACCCCAGATGACCCAATTTCAAACTTGTACAAGATTTCACCAAAACAATCATTCTGAGCAAATTTCAGGTTGATTGGGCAAAAAATGTGGCCTCTAGAGTGCACACAAGGTTTTTCTAAGATTTGACCCCGTGACCTAGTTTTTGACTCCAGATGACCCAATTTCAAACTTGTCCAAGATTTCACCAAGACAATCATTCTGATCAATTTTCAGGTTGATTGGGCAACAAATGTGGCCTCTAGAGTGCACACAAGGTTTTTCTAAGATTTGACCCCATGACCTAGTTTTTGACCCCGTATGACCCAATTTCAAAATTGTGCGAGATTTTATCAAGCCAATCATTCTGAATAATTTTCAGGTTGATTGGGCAAAAAATGTGGCCTCTAGAGTGCACACAAGGTTTTTCTAAGATTTGACCCTGTGACCTAGTTTTAGACCCCAGATGACCCTATATCAAACTTGTGCGAGATTTTATCAAGTCAATCATTCTGAGCAATTTTCAGGTTGATTGGGCAACAAATGTGGCCTCTAGAGTGCACACAAGGTTTTTCTAAGATTTGACCCCGTGACCTAGTTTTTGACCCCAGATGACCCAATTTCAAACTTGTCCGAGCTTTCATCAAGACAATCATTCTGAGCAAATTTCAGGTTGATTGGGCAAAAGATGGGGCCTCTAGAGTGCACACAAGGTTTTTCTAAGATTTGACCCCGTGACCTAGTTTTTGACCCCAGATGACCCAATTTCGAACTTGTCCGAGATTTTATTCAGACAGTAATTCTGATCAATTTTCAGGTTGATTGGGCAAAAAATGTGGCCTCTAGAGTGCACACAAGGTTTTTCTAAGATTTGACCCAGTGACCTAGTTTTTGACCCAAGATGACCCAATTTCGAACTTGTCCGAGATTTTATCAAGACAATTATTCTGAGCAAATTTTAAGTTGATTGGGCAAAAAATGTGGCCTCTAGAGTGCACACAAGGTTTTTCTAAGATTTGACCCCGTGACCTAGTTTTTGACCCCAGATGACCCAATTTCGAACTTGTCCGAGATTTCATCAGGACAATCATTCTGAGCAAATTTCAGGTTGATTGGGCAAAAAATGTGACCTCTATAGTGCACACAAGGTTTTTCTAAGATTTGACCCCGTGACCTAGTTTTTGACCCCAGATGACCCAATTTCAAACTTGTCCGAGATTTTATCAAGACAATCATTCTGAGCAAATTTCAGGTTGATTGGGCAAAAAATGTGGCCTCTAGAGTGCACACAAGGTTTTTCTAAGATTTGACCCCGTGACCTAGTTTTTGACCCCAGATGACCCAATTTCGAACTTGTCCGAGATTTCATCAAGACAATCATTCTGAGCAAATTTCAGGTTGATTGGGCAAAAAATGTGGCCTCTAGAGTGCACACAAGGCAAAGTTTGACGGACGACGGACGACGGACGACGGACGACGGACACCGGACGACGGACGCCGGACACAGCGGTATCACAATAGCTCACCATGAGCACATTCGTGCTCAGGTGAGCTAAAAATGCTTAAATATTATCGTTCTGAACACTCTGGCGATTAAACGTATATTAAACGTACATTCATTCCATTAGAAAAGGAAATACATGAAAAATACTTTTTCATGTTGTATTCTATAAATAGCAACAAAAAAGAAATTGAAAGTACAGCGAAATAGGGAACGATTTTATCCAGTTAATCGTGACGTTATTACAATAGTAATTCGTTGGAGCTGTTATGAAATCTCGTAGCTCGTAGCTTAAATCAGGCCGTAGTTACGATATTTTATGACAACACTGACGGTTTATCAAAACATAACTTTAAACCCAGTCTATTGTTAGCACAAAATCCATTGCTATTCACAT
Organism: Fragum sueziense; assembly: GCA_963680895.1. Classification (NCBI taxonomy): domain Eukaryota; kingdom Metazoa; phylum Mollusca; class Bivalvia; order Cardiida; family Cardiidae; genus Fragum; species Fragum sueziense. Next base: position 25,790,707 of record OY804598.1, read on the forward strand.
GAATTTTCCGTGGTTTGTTCAATTTCAACATTTCCTTTCATAGATATTTTGATATTTTCCGTAATTTTGGGATTATCAAGGCTTTAAACGGTTTAGGCATCTTAGGAAATTCTAATCTTATCTGCGTACATGTTTTGTAAAACGCACTTACGCAAAAAATTTGAACTTTCGTTCAAATCTACGAAAATAATGTGCGTAATTTCGTTGATAAAACGGGGCCAGATCACTGGTAGAAATAACAGAAAAACATTAAGAGAAATGAAGAAATAACTGTTTCAATAGGCCTACAATTGTTATGAATTTACTGATTTGGTTATAAAGAGCAAAGCACTGATATATCCTTCTCTTAACAAGTCTGGTTTTGACGTCCATTGTAGAAATAATTTGAGAAAACATTGAGAGAAAAGAAGATGTTGTTGATTATCATCAATGTGTTATTTGGGGTGGGGGGTGGGGGGTGGGGATGGGTTATCTATGCACCAATACACTTGATTGATTCAAGATCTATACGAATAAATGCTTAAGACCAGGATTTGATATAGTATCAATATTGCGTCTTCTGCCTTGATTTTTTTTTATTATAGTCCAGTCACAATATAATGACACATGTTTACAAATTTTACAGTTATAAACAAAAGGTCATCCTTGTTAATTTTCAGTTCAATGTTGCATGTCTTGGTTCAAATCTTGAAGGTGTAAGGGACCTGCAAGATTCGAACCATCACATGCAATTTTACAGTAGTTATGACTTTGCTATTGCGTTTTTTGCAAGGGTAAATTTTGTAAACATGTGCCATAATATCGTTAATTAAAGGACTATAGGTATGTAAAGACCCGGTAATCAAAGATACATGTTCGTGTAAGATGAGCTTAATTTGATTAAACAAGAGGGCCAGAATGGCCCTATATCGCTCACCTGAAAGAAGTTTAAGGCACACCCATTTTTTTTTGACGAATAAAAAATTTGAGAACAAATTTTGAAACGAGTCGCCCAAGGAACATTTCTGCCAAGTGTGGTTCAAATTGGGCCAATGGTTGATTTTGAAAGAATTTTCTTATGATTTCTCCAAGTCCGGTAAATGCTGACCTGCCATGCCCACAATTTTGGATGAATAAAAAATCCGCAAACAAATCTTAAGAAGGGTCACCCAAGGAACATTCCTGCCAAATTTGGTTTTAATTGGCCCTATGGTTAAGGAGAAGAAGATTTTGAAGAATTTTTTAACAATTTCTCTTGGTTAGATAAGCCCCGCCCTGCCACACCCACATTTTTTGACAAAACTATAAATTTATGAAGAAATATTAAAAAGGGTCACTCAAGGAACAATTCTGCAAAGTTTGGTTCAAATTGGCCCATTGGTTAATTTTTAAAGAATTTTCTTAGGATTTCTCTAAGGCTGATAAGCCCCTTCCTCCCTGCCACACCCTCATTTTTTGACAAATGTAAAAATTTTTGAATCAATTTTGAAAAGAGAGACTCAAAGAACATTCCTGCAAAGTCTGCTTCAAATAGGCCCTATGGTTGATTTTTAAAGAATTTTCTTATGATTTCTCTAAGTCTGACAAGCCCCTTTCTCCCTGCCACGGCCACAATTTTTTACAAATGAAAATATTTGTAAACAAATTTTAAAAAGAATGGCTTAAGGCACATCCCTGCAAAGTCTGGTTCAAATTGGCCCAATGGTTGATTTTTAAAGAATTTTCTTATGATTTTTCTAAGTCTGATAAGCCCCTTTCTCCCTGCCACGGCCACGTTTTTTGACGAATCAAAAATCTGAGAACAAGTTTTGAGGAGGGTCACTCAAGGAACAATTCTGCCAAGTTTGGTTCAAATTGGAACAATGGTTGATTTTTAAAGAATTTTCTTATGATTTCTCTAAGTCTGATAAGCCCCTTTCTCCCTGCCACAGCCACAATTTTTTACAAATGAAAATGTTTGTGAACAAATTTTAAAAGAATGGCTTAAGGCACATCCCTGCAAAGTCTGGTTCAAATTGGCCCAATGGTTGATTTTTAAAGAATTTTCTTATGATTTTTCTAAGTCTGATAAGCCCCTTTCTCCCTGCCACGGCCACGTTTTTTGACGAATCAAAAATCTGAGAACAAGTTTTGAGGAGGGTCACTCAAGGAACAATTCTGCCAAGTTTGGTTCAAATTGGATAAATGGTTGATTTTTAAAGAATTTTCTTAGGATTTCTCTAAGTGCAATAAACCCCGCCCTGCCACGCCCACATTTTTTGACGAATCAAAAATCCGCGAACAAGTTTTGAGAAGGGTCACTCAAGGAACATTCCTGCCAAGTTTGGTCAAAATTGGCCTGTTAGTTTTGGAGAAGAAGATGTTTGAAGAAATTGTGGACGGACAGACGGACAGACGGACAGACAGACAGACGGACAGACGGACAGACGGACAGACGGACGACGGACGGTGAGTGACCACAATAGCTCCCCTCGAGCACTTCGTGCTCAGGTGAGCTAAAAAGGCGTTCTTATACAGTAGTACATGACACCAATTTCAACCCTCTTCCACCCCTAGAATCTTATATCACGGCAGGGAATCACCTGACATAATATTTTCGATATTTTCCAACAATTCTGTCAAAAGATGGCCGATTTGAAAAGAAGAATTTAAGCAAAGACAGCGGGAACACTCAATGACTTTGCTGAATGCCAAGGATAATCTTTGAAAAATCAGCTGATATGAAAGTTATTGACGACCAACCAAAACTTAATCTGGTCGTCAATAACGTTTTTATCACTTGATTTGTAAAAGAGTTACCACCCATCTGATATCGGGCGTTTTACACTTTTTTCTGTTTCAAACCGATTTCAAATTGGTCAAGTATTTACAAAATTATTGACGATATTCTGAAATTTAGTGTCACATGATTCCCCACCGAAGTATATAATGCCCTTGTTTTGTTAACAAAAGTTTATGTAGTAACTACAGGAAAATCTGGCAATGAATATTTGATAAAAATAAGTTCTTTATATAAGTTACTATGAAAAATAATGTGTTGTTACATTTGACCTTACAGTGAATATTTGATGGAATTGAATGGCCTATTTTGGATAATTTTGTCCTTGTTTTATGCGCCCCTACTAAGTTTGAACTCATAAAAAACCAAAATTTAACGGTAACCTTTCCCCATTCTTGTTTTATTTGAACAAGTATAAATTAGAGATAATTTTGGTGTAGGTCTCATACCCTGCCAGTCAATATTACAAAAATACAGATCAAAGAAAAATGTTCATTTTTCTTAAACATGGAAAAAATTCAGTCGCAAAATCATAAACCTTATGTATAATCAAGTGTTTTTTCTCAATTTTGTTTTTCATAGTTTTGTATTTAGCTTATTTATGTTACATACCTAGCTGTTGTAGTATACAAGCTGAAAAATGTCAGATATTATCATCTTTTGGGAAAAAATATGAGATTTACGGAGTTGGTGCTTCCCCTTTTCCCGCCTTTTTTTATACGCCGCCGGAGGCGGTCGTATATTGGCGTTATCTTCTCCGTCTGTCCGTCCATCCGTCCGTCCGTCCATCCGTCCGTCCGTACGTCCGTCCACTTTTCTTGTCAACGCAACTCCTCCTAAGTTTCTGGCTGGATCTTCTTGAAACTTGGTCAATGTTATCACCTCAATTGGTAGATGTGCATGAAGGAAGGATTTCATGGTTCGTCGATTTTTGCCTGAGTTATGCCCCTTAAAAACTTAGTCTCTGGGGCTTATTGAAATTGCAGCCTTGTCAACGCAACTCCTCCTAAGTTTCTGGCTGGATCTTTATGAAACTTGGTCAATGTTATCACCTCAATTGGTAGATGTGCATGAAGGAAGGATTTTATGGTTCGTCGATTTTTGCCTGAGTTATGCCCCTTAAAAACTTAGTCTCTGGGGCTTATTAAAATTGCAGCCTTGTCAACGCAACTCCTCCTAAGTTTCTGGCTGGATCTTAATGAAACTTGGTCAATATTATCACCTCAATTGGAAGATGTGCATGAAGGAAGGATTTTATGGTTCGTCGATTTTTGCCTGAGTTATGCCCCTTAAAAACTTAGTCTCTGGGGCTTATTGAAATTGCAGCCTTGTCAACGCAACTCCTCCTAAGTTTCTGGCTGGATCTTAATGAAACTTGGTCAATGTTATCACCTCAATTGGTAGATGTGCATGAAGGAAGGATTTTATGGTTCGTCGATTTTTGCCGGAGTTATGCCCCTTAAAAACTTAGTCTCTGGGGCTTATTGAAATTGCAGGCTTGTAAACACAACTCCTCCTAAGTTTCTGGCTGGATCTTAATGAAACTTGGTCAATATTATCACCTCAATTGGAAGATGTGCATGAAGGAAGGATTTTATGGTTCGTTGATTTTTGCCTGAGTTATGCCCCTTAAAAACTTAGTCTCTGGGGCTTATTGAAATTGCAGCCTTGTCAACGCAACTCCTCCTAAGTTTCTGGCTGGATCTTAATGAAACTTGGTCAATGTTATCACCTCAATTGGTAGATGTGCATGAAGGAAGGATTTTATGGTTCGTCGATTTTTGCCGGAGTTATGCCCCTTAAAAACTTAGTCTCTGGGGCTTATTGAAATTGCAGGCTTGTATACACAACTCCTCCTAAGTTTCTGGCTGGATCTTAATGAAACTTGGTCAATGTTATCACCTCAATTGGTAGATGTACATGAAGGAAGGATTTTATGGTTCATTGATTTTTGCCAGAGTTATGCTCCCTTCAATCTTAGTCTCTGGGGCTTATTGAAATTGCAGCCTTGTCAACGCAACTCCTCCTAAGTTTCTGGCTGGATCTTAATGAAACTTGGTCAATGTTATCACCTCAATTAGTAGATGTGCATGTAGGAAGGATTTTATGGTTCATTGATTTTTTCCAGAGTTATGCCCCCTTAAAACTTAGTCTCTGGGCCTGAAACTTGGTGGATGTTATTACCTTAATTGGTAGATGTGCATGAAGTAAGGATTTTATGGTTCATTGATTTTTGCCTGAATTATGCCCCCTTGAATCTTAGTCTCTGGGGCTTAATGATATTTTAGCCTCATGAACGCAATTCCTTCCAGGTTTTTCACTGGATATTTATAAAAACCTTTTTGTGAACACAATTTTTTTACAAGTTTTTCAGTGAATATTCATAAATCCTTGTCAATGTCATTTTTTTGTCTCAAGTTTTATAAGTGGCGGCGTATATTGTGACGGTGGCACTCTTGTTGTAAAAGGGGGGTCACTAACTAAAAAAATATATAAAATTCCAACATATCGGTAAAAATTGTTTTAAGTTTCATTTTACCTCCGTCTTATATCATAGAAATAATATATAACAATACTTTTTGTATTTTCAAAAGTGTCTATTATGGTTCCAGATCGTTAATACAACAATTAATGAGTGTAGGCTTCGATCAGACTTTGCTGAGCATAGTCTTTCAGTCATGTCAAAAAGGAATATTTTATATTAACCATTCCTTAAAAAGTGATACTTTATACTGTTGATAAAGTGTAAATTATGATGATTTTAGTCTCCAAGAATGTGAAAATATTTCAGTTTACTCTTAGAAAACTATTATCTGCAGCAAAATTAAATTTACATTGTCTAAAGAATTTTTTTCATTCAAAGTTAGAACAATTAATTAGCGCGAAACAGTTGTAACTTTAGTTACAACCGTTTCACGCTGAAATTTTTTCAACTGAAAATCAATTTTGGGAGGGAATACGGTTGTTACTCAAGCTTTTATCAAAATATTCTTTCAAAGACTCTTTTTTTCAAATTTACTCATATATTATTATTTATTAATAGTTCATGATCATATTACTCCATTTTAAGCTAATAAAACCAATAAATCTAAAAGATAATCAGTTTTTTGCTTCTCCTGTAAAATTTTGCAAAACCAAGTTACAACCCTTTCGCGCTGAGCCATCGATTTGCTTAGAAAAGTTCCCATAGCATGGACAAGAATGAAGATTCGAATCTTTAAAAAAATCTTTGTCTATAAAATTTCTGATTGCCTGGCATTTCATTATCTGTAATAAATTTTTTCATTATGTAACAACAAGCCCTATGTGTCAAAACATGCATACTTACCTATATTCATGATGCTGTCCTTCTCTGGTTCGAAGAAAAACCAGTCATAAAATAACGAGAGTTTGGCATTGGACGCAGCTACATTAGACTGGAAAACAGAAACAAAGTTTTATTTTACAAAGACAAGCTGTTAATGATATAGACATAAAAAGTATGTTCCTCGTCATAAATACAAATATACATGGACTAATGGCATCAACAACCCTAGAAAATGCTGATTTTTCACAAGATTTGTCAATTTTTCTTCTATTGTTGCGGAAGTTATTTAAAGCGTTCATGTCTTTGTTTTCAAGCATTGTGAAAAGTAGGCATTACAAATTACCTTTCTAAGCTTCTTTTTGAGTGGAAAATGGAGTACAACTCTGCAGTTACCATCCAATCACAGCTCAAATAGGAATTATATCTGAACACAGTTCATTGGATGGATCAAGGGAAAGATTCAACCCTTTCCCAAACAATAAAATTGAATGGTGCCGCAAACAAAGTAGATGAAAGATACCATTTGTGCACAATAAATCACAGAAAATGTTGAGACAAAAGGAGAAAATGCTGGTTATCAGCATTTTCTTCTTTTGTCTAAATGTTTTCCTAAGCCTATTTTCTTAGAGACGCCAAAACTAGGTCTTGTTTGGGAATGGGTTAAGCAGCACTTAAGCAATAAATTACAAGCGACACTTACGGTACAAGTCTGCAGTAACCATCCAATCACGGCCCATCGAGGAATTATATCTGAACACAAAAGTTCATTGGATGGATGAAATACACAACATATATAACGGATAAGATCACAACGTAAAGACTGACTCTCAGGTGTGGCAAGGTACTGAAAAATAGTAGTAAAACATAATGTAAATCTGGTTGCACTTGTGTTTGTAACAACCTATATTTTCTGTGCAATATTATACACAAATCCTATCGTTATCAACATCCATTATATTGACTGCAGCAGCTTTCAAATTGGACCACACTGAAAAATATGGACACCTCCTGATAACATTACCCTCATCAATTTCTATTGCTGCTGATGACGCCTGAAGATGTATGATGTTTTTTTTGTATTTATTGATGAATTGTAATCCGTAAGTAGATTTTAAACTTAGCCGATGTTGACAGAGCGAGTGTCAACCGTATTTTTGTTTATTATATTCCTTACTTGCGTTGGTGGGGAGTCAAAACCTCGTGACTACAGCTTGACAAAGCTTGAGTTACGAGGTTTTGATCCCCCACCGGCGACTTGTCTCTGGAACCAGTCCTGATATCTCTTCTGTTGCCCAACTTCACTTTCGTGGTTAAGAACACAAGTTTATTCTCCATGTCGAGTGAAAAGGTTTACCAATTACCACTCAGTAACATCTTTAGATGCTAAACAAGATAAAGGCTTTGGAAAACATAGTGGAAAATGAAGAAATTGCTTGTGACAAGCAATTTCGTCATTTCCCACAATGTTTTCTAACACAGAAAGTCCAAAATGTAAAATTTCAGGCATCTGCAAAACCTTTGAATTTAGACTAGTCTAAAATCCTGCTATCTGGGAAAGGGTTAACAACAAGTATGATTTTACTGTTTCTTTCATTTTGTCCCTTACTTGTCTCTGGAACCAGTCCTGATATCTCTTCTGTTGCCCAAACTTCACTTTTGTAGTTAAGAACACAAGTTTATTCTCCATGTCGGGTGTAAGACGAGCTATCAGGAACTTTCTGGATGTTCTGGTTTGTAACAACTGTTGTACACCTGAAATCATGGTCAAATTCAAGTCCAAGTATTAGGCTTAACCCTCATAAAGCCGCAGTTGGAAAAGAAGCAACACTAGAGGGATAAAGAATATTTATTTTATCATCATCTAAAACACCTCCTTATCTTAATAGAAGGACTAGGTCAGGGATAGGGTTTAGAGTAGTGGGCAGGTCTCTTGAATGATTACTTATCCTATCCTCAATTTTTCTAAGTGCTGATAACTCCCAAAGCTTTTACTACTAAACCTATTCCCTCATAATGACACCCCACAAGATAAAGGCTTTGGAAAGCATTGTGGAAAATGAAGAAATTGTTTGTGACAAGTGATTATATTGAGTTTTACTTCCCAATCATCAGCTTAGGTATGGACATGAGACCTTGGTTAAAAGTCTCAGCCTAAAGACTTGCGAGACAGAGGACTGAACCAGGGACCCCGGTTTAAAGAGTCCAGTGTGTTGCCACTAAACAAAATCTGCCCCTTGTAAACACAGGGTCCTCCGCAGAATTATTTGAAGCTGTAGTGGCAAATGACATAAGCATCTAGAAACCTTGAAATGCAGTATTAATGCAAATAATTATGAGTAAAACATGATGGGAAAAGAAGAAATTGCTCAAAATGAGCAATTTCTTCTTTTCTCACCATGTTTTTATACATAATTATTACATTTGCAATTTCCAAAATGCAAAATATCCCAAGTTTTGACTTGAAACACCTCAAAATGCCTATATTAGGTGACAATTTTGAAGAAATTAAGCTGTGGGGTACTTTTGAAGCTGTAGTGGCATTACTCTGATTTAGATGAAGCTGTTGTAGGGCCGATACAGCTTATTGGGCTGGGGAGAACACTGGAACATGGACAAACTCAGAATCTTGTATATTGTTTACCTGTAAAGCCAGGTGCCAGAGCTGCCGGATTCAACATGATGTCTCTCCATAACCCTTCAAACTCTGGTAACCTAGCAACACTTTGTAACAACCGGATAAGGTCTCGACCAATCATCATACAGTCTGCCCACTGAAATGCGAAATTTCGATCAAAATTGTGGAAATAAAAGTTCAATGACATGCTTAGGCGTAAAAAAAAAATATGTGTGTTTCCGGTTACATGAAATTTCAAAATAGGGACGGTAGGTCGGATTTTTTTTTTTTTTTTTTTTTTAATGGGACAAATAGGGAAACAAAATGGCGGAACAGGAAATCCCTAGGAAATCCGACAGTCTTTCCGAAAGTTGCAGAATGTTTTCTGGACATTCGGTCTGGTAAAAGAAAAACAATACCGCCACAGACGACCGAATACCCCCGCCCTCTGGCTCCGCCGTCGTTTGTCGAATATGTAGTAAATTGATGTCTGCTAGAGGCTACATGCACGCAAAAAGTACATGCTGTGTGCTTTGTACACCATCGCTAGTAACATTCATTTCTCAAGTAACGGTAGATCTAAGTTTTCTTTTTCTGAAAGTTGATCACAGATGCCGATATTAAATTTTAAAATGTGTCCAAAATCTCGAAAGTCTAAAAGGAAACAGAATAAATCTATTACTCATATGCGATGTTTTGAGCGAGATCAAAAACGCCGCAAACACAGACATTTGATGACGTACACATTCCAATATCATCACATGATTTCTCCACTTCCAAATAAGGTTACGATTTACTATGATTTGTTTACAAAATGCGCGCGTGTCCACAAAGAGCGGGAAAAGGAATGAAGCAATGAAAAAGACGCTATCTACGAAGTAAATACACTGATGTAAGATGGTTTTAACACGGACGCTTTGTATATTTCTGCCATGCTGCCTAGCGATTACACAAAGGAATTAGGTCACACTTAGTTGTACATATTAAAATGGTGTGCTTACTCGACCATTTAGACTGTAGCCAATCAATCTTTCATAATTTAAACAAAAAGTAAGTGTTGACAGCCATGTTAATCGGCGATCGAGTGGCGATTGCCAGCGCGAGCCCTGAGAATCATTTCTACAATTTTTTGTGCATTTTGATATATTTACGGAAACTACCGAAGATTCCGGGAAAACCCATATTCCAAATCGTAACACGATACGCATCGTCGGGGAAGGATAACAGAATATGTAGATCTACCCAATCATAAATCGGTAATACTACGCCATTATCGGTATACAAAATTCGTTACTGAAATACATCGGTTATTATTGACCTAGTAGCAATATAACTTTCGGTGAATTGAACTTTTACCAAGACATGTCCCTAAAAATTGCTAAAAAAATTAGGGTCGGGGGTAAAGGCACGGTCGGGTAACCGGAAACACACAACTTTTTTTATTACGCCTTACAAAAGGATTACTAAGTTCTCTTTTTCTATCTAAATGTAATGAACTTTATTTGGGTACAGTTCCTTGAACCTAAGAACTGTTGCCGAATTAGATTGATTGGGTTGTAATTGTCTCTTTAACCCTTTCCCAAACAAGACCTGGTTTTGATCCCTAATAGATATGGCTTGGGAAAACATTGAAACAAAAGAAGAAACTGCTGATAACCAGCAGTTTCTCCTTTAGTCTCAATATTTTCTATGTCATTTTACACAAATTCTATGTTTAATAACTTCCATTTTGTCATTTGTGGCAGTTTTTAAGTGGATCACCCTATAAAATTTGCCGTTTGGGAAAGGGTTAAACTGCCATGGTCATATCTTGGTGTCTTGGTGGCTGAAGCACCTTACCATGGTTTACTGTTGTTTCTCTAACAAGTACCTCTACAACATCCTTTCTGAGCCTCCAGATGTTTGCCGTAGCCAGGGATTGAACCCAGGAACTCATGAATGAGAGTCCGATGCACTACCAACTGCACTATGGCATCGGCCATTGCCGAGTTAGACCATGGAAATCAAAATCTATTCAAATGGATGAAACTGACATCCAGATCTGTGGTCCTGTAACACTATCCACTAATATGGTTTGTCTTACCTTTTCTTTGAGTAACATAGCAGTAAATTCTGCTTCTCTTTGTCGAAGATTGTGGAATATATGTCCCGTATGATCCACTATCACTCGTAAATATGTGTACACCACAACCGGAACTAGACTAGGATACTTATCTAAAAACGCCCTGAAAACACACACAGATAGGCATCTAAATTAAAGAAGGACAACTTTCAACTGTTTTTATGATGAATAAATCCATTAGTACTGTAACAGGGTTTCCACCGACTTTCAAATCTGGGGTAAAACCATACTTTAACAGCATGCTTGTTACCCCTCTATTAGAGACAAAAAAGGCTGCTTGCAAAAACTGGGGGTGCAAGATTCATTTGGGGGTAAAAAGAAAACCCATTTGGAGGCTTTTGGACACCCTGTATAAACATGAAACAATACAATATCTTACCTCAACCTTAGCGCTTGGTATCCAAGGAAATGTCTTGTCATGAAATACACAATGGAATATGAAATCCCTCTATCACTTATAATTCAAAACTAATGGACAATATATGTAAATTTTTAAAAATCCAAAGAAACAGACAGAGACAGCACAAAAACTGCATGACCCATATCTATTGAAGTGGGGTCATAGAATGACTTTGGAAAGGAAAATATTTTTCAGGATCACAGTTACATGTATTGATGATATGAAATACCTGTAAAATATCAAATATGAATATTGTATGTTCAATAACTGTGAAGAAAGGGGCAGTGTTAAGATTGAAACACTTAGTTGAGCAGACAGACACATACAGACAAAAGTGAAACAAGACACCACTACGATGTTGATGTAGGGGCCCAAAATTGAGTAGTAATAAATGCCTTACTTGTGTTCAGACAAGATGTCCAATAGGCTCTCTGCTAACCAAACATTTTTGGCCGTAATATCGCCCCCTGAAGATGTGAAAATACAAAAGATCTTTAGCCGTTTCTCAAACAAGACATCCTTAACCCTTTCCCAAATGGCAAAATTTTGGGGTGATCTATTTCAAAAGCTAATGCAGACATCAAAATGGATGTGGAAAAAGACTGGATATGTGTAAAATATAGCATAGAAAATATTGAGACAAAAGGAGAAACTGCTGGTCATCAGCAGTTTCTTCTTTTGGCTCAATGTTTTTCCAAGCCTTTTCAATTAGGGACGTCAAAACCCGGTCTTGTTCGGGAAAGGGTTAATAGAAACATTGAGGCCAAAGGAGAAACTGGTGATTATTAGCATTTTCTTCTTTTGAAAAAAAGAAAATGCTGATAATTTTAGCCTCACTGTTTTCTGTGCTATAATATTCAAGATTCAAGGGTTAAATACTATGATGTTTCCTGTGCCCGTGTGTTCCCTGCTTGTCATAACAGTAGAAGACCATATTACATACATACATATCCATTTTGAAGTCCGTTTTCCTCTACCGAGGGTTGGACTTGTGTCTGCTGCGCAGTCGTCCTCTCGATTCGGACCGGTTCTGAGGGTCAGTGGAAACCATCCCTAGTTTTCTTCTGTCGTCCAGCACAACTTCTTCCCACATTTTCTTAGGTCTGCCTGAGCTTTTCTGTGCAGCTAAGTTCAAGGTCCGTACCTGGGAAACCCAGCCTGTATTGCGTTCCACATGACCAAACCACCTTAATCTGTTGGTACGTAGGACTGTATCAAGATCCTTTATACCTAGCTTTGTAAGCAGGGACTGTGGACTAATGTCGTCTGTAGCTTTAACATTGCAGATCCAGCGTATCATTGCTCTGTTGTTTCGCTGGAAGCGGTTCAGTGAAGCAGATGTTTTATGGCCCATGTCTCTGATGCATGCAGCATGACACTTCTTACACAGGTTGAATAAACTCGTCCTCTGGTTAAAAGTGGTAGGTTTCTGTTGCAGAGAACGGGGGTCAGTTGGTGGAATTTGCCCCAAGCCGATTTGCAACGTGTTACAGATGCTAATTCACAGCCTCCACCTGCAGAGAGCATGTCTCCAAGATAGCAGAACTCAGGGACAGCTTCAAGTTTCTCTCCATCTACCACTACTTCCGTCAAGATTCGCCCGTCAATGGGACGTGCTGTACCGAGACATCGAGCACACCTGAAGTCAGGGTCTGAGCACAGGAGACCTTTAATGCCACTGCATTTCTTATTAAGTGATAAATTTCTTCTTTTCTGTTCGAAATTATTTGCATAGACACTGTGCATATCAATGCTTACAACAAGAGTGCCATGGTCACAATATACGCCGCCACTTATAAAACTTGAGACAAAAAAATGACATTGACAAGGATTTATAAATATTCACACAAAAACCTGTAAAAAGTTGTGTTCACAAAAAGGGTTTTATAAATATCCAGTCAAAAACCTGGAAGGAATTGCGTTCATGAGGCTGAAATATCATTAAGCCCCAGAGACTAAAGTTGAAGGGGGCATAACTCTGGCAAAAATCAATGTACCATAAAATCCTTAATTCATGCACATCTACCAATTAAGGTAATAACATCCACCAAGTTTCATTAGGATTCAGTCAGAATCTTAGAAGTTGTGTTGTCAAGGCTGCAATTTCAATCAGCCCCAGAGAGTAAGTTTTAAGGGGGCATAACTCTGGAAAAAATCAATGAACCATAAAATTCTTCCTACATGCACATCTACTAATTGAGGTGATTACATTGACCAATTGTCATTAATATCCAGCCATAAACTTAGGAGGAGTTGCGTTGACAAGGCTGCAATTTCAATAAGCCCCAGAGACTAAGTTTTAAGGGGGCATAACTCTGGCAAAAATCAATGAACCATAAAATCCTTCCTTCATGCACATCTACCAATTGAGGTAATAACATTGACCAAGTTTCATTAAGATCCAGCTAGAAACTTAGGAGGAGTTGCGTTGACAAGGCTGCAACTTCAATAAGCCCCAGAGACTAAGTTTTTAAGGGGCATAACTCAGGCAAAAATCAACGAACCATAAAATCCTTCCTTCATGCACATCTACCAATTGAGGTGATAACATTGACCAAGTTTCAAGAAGATCCAGCCAGAAACTTAGGAGGAGTTGCGGTGACAAGAAAAGTGGACGTACGTACGGACGGACGGACGGATGGACGGACGGATGGACAGACGGAGAAGATGACGCCAATATACGTCCGCCTCCGGCGGCGTATAAAAACTTATGTAATTTGCCACTACAGCTTCAAATTATTTTGAGGAGAACCCATATGGGTAATCACAAAACTACGCCTACCTGCTATTTGTCTCATCAAATTGACCACTGAATACCTGACAAAATTTCTAGTCCCTCATCATGTATGCTAAGTACAGCTTATTTTAAAACCTGGGGTGGTATTCAACAACCAATCTGAATCAAAGAATACCTTTAAAATCACAAAACAATCTATCTGATTGTCCGAGATATATGTCTCATCCAATCTGATATCTTGTTATGTAGTTTCACTTTAACCATTTCCCAAATAAGACCTGGTTTTGACATCCTAATAGAAAAGGCTTGGGAAAACATTGAAACAAAAGAAGAAACTGCTGATAACCAGCAATTTCTCCTTTTGTCTCAATATTTTTCTATGCCATATTTTACACAAATTCTATCTTTAATAACTTCTATTTTGTCATTTGTGGCAGTTTTAGGAGTGGATCACTCTAAAATTTTGCTGTTTGAGAAAGGGTTAAACATTTGATTTAGAAATGTTGGTGAATACAGCAAATGGCCTACCTGCTATCTGTCTCATCAAATTGGCCACTACACTCTCTGTTCCCATCACAAAGTTTTTTACCAGCTCTCGGGTCAGCCACAGAATTTGAGATCGACCTATGTCTCGTAGTTTTAACCATTTCTCAAAGATTATTTGATTAATCTTGTTTATAACCAGACTAAAACCGTCCCGACAAACAAGGTGGATATCTCTGTAATTCTGAAAAAAAGGCATTTACAATCAAACTTTATTTCAAAACATAAGCAGACAATGCCGGACATGGTTTGACATGCATAACCCCTACCTAAACAGCGACTCCTTATGAAGACTCCAAAAAGAGGAGAAGAAGAAAATGCTGATATTTCCATAGATCTGACATGATGTTTAAAATATTAAGAAATTTAATATTGGCCAAATGAATCTTTTCCTTTAACCCAACACATCAAAAATAATAATAATAACCCAAAGTTATGACAATGACAGTATAAAATAACTCTAATGAATTCAAGTTAAAATAAATGATAGTCTATGGCGTTAACCCTTTCAAAACAAGACATGGTTTTGTATCCCCAAGGCAACAAAAAAGGCTTGACAAAACATTGAGTCAAAAAGAAGAAAATGCTGATGATCAGCATTTTCTCCTTTTGCCTCAATATTTTCTGTGCTATATCATACACAAAACATTAATACTATGTCAACATCATTAATGTTGTATTCAACATCTTTTAAATCGGAACAGTTCCAATTCCATGCCATTTTGGAAAAAGCAAATTCCTACCTTGGTTGCATTGCCTGGGTCAGTTAGAATGGCATACAGCAGACCTAACTGCACTTCTTCATGCTGCTGTGACCCTTTACATGCCTGCAATATATGACAGATTTCATGAGTAAAGCAACAACTGTTGGCTGCATTTCATGGCAAGAAAGACTTTATATATGTCAGTGTCTATTCTATGAGGAGGGATTGCACAATTTAGCAAATACATGTACTTTTGAAAAATCCCCCTATTTTCAAAGATGATGGGGAATTTTTACATAGAGAAAGAGAAAAATTCCCATCTTTGTCACAATTTTGTCGATTTTCAACAAATTTCCCCCCTACCTTTCAGATCCTAGAATATACACTGGTATGTGTAAATACTTGTGAAGCTAAAATGTTTTTAACTTTATGCTTCCATTTTCTTTAATTTTGGATGACTGAAAGATCTATTAAGGTATTCCATCCATCATTACTCATTAAGTACAAATTAACCATTTTGGAAAAATGATAAATTGCTCATTTTGTGCAATCATACATCATATGTCTGAATTTATGTAACATATAAGGTAATACCGTATAACTGGTAATTTTTGCGGGTGCAAATTTTTGCCGATTGGGCCCAAAAACGGTATAATTAATTTCTGCGAATTTAATTTTTGCGGATTTCAATCAGAAGATCATTTACTTTTATGTGAAATGTTCCATGTATTTTAAATATCTTATTACGATAAAAGGCTATTAAAACAAGTACATAATTGTTAAACTTCTATATAACTACCAATTTATAAACAAAGGCACATAAAACTGACATAATACTATAGCAATTCACAGGAAATGCTTCGGAAATATTGCAGGAAAGAAAGAAATGCTCCAAATTATCAAGCAATTTCTCTTTTTGTCTCAACATTTTCTGTACTATATTGCATACAAATCCTGTTGTATCTTCGAATGTGATTAAATCTTAATTGTTATTTCATGTATCAGTAAGCTCTAAGAGTCTTTCTAAACTACTTCATTTGTGTTTGTGTCAACGCCTATTAAAGGTGTGAAAACATACCTATCCACGAAGTAACAACAAGAGATGTTTGTAAAACATATATGCCCCCTCAAGGGCCTACATTTGATGTAGGTCAAAGTCCAAGGTCAAGTTAACAAGGTCCAAGGTCATGGTCAAATATGAAAGGTCTTGGTAGGAGGTGTCTATGTGTGAAATATCAAAGCTGTATATGTAAAAGTAAAATGAAACATAGGCCAGGTTAAAATTTTTAAAAGTAGGCCATATGCCAAGGTCAAGGTCATGGTCAAATGTGAAAGGTCTTGGTTGGAGGTGTCCATGTGTGAAATATCAAAGCTGTATATGTAAAAGTAAAATGAAACATAGGCCAGGTTACACTTTTTAAAAGTAGGCCAAATGCCAAGGTCAAGGATATGGTCAAATGTGAAAGGTCTTGGTTGGAGGTGTCCATGTGTGAAATATCAAGGCTGTATGTGTAAAAGGACATGATATATTTGCCTGGTTTCAGTCTTTTTTTTAAAGTAGGTCAAACTCCAAGGTCAAGGTTGCAATATTCAAGGCCATGGTCAAATGTGAAAGGTCTTGGTAGGAGGTGTCTATGTGTGAAATATAAAGGCTGTAGGTGTAATAGGACATAAGATAAAGGCTAGGTTAAAGATTTCTAAAAGTATGTAAAAATCAAAGGTCACATAGGCCAAGGTCATGGTCAAATGTGAAAGGTCTTGGTAGGAGGTGTCCATGTGTAAAATATTGAGACTGTATAGGTAACAGGACATGAGATAAAGGCCTAGTTTAAGTTTTTTAAAAGTAGGTCAAACTCCAAGGTCAAGGTCCAAGGTCATGGTCAAAAGTGAAATATCTTGGTTGGAAGTGACCATGTGTGAAATATCAAGGCTGTATATGTAAAATGGCATGAAATATAGGCCAGGTTAATATATTATTAAAGTAGGTCAAACACCAAGGTCAAGGTCCAAGGTCATGGTCAAATGTGAAAGGTCTTGGTCGTAGGTGTCCATGTGTCAAATATTAAGGCTGTATGTGTAAAAGGAATTGATATATCGGCTAGGTTAAAGTTTTTTAAAGTAGGTCAAAGTCAAAGGTCAAGGTCACAAGGTCCAAGGTAATGGTCAAATGTGAAAGGTCTTGGTAAGATGTGTCCATGTGTGAAATACCAAGGCTGTATGTGTAATAGCACATAAGATATAGGCCAAGTTTATTTTTTTTTAAAGTAGGTCAAACTCCAAGGTCAAGGCCACATGGTCCAAGGTCATAGTCGTATGTGATAGGTCTTGGTCGGAGGTTTCCATGTGTCAAATATCAAGGCTGTATGTGTAAAAGGATATGATATATCGGCCAGGTTAAAGTTTTTTAAAAGTAGGTCAAACTCCAAGGTCAAGGTCACAAAGTCCAAGGTCATGGTCAATTGTGAAAGGTCTTGGTAAGATGTGTCCATGTGTGAAATATCAAGGCTGTATTTGTAAAAGGTCATGAGATATATGCCAGGTTTATTTTTTTTTTAAAGTAGGTCAAACTCCAAGGTCAAGGTCACAAGGTCCAAGGTCATGGTTAAATGTGAACCATGTTGATAGGAGGTACCTATGTGTGAGATATCAAGGCTGTATGTGTAAAAGGACATGAGATATAGGCAAGGTTAAGAATTAAGTGTAAAAATCAACAAAGGGCAATAACTCCAAAAATTTGATTGGCAGAGTTACGGTTCTTGTGCACTGCACCTCTCCATAATGAAATCTATTCACCTGTAAAGTTTCATGATTCTACCTAACATATTTTTTGAGTTGTGCTCCGGACAAGAATCAAGTTATAAAATCAACAAAGGGCAATAACTCACAAAATTTGATCTACAGAGTTAGGGTTCCTGTGCACTGCACCACTCCATAATGAGATCTATCCACCTGTAAAGTTTCATGATTCTACCTTACATACTTTTTGAGTTATACTGCGGACAATAATCAAATTTGAAAATCAACAAAGGGCAATAACTCAAAAAATATACTAACCCAAACTGCCAACGCAACAAGATTTTTTGATGTAACTTTTTAATGAGACATGATAAAACAACGAAACTTCAGATTTCATTATTCTATATAGTGATTTTATTGTCCACATAAAAAGAAGGTAAAAATTGTTATGCTTCGCTGAACACAGAGTCCTTGGTTCAAAACCGTATATCCGCGCTGCACGTGCAACAGTGCGTGTCATAAACCAGCGCACATGCATTTTTAGAAAGTCACAAGATAACCCAATAAGATAAGGTCAAAAGATCTGTCTGGCGATAGACAAAACTGCCACAATTTAGCATATCCCGAAAGGCACAGGTGATTGGATTGCTTCTGGCTGACCATGGCTACCCGGCTTTTGGACTTTGCGTGGTCTACGATAGCATGACTATAGCAGAAGTTTCAGCAAACCAAGATTGTCAATTAATCTTACTCATTAATCATGTCTAAATGTGTTAGAAGTTCCATTCAGGTTAATAATTCCATTTTTTTGTTATTTTCAAGGTCATTTACTTTTCTTGCTTAGGCTTACGTTTGTTTTGACGTTTCCGGTAATGTTCATGACATGCCAAGAGCCTTCAGAAGTCGTGTAACTACATGTTCCAAGGTACAGGACAACAGGTTAAGAATCCAAAATCTCAGAGACCGGTTTCAGCTAGCAACAAAAAGGCTGCTGCAACTGCTGGGAACCACAGTCGCCGTATAAGTGCACATACACGTAACGTAACCGGTTACGTAAACATGGGTTCCGACCTCGACGTCGTTATGTAGGTCCCAGTTTACTACCTATGCACACACGAGTCTGTCTCCGGTGGTGCAACGCCCTAAAGTGGTAATCTGATCATCCGAGCAAATATGGAACCTGCTTGACATGTGTTTACGTCAACGCCAAGTCCAAGCACAGACTTTGCGTCAAATGGGGCGGCAAACATTAATTCAAGAGTGACAGAATATTCCTATAAACGTTTTTCGACGTTAGTTACGTTCGATGTCACAAAGATGTTGTGCTGTGTTTAATCATACAGGAGGACACACGAGATACTGATCGTAGTTTCATTTTTCAAACACACCCCGGCATTACGTTTGTAACGTTATGTGCGTTACGGAATCGATTTAGACCCATCTGTTTTTTCCTGGTGATCTCATAATGGTCAGCGGTCAAAATAAAGTCAATATCAACGAATTCACATTTTAAATAATCAAAATATTGTAATTTAAAGTTCGTGTTGCGTTGGCTCTTTGGGTTAGTATATGATCGGCAGAGTTACGGTTCTTGTGCACTGCACCTCTCCATAATGAGATCTATTCACCTGTAAAGTATCATGATTCTACCTAACAAAGTTTTTGAGTTATGCTCCGGACAAGAATCAAGTTTGAAAATCAACAAAGGGCAATAACTCCAAAAATTTGATCGGCAGAGTTACGGTTCTTGTGCACTGCACCTCTCCATAATGAGATCTATCCACCTGTAAAGTTTCATGATTGTACCTTACATACTTTTTGAGTTATGCTCCGGACAAGAATCAAGTTATAAAATCAACAAAGGGCAATAACTCAAAAAATTTGATCGGCAGAGTAACGGTTCTTGTGCACTGCACCTCTCCATAATGAGATTTATCCACCTGTAAAGTTTCATGATTGTACCTTATATACTTTTTGAGTTATGCTCCGGACAAGAATCAAGTTATAAAATCTACAAAGGGCAATAACTCCAAAAATTTGAACGGCAGAGTTACGGTTCTTGTGCACTGCACCTCTCCATAATGAGATCTATCCACCTATGAAGTTTCATGATTCTACCTTTAATACTTTTTGAGTTAAGCTCCGGACAAGGTTTGGTCTACGAACAGACCGACCGACCTACGGACCGACCGACCTTCCGACCGACCGACACTTGCAAAACAATATACCCCCAATTTCTTCGAAAGGGGGCATAATAATGATATTTTTAACACCTGTAAAGAGTGTGCGGTAGATTATACTTAACATATATACATGTGTAGTCAAGGGTAGCATTTAGATGACAAATGTAGAACCTATTTTTTACAAATTTAATTTTTGTGGTTTGATTACATCCGCAAAATTCCGCAAAAATTACGTTGCCGCAGAAATTACCAGTCATACGGTACTTGTCTATCACAGCTTCACATTATTCTATGGCGAGCCGTGTACTTACATGCTGATTTAGGACATCATTTGCCTCCCTGTCGGACAAACCTTTGGTAACATTCTGTACAATACCAAAACATCTTTCTAACCTCTGAAAAGTATAGCAAGAGTATAAATAAACACTTGTCCAATTCAAACGAGAACTGGTCAGGGTTCCCACTGACTTTTAAATCTGGGGGTGAAAACAGTAATTTTACAGCATACATTACTTGCACCCCCTCTATATGAGACATAGAAGGCTGTCTGCAAAAATTAGGGGTGCAAAATTCAATTTTGGGGGTGCAAAACCCCCATTTGGGGGTTTTCGGGAACGCTGCTGGTTTTAACCCATTACCACACAGTGACTTTTTGACTCCCCACAAGATAATGGCTTTGGAAAACACAGTGGGAAATGAAGAAATTGCTTGTGACAAGCAATTTCTTCATTTCCCACAATGTTTTCTACCCTATAAGACCAATAAATTCCATTCAATTCAAAATGTTGTCTGCAACATCTTTGAATTTGGAACAGCCAAAAATGTTGTTGTTTGATAAAGGGTTAATATATATCCCAAAAAAATTATGCTTGAGAATACATTGAGGCAAAAGAATAAAACATTGATAATCTGTAATGGCTTAGATTAATCATTTAACCCTTCAGGGTGTCCAAAAACCTCCAAATAGTTTTTTTATTCCCAAAATTAATCTTGTACCCCAGTTTTTGCAAGCAGCCTTCTTTGTCTCTTATAGAGGGGGTACAAGCATGCTGTAAAACAATAGTTTGTATCCCCAGATTTGAAAGTCGGTGGAAACCCTGACCCTTTCCCAAACAAGACCTGGTTTTGATGTGCCCAATAAATTAAACTTTGGAAAACATTGAGAGAAAAATATAATTGTTGATTATCAGTATGCCATGTTGCACACAAATTGTATTTTGTTGTTTATCAACATCCATTTCAGCCAATTGGCTTTCAGGGGTCTCGTTTACCAAAATTTGGGGCCGTTATTCGGCCCCATTCCCAATGGCAAAAAGTATCTTTTTTTCCCAATTCTCTGGTGAAAATTCCCAATGAGGACCCAGAATGCCCC
>OY804598.1:25812382-26041396 GCA_963680895.1 Fragum sueziense
ATGACCTTTATACCACTGCATAAATCTACCCAGTACACACTCGATTATGTAAACTTGTTAACTCAGTCCAGTAAAACATTAGAGTTTACAACACTCGACAGTCATATTTAACCCTAATTATCATTTTTAGCTCCACTGGCCTTTCAGGCCAGCGGGCTATTGTCATGGCGGTGTGTCCGTCGTGCGTCAGTGCGTGCGTCCGTAAACTTTTTCTTTAAAAATCTTCTCCTCAGAAACTACTGGATGGATTTCAACCAAACTTCTCAGGAATGATCCTTGGGTGACCCTTTCTCAGATTCCTTCAAAGAATTTTGATCGAACCAGAATAACCTGAGTTATCTGCCCTTGAATGTCAAAAATAGCTGGTTTTGACTTTATTTTTGCTCTAAAATCTACAAATATCAACCAATCAAGACAAAACATGGACAGAATATATATAAGCATAATATCCTGCCTGGGTGTAATTTTCAGCTTGATCTGAATTTTACATCATGAGTTATGTGCCCTTGAAATTGACAAAAATTGCTATTTTCGGCTCTATTTTGACATGTTTTCACTCTAGCAACTACAAATATTGACAAATCTAGACAAAACTTTGACAAAATGTTGGTGACTATAAGATCTTGCCTTCGTGTAATTTTCAGCTTGATCTTAATTTTACATCATGAGTTATGTGCCCTTGAAATTGACAAAATTACCATTTTCGGCTCTATTTTTACTTTATTTTCACTCTAGCAACTACAAATACTGATTAATCAAGACAAAACTTGTACAGAATATTGGTGACCATAAGATCTTGCCTTGGTATAATTTTCAGCTTGATCTGAATTTTATATCATGAGTCATGTGCCCTTGAAATTGACAAAATTGCCATTTTCGGCTCTATTTTGACGTTGATTTCACTCTAGCATCTACAAATATGGACTAATCAAGACAAAACTAGAACAGAATGTTGGTGACGATAAGATATTGCCTTTGTGTAATTTTCAGCTTGAACCATAAGAAATTCAGGCCTGTGGAGCGACTCAAGACCTTCAGGTCTTTCTAGTTTTGCTGGATGAGAGACTTTTACTGGATTATCATTTTAAAAGAAATTTCTTTATTGATTGATACAAATTAGAAAACCAGTGTTCTCCTCAGCCCAATAAGCTGTATCGGCCCCACTACAGCTTCATGGAAATCAGTGTAATACCACTACAACTTCAAAACTACCCCACAGCTTAATTTCTTCAAAAAGGATACTAAATAGGGGGATTTGTAGACATTTCTTGTCACAACGTTATAAATAATGTATTCTTATAAAATTAAATTATTATGTAATTATATAATTATGTATAAAAACATTATGGGAAAAGAAGAAATTGCTCCAAATGAGCAATTTCTTCTTTTCCCATTATGTTTTTATTCACAATTATTTGCATTAAACACAATACATTTCAAGGTTTACCAATACTTATTATTTGCCACTACGGCTTCAAATTATTCTGGGGAGAACCCTGAAAACTATGGTAACAGATGATGACAATTTGTAAAAAAGAAAGTTGTTGACTAGATTTAGATCAACAATGTCGGATATATTTCGGGATATTTGCTTATTTAAAGGTAACTAAGTTTGCTCAAACTTTGCTGGAATTTTGCTCACTTTTCATATTCCATTACCACAATAATAAATTTGCAAACAAAGTAATTAACTTCACCTGCATTATCTGAGGTCAGTCTAGATTGAGACTTAGAAATTCGGTATGGCTATGAAGCTATTAATTTACACTCGTCCAATGGGGGACCGTCCAATGAAATGTTAAGCTAAATTATTTTCTGTAAAGTCATGATGCAGACAATTAAAAAAGATATATGGAAACTTGGCTTAGATAGATGAACGAAGTTCTATAGTGCAATGAAACATGATTTCTGTATTTACCCTTTCCCATTACCTGGTTTTGACTTCCTGAATATAAAAGTTTTGGGAAAACATTGAAGCCAAATAATACAATACTGATAATCAGCATTTTCGCCTTTTGCCTCAATATTTTCTATGGCCTATTACTATTTTATCAACAACCAAATTATCATCGTTTCGTCTGCAATAGCTTTCAAATTGGATCACTCTAAAATTACATTATTTGGGAAAGGGTGAAAGCTCAAGAATGGTCTGATGCACTAAATATGTTCCTAAAACAAAGTACCAAAGAAAATTGTGTTCATTTTAGAATAATTTCTTCTGGCAACACTGTTTTAAAGTGTTTTAGTGTCATCCTAAGAAAGTATTAGGTCATGTAATTACCAACCCCCCCCCCCCCCCTCCAGCACAATTCATTGGCTCAAATGGCACCAATGTGGCTCATGATTTTTCAAAGTGGCTCAAGCAGTGGCTCAAACTTTTTTTGAGCCAGCGCTAGCCCTGCTTTTTAGCTACTGTTGTTGAATGTTTATCTACTTTTGTTATTTTTTCACTCTACAAAAACGTAACTTGACAATTTATGCATTTAAAAATGTGTGTTTGTTTCAGTCAAGCTTGCTCCAGAGGTTCCAGAGCACTCTAGTGATCGCTGAACACAACAATGAGAAGCTTACACCTGTAACCCTAAATACAATCACAGCTGCCAGTAAAATTGGTGATGTGACATGTCTGGTGGCGGGGTCAAATTGTGGCAAGGTAAATGTCTCAAACAGTAATATTATAGTCCGGCCCGTGCCTGATTCATAAGGAGTTGCAAACGAGAATACAATAATATGTGAACAGCAGAAAATGTTCATTTTGTATGAGAGAAAATATTGAGAGAACAGGAAAAAATTCTGATTATCAGCAATTTCTTAACTTTTCTTTTCTTGCAAAATGTGACCACACACGTCCCCCCAAGTAGAAATACTTTAGGGACATAATGTCCCTAAAGTATACCTACTGGGGGGGGGGGGGGGTCATCAAAACCAGGGTTTGTTTGGGAAAGGATTAAACAAAGCTCAAGCTCAACCGTCATATGAATTTTTTGCTGGCTGCTTCATCCTTCTCCAAATGCTCCTTGGTTTTTACGATAAGTTTTGGAAGTTTCACTTTTGGAATTAATTGTATTTAAAACAATGAATGTCTTACTTAGTGAAAGTTTTTTACTTACATTTCCAGTTCTTCATTATAAAAAGAGAATTTTGACTCTTTCTATTGATTAATGATTCCCTTGTGGCTTGTCAAAACTGAAGATTTAAAGTTCTTACAAGAAGTGTTTAACTTTTGGAGAAAAGGCATTTAAAGTTGATTAAAGACAATCATGTAGAGTAGAAAAAATATGCATACAATTACATGTACCATTTGATGGCTAGTATTATTCTTTTTTGCCATCCAAAGGCAATAAAGTTTAAAACTATTTTGAAGATCATTATGAGAAGAGTTTTGAAAAAGCTTAGTATCAGACATCAGAACTAGCTTAGCCCATTAGCAAAACATCGAAATTTAAATGGTCTTCTTTAAAAACTACTACAGGAGACAAAATAGAACAATATTGTAATGCAATTATTATAAATTAATGTATATCATAACCCAGAAGATTTTGATGTATTGAGATATATACATTGATCTCAATTTTTTTGTCCAAGCCTCACCTTTTGGGACTGGGTGTGTCAAAACCATGTCTTCTTTGGGAAAGGATTGATCAAGGTGAAGGTCAGGAGCATTGCATGATTGGTCTGATTCACTTGAATGCACAGGCGGGAGCCAATGCGCTTGATTGAGTTGATGGTTGATTTCTGTAAATTGTCCTTTTCCCAAACAAGACCTGGTTTTGACGTCTCTAATAGAAAAGTCTTGGGAAAACATTGAAACAAAAGAAGAAACTGCTGATAACCAGCAGTTTTTACTTTTGTCTCAATATTTTCTATGTCATACTTTACACAAATTCTATCTTTGATAACATCCATTTGGGACAGTTTTTGAAGTGGATCACCCTAAAATTCTGTCGTTTGGGAAAGGGTTAATACTCACAAAGCAACAGATAAGAGGAGGTAAAGGATTTCTAAATGTGTTATTTCAAATGTGAACCCTATATTGTTAGTACTCATTTGAATCATCTCGATGTGAGGATTCCAATCAGTACACACAAAATAGGGTTTGATGAACAATAAATAAAATATTGCATTTTGAAGTGCTATTACCCCTTCATTTTGTAGCTCTATACTCATGCTGTTGTTTTCATACGCAGGTTGCTGAAGAAGTCAGTAAAGTAACAGGGGTCTCTAAAGTCCTCCTTGCTGATAACCCTGCATTTAAAGGCTTTCTACCAGGTATGATTTATCATATTAAACCCCTTTCCCCCTGTTCCCATACACTAAGATTAAGGGAAATCACCCTGTCTATCAGTCTATCTGTCATAGGTCAGTCAAGAAACAGGGGTCTCTAAAGTCCTCCTTGCTGATAACCCTGCATTTAAAGGCTTTCTACCAGGTATGATTTATTATATTAAACCCTTTCCCCCTGTTCCCACACACTAAGATTAAGGGAAATTACCCTGCCTATCGGTCTTTCTGTCATAGCTCAGTTAAGAAACAGGGGTCTCTAAAGTCCTCCTTACTGATAACCCTGCATTTAAAGGCTTTCTACCAGGTATGATTTATTATATTAAACCCATTTCCCCTAGTTCCCATACAAATCACCCTGTCTATCAGTCTATCTGTCATAGGTCAGTCAAGAAACAGGGGTCTCTAAAGTCCTCCTTACTGATAACCCTGCATTTAACCCATTACCAAACGACAAAAGTTTGGACTTGTCCAAATTCAAAGATGCTGCAGATGACAATATGAATTGAATAGAATTTCGCATTCTTTGATCTTTTTGTGAAGAAAAAAATGTGGTCAATGAAGAAATTGCTTGTTACAAGCAATTTCTTCATTTTCCACAATGTTTTTCAAAGCCATTATCTTGTAGTGAGTCAAAAAGAGTCATTGTGTGGTAATGGGTTAAAGGCTTCCTACCAGGTATTATAATAACTATCATTAATTAGTTTAATATTATTTAATCTTTACCCAAACAAGACATGGATTTGACACCTCTAGAAGACAAATTTTGGGAAAACATGGAGGCAAATGAAGAAAATGCTGATAATCAGCATTTTCTCCATTTGCCTCAATATTTTCTTTGCTATCTTATACTTAATCCTTTCATTATTAACATCCATTTTGTCATCTACAGTAACTTTTGAATTTAGACTTCACTAAAATTGTGTTTTTTTGGAAAGTGTTTTTGGTATCTAAAGTACAGGATCATGTTTGTTCTGAAGTAAATAGAGAAAGGCAGCAAGTTTCTATTTCCCAACAGAGTAAGAATTTATTTTGAAATGTTTCGTAAGTTAATGTCAAAAAATAATATTCTAGATCTAGTTACTACAAATATTTTGTTCTCTTTTCAATGGTGCTACTTTTCTGACTCAAATGTTACAAAAATTCTTTATTTAATTTGCTTATTTTGATTGGATGATCATGAATTAATTTTGAGATTTCTTTACTTAAGTTTAATACATGGACAACAACAAATATGGAAATATATTTGTAATGAAAATGAATGTTTCAACATTTTCAGAGGCCCTTACACCACTTGTTTTGTCCATGCAAAAGCAGGGTAACTTTGAGTATGTTCTAGCCAGTGCCACAGCTGTTGGAAAGGTAGGTGCTAGAAAAAAAAACTCCCTCACAGCAAACTTAAATTCTTTTCAAACCACAAAGATTTGGGCTGCTTCATTTTGAAAGCTTCTGCAGACAAAGTGAAGATAAGATGTAAAACAAATCATTTTCTACTAGGAATGTCAAGATCAGGCCTTGTTTGGATAAAAAAAACTTCATAGTCTGCTCCACTAGCAATTTCTTTATTTTCCGCAGTGTCTTCTAAAGCCATTATCTTGTGGGGTGTCAAAAAGGGTCAATGTATGTTGATTAGGTAAACAACTTATTCCTAACCAGTTGGCCATTCTTGTTGAAAATTTGCAATGACTGTCTAAGATTGAATGACTAACAAATGAAATGTTATGATATTCTGCTTGAAAGCATCAATGAATGGGATGAATCCATTCCTGCATGATAAGGCTTTCTGATAACCTTCAAGATAAAAGCTTTGAAAAACATTGTGGAATTAAAGAAATTTCTTGTGACAAGCAATGCTTTCATGTTTGAATATGATTTCTTTCATTAATGACAAAAAAATGTAAAATTTCATTCATTTGAAATTATTCTCTGTAACACATTTGAATTTGGACAATTTTACAATTTTGCAGTCTGGTAATGGATATAGAATTTATTTTGTATTTACAGAGTTTAATGCCAAGAGTTGCAGCCAAGTTAGATGTATCACCCATATCTGATATTACAGGGATCAAAGACAAAGAAACATTTGTTAGAACTATATATGCAGGTACAGACACTTTTCAGACACATTTTCATCAAATCTGAACCACTGTCGTATTGAAATAAAATCTAGCAGGTAGCAAAGAATAAGCTTATGCTGTACAAATAAACCCTTTCCCATACTAGACCTTGGGCCAGCATTCACCATTTCTAAATTGGCTTTTAATGCCCCGTATCGAGAGATCGGGAGCACATTGTTTCTAGTGTCAGTCTGTCTGTCTGTCGGGAAACTTAACTTTTGCCTTTTCTCCAAAAGTATTCGACATACAAAGCTCAAATCGTTTTATATCTAAATTACATTACATGTCATTTTATAGGCATTTCATGGGTACAATGCTTTTAATCAATTTCTTTTCTTAGGAAAAAAAATGTCTTTTAGGCAAGGTTTTCAGTCAATTGCCTTTCTTATGTGAATAAAATGCATTTATCATATGCTGTTTAGCAGAACACTTCTTTCGTAACATATCCTAAGGCAAGCATGTCGGAAATCTGAAAAATAATGAAATTTAATTTTCCAGGTAATGCGATACAAACTTTGAAGTGTAATGACCCTATAAAGATCATCACAGTTAGAGGTACAGCATTTGAGGCGGCCCCAGTGTCAGGGGGGTCTGGATCTACAGAAGAAGGTTGGTGCTTAACCCTTTACCAAACAACAAAATTAAAATTTAGACTTACCAAAATTCAAAGATGTTGCAATAAGCAATTTCAAGTGAATGAAATCTAAAGATTTTTTGTCTTTTTGTGTAGGAAACATTGTGGGAAATGAAGAAATTGCTTGCCATAAGCAATTTCTTCATTTTCCACATTGTTTTCCAAAGCCTTTTTCTTTTAGGGATTTCAAAGAGTCAATTTGTTGGAATGGCTGAACCCTTTCCTTACTAGCTAAGCCCAGATAGCTCAATCAGTAAAGTCAGAGTCTTACCAATCCAGGGGTCGTAGATTTGTACCACTGCTTGGCCAATATACTGTACAGACAAAGTGGAGATCAATGATATGGTTCAATGCAGTCTGAAATTCAATGCTTGCAACATTTTATGCTACCTATCAAAGGATTCCGGATTTGAATCCAGATGTGGCCAAGATCCCTTCGGACATTTTACAGAAGTCATCTGTCTCTCACCAGTGGATGAATCCTCAACAAATATATCTGACCCGTCACACTAATAGGGACCTTATGGGAATAAAATAAAACCAAATTTGGAAAAATGGATCTGACTCAGCAGAGGTCAACCCAATGTTGTGTTTGGAAAATGATAATAAAGCAAGATAGGGGAAGCTTCTACATTTGGAAAATCATATAAGACTTAGAGTGAAAAGTTTCATCCTGGTCAGGGTGCGTGGACTGCACAGACTAACTAGGGTCAATACTTTTCACACTTCCCATAAGGTCCCTTTTAGCCTAACAGGTCACATATACTTTGGGAATGATCTGTTAGTGGTTGGAATGGACGTTTTGTTTGTACTGGTGGGTGCAAGAATCAGCTATCAAAACACAACTGTGTAATTATTGAATGTGACATTCAAGTACTGTACTTTTATTAAACCAATTTAAGAAATCATGAAATAAAGCCAGAATAGTTAGGCTTGGGATAGAATCAGAGATCTTTTCTTGTCTGGAAGAAAAATGAAAAAGGAAAATTACACAATACTATCTAAAACACCCATTCCTGACTACCATTGCCTGTAGAATTTTACTAAAACATCTAGTTTAATACCAAATTCTCATGTCATTTACAGCCCCAGGTGTTGATGTCAATAATGATCTATCAGAGTTTGTTGGACAAGAATTAAGTAAGAGTGACAGACCAGAGTTATCTAGCGCCAATATTGTCATATCTGGAGGTAAGAATCTCAATAATACCTAATGAGTATTAAAACACTGCACAATTTTGCTCTTGAGTGGGACATTAAAGACCATTCAATCAATTAATCAATGAAACAACTGAATTCGGATCTTCAGATATCTGGCAAATATCAGATTTTTTTATTGTCAACAGATTTTTTATTGTCAAATTATATTTTTAAAAAATACTGGTTTCATCTAACAGAAAGAAATATACAGTTTAGGGGTTTCAGACATTTGAAACCCTGCTTGAGATTTTGGACAAGTACCTTATGATATGAAATCATCATTATTATGTGTTATACAGGACGTGGCATGAAGAATGGTGAGAACTTCAACATGTTATATTCCCTCGCTGACAAGATTAATGTGGCTGTTGGAGCATCAAGAGCTGCAGTAGACGCAGGATATGTCCCCAATGATATGAAATCATCATTATTATGTGTTATATTATACAGGACGTGGCATGAAGAATGGTGAGAACTTCAACATGTTATATTCCCTTGCTGACAAGATGAATGCAGCTGTCGGAGCATCGAGAGCTGCTGTCGACGCTGGATATGTACCCAATGATATGCAGATTGGACAGACTGGAAAAATTGTTGCACCTGTATGTATAAGTCTTGTCATCTCAAAACCCTTCCTGGAACAACCAACTTTTAGACTGCTCTTATTTGACAGCCGTTGCAGACTGTAGAGTCTATGTTAAATGTGATATGTACTTTACAGCACAGAAAATAATGAATGAAAATTAGAAAATGCTGATTTAATTGTATATGTTGATACCTTCCACAAAAGGTAGAATTCATGGCTTTCTTAACATATACAACTCATCATTAGCACCAAAGAGCCAGATGCGAAATTTCAAAAGTACCAGTAAATCCTAAATTGTGTTATATTTCTATTCCAAATACAAACATAAGCTTTTTGAACGGTTTAGAATTTTGAATTAATGCATAATTATTGAAATATTTGACAAAAATGTTATAAATTACCTCCCTTGCATATGAATATAGATTAAAAAGATATTTGTAAATTATTTTCTTCTTGAAGCATAATTTTGAAATCCGGCACAGTGAATTAACTAATTTGAAGTATATTTACGGGTGTGTGTAATTTGATGCATGTCCCATGGCTAGAAAGTGGTGTTTTCAATGATGGGTCATATACCTTAATAGCAAACATGTAAAATTACATGTTGAAATAAAAACTGTTTAGTTATGTAGAATGACCTAATAGCTTTAATGCAACTTACGAGGGGCGTTCATTAAAGATTTCCCCTAACCTACTTCCAATAAGTATAGAGAATTGAAACTTGGCACAAATATTAATCTTTCTCTACATGGCCTCTAACCAGAGAGATATACTTCTGCCATCCTTTAATGCAATTTTGGAGACCTGTTCTTTAGAACACCGTAGATTGTGCCCGAAACCTTGCATTGACTTTTTGGTGGCATCATCAATGACAGACTGTGGGCGCCCAGGATTCGGGCTGTTTCCAGAGACTTACGTCCACACTTGAACTGAGTATACCAGTATTTGACAAACTCATATGATGGGACATCATCCCCACAAACTTCTTTCATGTCATCAAATTCCTCCTTTATAGTGTGACCTTTCAAATACAGGAATCTGATGACTGCTTGCTCCATCACGCTACCTTACTTAACTTCAGCACACGGAAAGGAGAAACAAATTATATTTCAGAGCTGCAAATTTTCATGTGACCTATAGAGATATACGGTAATGTATGTGTACAATTTCATTTTCCTACCTCACCTGAAAGTAGGTCAGGGGAAATCTTTAATGAACGCCCCTCGTAACATAGATGATTTATTATGATAAATGTTTTATCTTAGTCTGTCTATGCAAATTGGCTATTATTGATACTTGTTGCATATATTTCACTTTTTAAAAAAAAAAAAAAAAAACGACAACAGCCTTATAACTACAGCGTTAAACAATCTGTATGTATAAGGACTTATATTCTAAGTATGACAAAATTGAATTTGATTTCCATATTGTTTCTACCTAGGATCTGTACATTGCTGTGGGTATATCTGGGGCCATCCAACATTTAGCTGGAATGAAGGATAGTAAGGTGATTGTAGCCATCAATAAAGATCCTGAAGCACCGATATTCCAGGTGGCTGATTATGGGCTGGTATCTGACTTGTTTAAGGTATGTGGTAGTCATAATCGCGTTGATACCAACAAGTAGCTGGAATGCAGCATTGTTTCTTAGTCATTTTGTCCCTCCATAGACATTTCTTTTCAAAACCCTTTAATGGCTTGTTGATTTATTGAATGGAATTTATAGCCATTTTAACCCATTGCCACATAGAGACGCTTTTTGACACCCCATAAGATAATTGCAGAGGAAAACATTGTAGAAAATGAAAAAAATGCTTGTGACAAGCAATTTCTTCATTTTCCACAATGTTTTCTAGCCGAAAAAGACAACGAAATTAAAAATTTTATCAACTTGCAGGTGTCCTTTGCAACTTATGCCAATTTAAACAGGTCCAAATTTTGCCGTTTGGTAATGGATAAAATGGTATAAACTTTTTCAGTCATATGGCGGCTGAAGAACAAGAATAGCTACCTGTCATTGCTCTCACCAGTACCTACAAGCACATGTTTTCCGAGCATACAGCTGCTCATCCCACCAAGGCTCTACTCATATATAATTGTTGGAGATATGGTTTATAAATGAGCCAGTTTCTCGAAAAACGTCCTTTATAGCATTTGAGACAGCTACGTTTCAAGACCATGCTGTGCCTTGATACAATTTGACATGGTGCCATGTTACTCTCTTATGGTTGCTTATGGTTGCTTCAGTCAATGACGAAGCTATCTGAGAACAATATGGTTCCTGATCAGACTGCGTGTATACACAGGCTGATCTGGAACCATGTTGGGCTCAAAAGCCTTCAGGAACCTTTTTCCAGATCCTGGCTCAAATGATATTTAATCATTACCAGATGGTGAAATATTAGACTATTCCAATTTGATAGATCTTGCAGCTGACTATTTCAAGTTGATTAAATTATAACAATCCTTCCATTTTGGGTTAGAAAATATCATTGAAAATGAAGACAAGCAATTTCTTTATTTTCCACGTTTTTCCAAGCATTTTTCTTTGGGAGACAATATGGTCAGATTTTCCTATCAATTGAAAATTGAGTGGGGATCTGGAAAAAGGGCCCCTATGACATTAAAGGTGTACATGCATCAGAGAACAACATGGATCATGGAACATGTATACACAGGCTGATCTGGATCCATGTTGGTCTCAAATGTCATAAGGAATATCTTTCCAGATCCCAACTGAAATGTATTTTTTGTATTTGTAGGCTGTCCCAGAGTTAGAGAAAATGGTCTGAGATGACAAAAAGGATGCAGAGCATATAAAGTAGTACAAGATGTGATCAAGTTACTGAACACCAAGCAATGTTATGTTGTCATATACAGATTGAAACATTGTGAACAAGTGACAAATTGGATATTTTTATCAAGATTTTTTGACATATGCTTTCTTTACTTTGTGAAATAATAATAAGATTAAAAAGACAGAAAGCAAAAAAAAAAACACAAAAAAAATCACTTAACAAATTATTACAAGTCAATTTGATAATGCAATTCACACACTATGGAAAATGACTATTGAAATCGTCAATCAATCTCTCAACAATTTATATGCCTCTGTTCTTTATGAAATGGTGAAGATGCTTTTGCAGTGAAAATAGTTGGTAATAATTTAAGATTAGTTTAAGGTTTAAAAATGGGTAAAGAGGCTATTGTCAAACTTCTTGATTCATAATTTTTTATGTTTGTTTCGAAGGAAACAAGCATACCATGTTTTGGTTTCGAAGGAAACAAGCATACCATGTTTTGATAGTAATTGTGTAATGTGTATACATGTGATGGTGATATATTACTAAGTAAAATGTTTTGTGTAAATTATGAAAGATGTCTTTGATGAATAAATTTAATGTTTAAAGAAATTCTGAATTGTTATTGTAAACAAAAAAAGTAAATCCATTTGTCACATTCCTATTGTTGGCATCACGTTCGGTCCCGTCCCATCTTCACTTGAAAAACTTGAATCTGGTCTATATCTCAGGCACTATTAGAGATACAGCCTTGATATTTTACACAGGGATGCTTCTTGCCAAGATCTTTCATTTGTGATTGACCTTGTGACCTTGGAGTTTGACCTACTTTAAGAAAAAACTTAAACGTGGCCTATATCTCATGCACTATTATTGATAGAGTCTTGATATTTCACACATGGTTACCTCCTTCTAAGATCTTTCTTATGAGACAATGATCCTTGACATTGTGACCTTGATCTAGTCCATTTGACGCTGCTATATGCCCTATATGACAACCTTGCAATGTCGAGTACAATGAAGTTTTATTTTTTCTTTGCATTGTATAGGTGCTCTAGAGCAGATCTAGCTTGGTTGCCAGAATGGCAACCTTGGGCAACTCCCACTATTCGCAAAAATCCAAAATGGCCGCCAAACGCAACTGCAAAATCAACTTTTTGTCAAATTGTCCTAAATTGATGCGAAAAATGCCTATTTAGTGGTTCTTCGGTGTGCTGATTCCAAATCCATTGATAAATTTAACATTTGGATAACACAAATATGCTAAAATAGAGATGGCTGCCGGACGCCATCTTGAAAATCACATTTATTTCTAAATTTTACACGGCACATAGAATTCATGTAATAAGACACGATTGATAAGGTAATTCGACTTTATTTCTTAAATTCACATTTTCATTTATCTGGTGTACATAAAATTCTGACATGGCCGCCAAATGGAAATGATTGCTAGCTTTATTCACTTAGTACTATTTATTTATTTCTACTTGTAGAAAATGCGGTTAAAATGTGATATTTGTGCATCATATTCCCTCTATTCATTTAATAACTAATTTTGATATTTATTTGGATTTTACGTTTATCCAAAGTGTTTATTACTACTTGGGAAATGGCCACCAGATGGCATACAGAAAGTATAAATAGTGGTACTAAATATTACAAAAGAAAATTATTACCATGTTCTTTAATGTGTTTTTTTTCAATTCTTAAAAATTCCAGATTTAATCAAAGCGTTATATTTTTCTATTGTAAACATTTCAATACTTCTGATCGTCTTGGAGCATTGTCGAAGCTGTTACAGATGATATGTTTGAAACAATATTATTATTTCAAAAGACGACCATCACCTCAGTGTAATAATATACACAGTTCAGACTTGATTAAGTTGTCAGTGTGGGTTAAAGTACCACTATGAATTTATATCATTACGTCCTATGGCGTCTAATTTTGAAGAAGTGATACCATGATCTACACCCAATATTGATGCAAACATCACCTAAAGCGCAAATAGAACATTAGCTCGTAATGCAGAAGTTTGAAACATCCATTTCTGAGTTCTGAAATCCACCCAAACTAATTGAACTAACAAATTAACCGTCTTTCAGAAGAGACATTTAATGAATATTCAGTTGGACAGTGTTAATTTAATTTTATACACAGATCCGATCTACGACATGTGCGTAGCTAAAGAGGAACGATTATGTGCAGTCAACATTGGATGTACATACCATGTATGTGATCATTCCGCACCATTACTAGAATAAAAGAAATAAAAAATAACAGAAAACAAACGCAAAAAGTTATATTTGATTGAACTACCGGTTCTTAGTCGTTCTTGAAGATATACCTGTTTACGAGAAACTTTGGTGGAAGAAAAAGACACAAACAATAATATATATATATATATATATTATGCTAAAAATTTTCGCTCGTGTAACTTTTCAATAATTTTCCCAAAGTATTTTTCTTCTGACAGACACTATGTTTCGGAAAATTTCTCCGGCAATGTTTGAATTTAAACAGTACGTTCATTGCATATACAATGTCACTTCACTTATTGCCAGAAGTGATCTAAATCTATAATCTCAATGTTTCAATGCTTATTTGGTACATCAACGGTGTACAATGTATACTTACAGTCTTCAAACAATAAGTCGTAATGATTCTTTTGAATAAGATATACCATACTTCAGCAAGAAGAAAACAACAAATTAAAACAGACGGAATGAGATGCAGTTCGTTCATTAATGCATGAAAGTCGGTAATGATTCCTATTCTTGTTTGCAGACCCATCTAAAGGAAAGGATATAACCATGGCAGAAATATAATCTATATAAATCTTAGTCAGAAGTTATAAAAAAAAATGGCATGCATGTACTTCATGTATATCAAATTTACATTGATTTCTCACAATTAAATATTTTAATAAGCTAAAATCTCATATTGTCAAGATAAATATATTTTGTATATTTATCAACATTTCAAAATGCGAGATAGCTCTGTCTAGTATAATTGTCTCTAAAAAGCGCTCATGATAAGTCTTGATAGAACATGCATCCTTTTAGTTTCGTTATTCGGGTAAACAAGTTGACAGAGAATGGGGCAACTTTCTCGAAATTATGTTCATGCACATCTACTCCATTCCATTGGAGCTATCTAGATCTACCATCGCTTACATGAAGATACATCCATGACTGTACTGTTTCATGTTGTGTATTAAAATTGTTCATGGATGTAGTGTGACAAGACTAAGCATTACATTATGCATGGCACTCAAATGGGTTGTAGTGTTCATTATGATCACATGGGCTTTTTTCATCAATTACAAATGTAAATGTATGAAAGCTAAAAAGATCAGCTCCCAAAGAAACTTACTGAATAGCGCATCAATCACGAGTGTTCTTTTACGACTCCTAAAGATACTTCTTGAATTTCATTATACCAGTAATATCCAAGAATTTACATTTATCTTATTAAGTTATTATGTGAATAAAATGCTTTGAACTTTACCAAGATGCTTATTTTTAGTCAGCAGCAACAACTTAAACTTTCAACATGGTAACTGGTGGCCATAATTGAATAAAATCACAGTTACATACAGACATATTTCAAGCCTAAAACACAGACATCACCTTCATTTAACAATAATTATGACAACTGGTAGCCTATGTATTACATTTTATATGTTCATCTAGTTCTAGTGTTTAACCCTTTCCCAAACAAGACCTGGTTTTGACGTCCCTTAAAGAAATGGCTTGGGAAAACATTGAAACAGAAGAAGAAACTGCTGATAACCAGCAGTTTCTCCTTTTGTCTCAATTTTTTCTATGCCATATTTCACACAAATCTTATCTTTGATAACATCCATTTCGTCATTTGTATCAAATTTTGAAGTGGATCACCCTATTTTTTTGTCGTTTGGGAAAGGGTTAAAATAAATGGAGTCCTATACATAATTGTGTATCAAAATTTGATTTTCCAAAGCAAAAGCTTCAAACCTAGATAACAATGCCAACAACAGCACCTAACAATATGTTATTTGAAATGCTCCACCAACTGCACTTATATACAAAACTTTAAGGATCCTTCAATTGGAGAAATTAGCACATGTTAATTGATATCATGTCATTGTTGGCGAAAAGAGCAAATATTTTGGCATTTTATGTCCTGCATTGAAAATCTGTCTTAAGATTTGCTCTTTATGCCAAGATGGCAACTGGTTGCCACATCTATTACTATCATTTATATGAGAACAGTAAGCAAATATGTAGTATCCAAATTTAGTCTAAATGTGTTAAAATAAGTAAAGAGATTCAATAACGCCTAAATATCGAAATCTGGCAGCATTTTGTTCCAGTATTTCAACCAAAAATCATTTTCAACAAGGCATCTGGCTGCCATTTCTGAGCTTTATATAAACAATGTTGGTATAAAACAGAAAGAAGAAATGATATGGTGTAGAAATGAGAAATAAAGTAAATTTGGATTACCAAGTATTCTTAAAAGTGCCTTTTCAAGACCATATAAAAACAAATGTAGAGAAAATGTGATTTTCAAGATGGCGTCCAGCAGCCATCTCTGATTTAGTACTTTTCTGATATCCATATGCTATATTCATCATTAGATTTGAATTCAGCATACCCGAAAACCCCAAGATAGGCATTTTTCGCATCTTTGTTGGACAATTTGACAAAAAGTTGATTTTTCCAGCTGCGTTTGGCGGCCATCTTGGATTTTTGCGAATTATGGGAGTTGCCCAAGGTTGCCATTCTGGCAACCAAGCTAGATTTGCTCTAGAACACCTATACAATGCAAAGAAAAAATAAAACTTCATTGTACTCGACATTGCAAGGTTCCCCAAATTTCAAATGGACTAATCTTGGAGTTTGACCTACTTTTTAAAAAGTAAAGCTGTTTTAGCGAGCCGGGACTTTATGTCCGGGGAGCTAATGTCACTGCCCTAGTGTCAATGTTGCGTCCCGTCCAGATCGCGGCTCAATTATGTATTCTTTGTGTGTTATGGTAGTCCATCCATATACACGTGGCATTGGAATTTTTAACGACGTCACAGGAAAAGTTCCTACGTCACATAAATCTCATTTGGGTTGGACTTCCTTTATCTCTTTTCCAAACAAGACTTGGTTTGACGCCTCTAATGGAAAAGGCTTGGGAAATCATTGAGGTGCTGTTATAAAATCTCGTAACTACAGCATGATACAAGCCGATGTTACGAGATTTTATAACAACACCGACGGTTTATCAAAACAACAGTAAACACAATCTATTTTAGCACAAAATTCTTTGCTATTGTGCCACTCTAACAATGGTAAAAGGTTACCTACTTGAAACGTATTTGCGTTTGTAAACATACTTAGCTTCTTAGATTATACATTGTAGCATCAAAATATCATTGGAGTGGCAAAAAGTCCCCCTTTTCAAATTTGCACAAGGAAAATATCTCAAAATACACATGTTAAGTGTAGCCCTTTCTCAAACAAGACCAATACATTCATGATTGCTAGTTGAAACGTTAAGTCAAAAGATGAAAACGCTGATAACTAGGACTTTCTTTTTCCCCGCACTATATTTTCCGTTCTTTAATATTGTACACAAATCCCAACTTTATCAGCATTCATGTTGCCGTCTGCAGTAGCTTTTGCATAAGAGCAGTCTAAATATTGCTGTTTTGGAAAGGGACTAAAACAAACCTGTCAAAACGAGCAGAGTTAAATCACTTAGCGACTTCAACCCATTTCCACAGAATGACTGTTATTGAACCCCTACAAATTACAAAATAATGGCTTTGTAAAACATACTTGGAAAATGAAGAAATTGCTTGTGACAAGCAATTTCTTCATTTCCTACGATGTTTTCTAAACAGAAAGATAAAAAATGGAAAATTTCATTCATTTTTGGAAATGTCGTCTGCAACACCTTTGAATTTTGACAGTCTAAAATTGTGCTGTCTGGTAATGGGTCAAACATACTTTTGAGGTGCAATATTAGGTACGGTTATAGCATACATGTAGTATAAGTTCATATACAATGTAGTAACAAATGCATGTAAAAATTAATAGTCTTGTACGTTATACCTTTCAAAATTCACAATTCATAGTTACCCCATAGATTAAGCACTCATTTAAGAGATATTTGTTCATATGAATATTGCTAAGAGCAGAATATCGACCCTTTTCAACAAAAAATATCATAACTGCAACATGTTTTAAGCTGCAGTTACGAGGTTTCGTTGAAAAGCGGCGATATATTGTACGATGTAGTGCGAAAAACATTGATTTGGAAAATGGAAGTTTTCTTCATTCAAAACGATTTTTACATTGAAAAGTCGTCTAAAGAAGATTTAAATTTAGATCGGTTTAGAAAATAAGATATTTTAGCTTTGTTTGGTTTCTTAAGCACTTCGTTATCAACGCAGGAAAATGAGACTAATTATACAGACTAGATTTAACCTTTTCGCAGACGGACCTGGCTTTGATGTTCTAAATGTAATTCGTCAGGGAAAACATTGAGGCAAATTAAAGAAATGCTTATAATTAGCATTGAAACAAAAGAAGTAACTACTCGAAACTAGCGGTTTCTCCTTTTACCTCAATATTTTCTTGGCTTTGCTACACTTTTCTAGTTATTATTAAAATCCATTTTGTCACGTCTGCTGCAGCTTCTGAATTTGACCACTATAAAAATTCTATCGTTTGGGAAAGGGTTAAAAAATCCAACATCCACTTGCCGTCTTACTGTCTGCAACAGCTTAGAATGGGACCACCCTAAAATAGTGCCGTTTGGAAAAGAGTAAGTGGAAAGGTAGTTGAAATTACTCAATTGTGGGTTATTTTAACCCATTACCACACAATGACTCTTTTTGACTCCTCACAAGATAATGCCATGGGGAAACATTGTGAAAAATGAAGAAATTGCTTGTAACAAGCAATTTCTTCACTTTCCACATTGTTTTCTACCCAAAAAGACCAAAAACCTTTTAAATTTCATGCACTTAAAAATGTCGTCTGCAGCTTCTTTGAATTTGGACTAGTCCAAATGTTTGCCGTTTGGTAATAGGTCAATACATATATAGAATACTCCTTCCAAAGCAAATGAAATGACGAGGAAAGGCATTCTTGATGTGTTAATTTTACCCTTTCCTGAAATGCACAAATTTAGACAGTTCCAATTCGAAAGTTTGTGCCGAAGAAAAAATGTGTGTTAGTAACAGCTTTTTCTTCTTTTGCCTCAATGTCTTGCTAAGCCTTTAGTATTACATACGTCGAAACCAAGTCTTAATTTTGGAAAGGGTTAAGGTAAAATACCCGATCATTTTGAGATACATACGTCGTAGGATTTTTTCGGACAAGATTGTAACCTTTCTGCGGTATCCGATAAGTTACAAAGAGCAAAAATTTCACACTCTCTGCCGGCGAACAACGGATAAATTAAAGAACCGAGAATACATGTATTGTAGACTGGTAGGCCTACTACCAAATTCAAATGAGTCAGGATCTGGAAAAAGGTCCTTTAAGACTTTTGAGCCAAACATAGATCCAGATCAGCCTGTGCATACGCACAGTCTGATCAGGATCCATTTTGTTCTCTAATAGTATCTTCATGACCTATAGTAACTTAAAGAGAGTAGCATTGATGCATATTGGACTCACTTTGACAACAGGCTGATCCTAAAACTCATTTTTCAAAAATGCTATAGAGGACGTTTTTCCAGATCCAGGCTCTTAATGTGTTGCAGACGACTAACTTGTTGTCAGTAAGTGTAAAACAGAAGAGAAACTTTTGACCAATAGGAGAAGATACAACATGCTGATCATTAGCATTTTCATTTTTTTTTCTCTAAATGAGCCAAGATCTGGAAAAACGTCCCTTAAAACATTTTTAGAAATAGAGTTTCAATATCAGCCTGTTGTCAAATGCAGTCCAATGTGCATCCATGCTGCTCTCTTTAAGTTACTACAGGTCATGAAGAAGCTATACGAGTACAACAGGGATCCTGATCAGACTGTGTATGCACAGGCTGATCTGGATCTATGTTGGGCTCAAAAGACGTTTTCCAGATCCTGGCTCATTAATGTTTTCTAACGCTGTTTCTAATACGAGTGCGAATATCAGGGTTTGTTTGAGAAACAAGGAAAATACCGAGAGGAGTTTTTTTCAAGGTCGAATATAATGCCATTATGTGGAAAATTAGCTAATTTTGCTTACGGAAATTTACTCAAATAATTTCGAATGATATTTTTACTTTAATCTATTTAATCTATTGAATACGATATCTGTTAATCGACTTAAGAAAAGTTTTAGCTATTTTGCAGGGAAGTAAATATTTGAATGATTTTTATAAAAGGAAAAACTTCCTGCAATTTGTTATTCTTATCTATAAAGGGAAAAATATAAACTGATAGGAAATATTGTGATATAATTTGCACCCTTTCCAAAAACAAAATACATGTAATGGTAATGGATTTTGTGCTAAAAAGGACTTGGTTTAACGTTATGTTTTGATTAACCGCCGGTGTTGTTATAAAATCTCGAAACTACGGCTTTAATCAAGCCGTAGTTACGAGATTTAATAACAACACCGACGAAATACTAATGCTTGTCCGAAATTACGTCACTGGATAAAAACGTTCCCTACTTAATCTGAATCTCGAAGGAAGGTCCTCGTGGTATAATTTGTGATCAAGATGGATCCATTCGCACTGTCTGATCTAGATCCACGTTGTTTTCTGAAAAAGCTTTTCCACGGCATGTACATAGCAAAGATCTTGCTCTTACTGCGCTCCAGCACATGCTTATCTGGATACATATTCCAAATCGGGTTAATCCATTCCAACATAATGACGCATTTTGGGGACCCACAAAAAAGGCGTAAGAAAACATTGTGGAAACTGAAGAAATTGCTTGTTTTATCTGGGGAAAGGGTTAAATAC
Organism: Fragum sueziense; assembly: GCA_963680895.1. NCBI lineage: Eukaryota > Metazoa > Mollusca > Bivalvia > Cardiida > Cardiidae > Fragum > Fragum sueziense. The sequence continues at coordinate 25,832,950 of OY804598.1, forward strand.
AAAATTGGCGTACGACTGCAAATTAGCCTACAAAATAATTATGCATATTATTTACCCTATCCCAAACAACAACATTTGACGATGGTCCCATTTGAGCGCTGCTTCAGATGAGATAATGGAAACTGATAAAGATAAGATTTGTGTACAACGGAACTCAGACAATATTGAAGCAAAAAGAGAAATTGTTGATCATCAGCAATTTCTTCTTTTGCCTCAATGTTTTCCTTAGCCTTCTCATTTAGGGACGTCTAAACCATGTCTTGTTTGGGAAAAGGTTTAGCAATTAGGTCATGCCCAAAATATTGCCAACTATTGTATAACAAAAAACGTCAGAATAATTATAAGTGGTCTAGATTTAAAGAAAACGCATCGAACAATGGTACACATGAACTAATTAAAGGATTTTTAAAACATTTCCTTGTTTATAATGATTGGACAGTTTTTGACATTTCTGTCCTCTATCCCTCTATCCCACAGGCACTTGGTCCTTTCTCAAGCAACATCTGTTTTAACATCGCCAATCGAGACGGCTCTTGAGAGCATCGGAAGAAAAAGATGCCAAGAAAGGGTGAATGAAACATGAAAAAACATGTAGATCTATGTAGGTAATAAAACTAGGGGTCTGGCAAAACGATCGTAATGGTGTTTAAGGTAGTCTATCCCTAATGAGATTCGTGCGACGTCGGAATTATTCGGGCGACGTCGAAAACATTCGGCGGTGGAACATTCCACCTACCAAGCCCGAATTAGTTCGGATATGAAACGACGACGCGAATGCGATGTTTTATGAATCTTAAATTGGCCACATTACGGATGTTCTACCCTAAGAACAACATTAATGGTATACCGAGCGCAATAAATGTTTTGCTGTGTTTTGGGTTAATTTCTGATTGGGGGCTGCCGTCCCCCACACCCCCTGTTCTTTTTCTTGACACTTTTTAGATTCTTTTTACTTGAAGTTTGATTTTTACCTCAAACCCTAACCCAAACCATATAAAATTGGATTTGACAGAATTTGCACTCGGTAAACTAGAGACTACCCCAACATTAAAACAGATCAGCTAGCGCAATAGCACAATCTGATCATGTTCCAAGCAAAACCCCCTGGCTTTAGGTCCGGACACCCCCTCCCCCCGGTTTTGACCGAAACTCAAATTTTGACTATATAACGTTAGTATAACGTTACATAATAATTTAACATATTTAAAGCCATCATTTAGGATTGTACCCCCCTTTGAAAAATCCTGGATGGCTTGGACCCCCTCCTCCCTGGAAAAAAATCCTGGATCCTCCCTTGCTTTTATAAATTGCCTGATGGAATTGACGACCAACCAATATTTTGGTCGGTCGTCAATGGGCTAACTTTTTTTCATCAGCTGATTTTTAAGATCCTTTGCATTCAATAAATCCTTGTAGTTTCCCCGTCTTTTCTGCAGCATTTTCTTTTCAAATTGGTAAAAAAAATCAGAATTATCGAAAAATTTCGAAAATACCGAATCACGTGATAACCCTCAATGTATAAGTTTGACCTTAAGGTAAGAAAGGCCTAATTAGCACCAAAAAGCCAGCGGCGAAATTTGAAAAGTGCCAGAAATTCCTAAACTGTGTTACATTTTCATTCCAAATACAACCATAAGCATTTTGTACGGTTTAGAATTTTGAATTAATGCATATTTATGGAAATATTTGACAAAAATGTTCAAAATTACCTCCCTTGCATATGAATATAGAGTAAAATGATATTTGTAAATTATTTACTTCTTGAAGCATTATCTTGAAATCTGGCACGGTGAATCAACGTATGTGAAGTGTATTTACAAGTGTGTGTAATTTGATACATTTCGTGTGGCTAGAAAGTGGTGTTTTTAATTAGGCACTTTATGTATACCTTAAGAGGTTTTAGACGAAATTCGACGACCTGAAGATCACAAAGGCCCCTTTTCCAGACCCCGGCTTTTAATCAACTCATTACCAGACGGAATAATTTTAGACCATTCCAAATTGAAAGAAATTCCAGTTCGAGTTGATGATTCTTTTTCTATTTTTTTCTTTTTTTCTTTTTTCTTTTTTTTTTTTTGGGGGGGGGGGGGGTAGAAAACACTGTGGAAAATGAAGAAATTGCTTGTCACAAGCAATTTCTTCATTTTCCACATTGTTTTCCAAAGCTATTATCTTATGGGGCGTCAAAATGCGTCCATGTTTGGGAATGGTTTAACTGCAAGTAAGTTAGGTCAAAAAAATATTTTTTCCACATTTTTGTTTGTTCATACTTGTCTGCATTTTTTCGACCGATCAATATACCGACCAAAATATTTCATGAATGGAATTATGACGCATTGGAAAAACCCAAATCTAACAGATCTGAACTTAAAAACTAGCCTATTTATAGAACTCTACGACTTTTAGGGGAATTTTATACTTGTTTTATTCCACCAGTAATCTGCAAAAGTAAACCATATGGATCTAAATAAGACACTCGCCTTTTAAATAACAATAGGTACAAGTTTTGGCAACAGTTCATTAACCCTTCCCCAAACGGCAAAAATTGGAAATCATTCTAAACATGAAAGAGGTCACATAGGCCTATACGACAAAGTTAATATTTCAGAAATAGATTTTTTTAAAGTTTAGCATTGAAAAGGTTTAAGAGAAGAAGAAAAAATGGTAAAAAGCAATTCCTTTTTGTCCCAACGATTTCCAATGTCTGGTTTTCCTTGTAGCCTACAATTTCATTTTACCCCCATAAGTTCGTCACATTGATTAACATGTGAGAATTTGGAATAGGCTATAAACAAACAAATGTTGTCATTTATTCAAGACAATAGGTGCAAGTTTTGGCAATAGTTCGTCAACCCTTCCCCAAACGGAGAATCGGAAATCAGTTAGCCATGTAGGCCTATACGACAAAACAAATGAGCCAGGATCTGGAAAAACGTCCCTTATAGCATTTTTACAAATTGAGTTTGAAGATCAGCCTGTTGTCAAATGCAGCCAAATATGCATCCATGCTGCTCTCTTGAAGTTACTACAGGTCACGAAGAAGCTATTAGAGAACAGCGTGGATCCTGATCAGACTGTGCGTATGCACAGGCTGATCTGGATCTATGGTGGGCTCAAAAGCCCCGAGGGACGTTTTTCCAGGTCCTTGCTCATTAATGTTTCAGAAATAGATTTTTTTTAAAATCTAGCAGTGAAAATAGTAAGAGAAGTTCTTTTTTCCTCAATGACGTCTGGCACATCGCTTCGCTTTCTTTGTAGGCAACAATCTCATTTTACCCCCATAAGTTCGTCACATTGTTCAACATGTGAAAATTTGGAATATAAACAAACAGATTCTGCCACTTATTCATGACAATAAGTGCGAGTTTTTGAAATAACTCATCAACCCTTTCCCAAAACGACAAAATTAGAAACCGGTCTAATTGGAAAAGGCTATAGACGACAAAATAACTGATTCAAATCGTTTGTTTTTATAGACAGCGTTGAGAGAAGAAAAAAAGGCTGATTATAATAAGCAATTTTTCTGTAAATGATTTCAATGCCTCGGTTAGGGGCATTCGTTATGTCGAACTCACAGGATATCTCAAATTACCTCAAATAACCGAATTTCGACACATCCGATTTTGTTATAGAAAAATATGATTAATTAATTTTATTCAATTGGAGATATAGTAGTAAAAGCACCTTCTCAAGGACCCGTTTTGTACGAGGGGCCCATGTGGCAGTTGCCAGTGTTCTCCCCAGACCAATAAGCTGTATCGTATGCCGTGCCCAATGGGTCAAATGTCTATATTTAGCGTACACCTGTAAAAATACAAGTGCACATGTATATTCTGATTAAGGTGTTTTTATGAATTTTTATACGTGCACTTGTATTTTTTTCATACGACAGGCTGAAATTTGCAAGTGCACTTGTAAATTTTATACGTGCAATTGTACCTTTTTACACGATCAGGCTCTATAGATAGATGTCCGTGTCAAAACGAGGCTGTCCAATCAAATACAAATTTATTAAAATACAAGTGCACTTGTATATATTATTCTGAGGTGATCTTATAGCTTTTACGAGTGTACTTATAAGACATACAAGTGCACGTATAAAATTTATGAAACGACGTGCACTTGTATTTTTTACGGGTGTACGCTTAATATATACTTTTGACTATCGATCCCACTACAGTTTCACGACAATCAGTGTAATGCCCATACAGCTTCAAAAATTTCCCACAGCTTAATTTCTTCAGAATGGTGATCAAATAGAGGGACTTTAATGCATTTCCCGTCAAAAACTGACAAATAATGCATTTTATAACTGCAAATGTAAAATTGGTTGTAAAATATTACGAGAAAAGAAGAAATTGCTCATTTTGAGCAATTTCTTCTTTTCCAATTATGTTTCTATTCACCGTGATTCGCACACACACTGTGTTTCAAGGTTTACCGATACTTATGTAATTTTCCTCTACAGCTTCAAATTATCCTATTATTACATACAGTGACACTTTTGACTCCTTTACAAGAAAATGATTGAGAAAACATTGTGACAAGCAATTTTCTTCATTATCCACAATACATGTATTTTCTAACCCAAAATACAAATATTTTTTTTAGAATTTCGCCAATTTGAAATTGTCGTCTGCAAAACATTTAGAATTAGAACGGTTCAAAATTTTGCCGTCTGGTAATGGGTTATTATGCGAAGAACTCTGCATATGTACAGTCTAATCAAGTCAAATGCTGTTCGAGCAACATTGATCCTGATCAGATCGCACTTATGCACGGGCTGGTCTAAATCTTGGACCCGGTTGTATAAACAATTGTTAGCGTTAACCAAATGGTTAAATACACATTTTTGGTTAAATTTTCCCGTATTGCTATAGGAAATTCCAGCCAAAACAGATACGCTCGTATTTGACAATTCGGTTAACGCGTAATAACCAATGTTTATTCAATACGACGCTTGTGGTTGTATATGCCACACGCACCATTTACCCAGACCACTGCTAAAGAATTCATACGAATGTCGGAACGACGAATGGAGTGGTAGGGGTATAGGTTAGACTAGGGAATAGGTAGGCCTATACAACCAGGAAAGACCAACGGACTGCTTCTAGGAATGCGAACGTGCAAATCACACCAAGCGAATATATATACATGTAGCATGATTTATAATATCGTAATTGACCGATTTTCAACTTTTGAACCAGGAACTTACGTATGAAGAATCGAATTAAAGACAATAGTAATATAATATCGAGAATAATGCAGAACTATTGCAAATGCATTTGAGCAAGGGTCTGGAAAAGGGGTTCTTTATAGAATTTTCGAAAAATGAGTTTCAAAATCAGCCTGTGGTCAGATACAGTTCAATAAGGATCTATGCTCCTATCGTTAACCCATAACCAAACGACAAATTTAGGACTTGCCCAAATTCAAAGATGTTGCAGACGACAATTTCAAGATAAGGACATTCTAAATCTTTTGGTCTTTTTAAGTAGAAAACATTGTGGGAAATGAAGAAATTGATTGTCACAAGCAATTTCTTCATTTTCCACAATGTTTTCCCAAGCCATTTGTATTAGGGGTATAAAAAAGAGTCACTGTGTGGTAATGGGTTAAATTATTACAGTTCACGAATAAGCCTTTAAAGACCAACATGGATCCTGATCAGCCTGGATCCATGCTGGACTTAAGTGCTCCTTAAGGGACCTTTTTTGGAAACTCAGGCTCATATTTAATTCAATGTAAGCTTGGATCTGTAAAAAAGAGCCCTTAAGTTGTGGCATTTGAGGCGAACATGGACCCAGATCAGACTGCGTTTTATTTTATGTAAGCTTGGGCCTGGAAAAGGGGTCTTTAAGTTATGGTATTTAATGCGAACGGACTGCGTAAATATTTTATTTGACCTGGGATCTAGGAAAAGGAGACATGCGTTATGGCATTTGCGAACAACATAGATCAAGACTAATAAACGATCGACCGGCTCAGAACGTCAATATTGCATTCAACCAATAACAATGATTGTATTTTATGCTCAATGCAAAAACTTCGAACAATAAAAACGAAAGTGACTACGACTGTAAACGAGGACAAAGCAGAGGAGGGGAAAATGGGCAAAAATACCCGATCTTGTTTGTGAAAATCGTCGCTTTTCAACGAAAATCTCGTAACTGCAGCTTGTTTTAAGCTGCAGTTACGAGGTTTTCGTTGAAAAGCAGCGATGTGTGAGCGGTGAAAAAAGGATCCTTATGACATTTTAGTCCACTCCGAGAGATTTACATCAGTATGTACCTGACTGCGATCTGATCAGGACCAATTAACGGCTATTAAATGATTATTGCTACTGCTCTTGAAAATATATCAGCAGCAGGCCTGTAGGTGGCAATTTCATATTGGGGTGGCTAAAGCCCCAGTGTCTGAATACTGCGAGGGGGGAGGGGGTGGGGGTGGGCTGAACTGGTTTTGCCAAATTTTTCATTGTAAAATAAGGAAAATTCGGCATTTTCGGCCAACTTTGGGGTTAAGCTCCCCTAGCCCCCGGTTCCTACGGTTCTTGATCAGACTGTGCGATCTATGTTGATCTCAAATGCCATAATAGTCCATTTTCGAAATCTCGGTTCATATAGGATGGAGAACCGATTTTTGGAACGACCTTTCCATAAATCCAGGTCAGACTGTGCAGTCTGATCAGGACCCATTTTGCTTACGTAAAATTAAGGCATATCATAAATAAAATTGATCCCAAATATCAGAAATTCAGAAGGGTCATTTTCAAGTCCCCAGCTACTGTTTATTTGAAGGTTTTAAAGACAAACATGCAAGAAACAACATGTTCGCTGTGAATGTATGCAAAAAAATGCCCCAGCGATACAGGTCTATTCAAGTAAGATATCGAGATGACAAATTACAAATAAAACTCGAGTTAACCTTGGCGGCTTGATAAATTTTACGTTTTGCGTTACCCTTTCATTTTAAGGTAGTCTATCCCTAATGAGATTCGTGCGACATCGGAATTATTCGGGCAACGTCGAAAACATTCGGCGGCGGAACTTTCCACCGCCGAATGTTTACGACCGCACCCGAATAGATTCGGATACGTAACGACGACGTTCGAAAAAATTCGATGGGTTTATGAATCTCAAAATAGCCAAATTACGGGTATTCTACCATAAATTATCCTTAGTTTGATGTCCCCAACATATGAACCATAATCTGGGATAGGGGACCTTTTGGAATTTGAGAACTACATAGATCCAGATCAAGTGGGATGATCAGTTGGTGGCTAGATATTGACGTCATGTTTGTATCCTATGAATGTGAGAAATAACAGAATTACATTGTTAGTTGAACCAGTCACGCAATACGAATGGAACATTGGTCCAGCCCTTTCAATCAGTTCGACAACTAGCGATCAAACCAGCAGTAGTTATAAGCTACATGCGCCATTTTCTAACGTAACGAACATAATAACGCTGCTTTTCAACAAATACCTCGTAACTGCAGCTTTAAACAAGCTGCAGTTACGAGATTTTCGTTGAAAAAGCGAAGATAAGTTGCTGTATATACATGTCTAATTGCATTTGTTCCCAATGTTTGCTGAAACACACGAGAAGTCCGCGGCGAAAAATCACGTGACACAACAGTAACATCAATAATTGTAGAAAATCTTCAATGATTATGATAAAAATAATTGACTGATTTGAAAATATCGGTAGTTTAAAGCAGAGAAGCCCCCCCCCCCCCCTTCCCCCCCCCCCTCACAAAAAAAAAATATCTGGGATGTTGTGGATCATTAAAACAACACGTGATAACAGTTAGTGACGAGCTAAAAATCGTTTGCTCGTCAATAATCGTTTTATCATGTAGGCCTACTTTTTAAAAGACCCACCACTTCAAACAAATCCCTGGCATTTTACATATTCTCTGTATCAAACGATTCAAATCGGTCAAGTATTAGTAGATCGTGGATTTCTTAAAGATTTTCTGCAATTGTTGTCAAAGCAAATGCAGATCTCTAGAATTATCTTTAATAAATACATGTATTGATATGGTATAGCTATGGAATCAAACCTTAAGAGAAAAGGAGAAAATATTGATTTTCAGCATGTTCTCCTTTACTGTCAATGCTCTCGTGTATGTTTGAAGTTAGCCTAGAGAACTTCATTTATTCAAAACCCAGTGTAAATCATCGTCGCTTGTTTAAAGATACACTTACGAGGTTTTTGTTGAAAAGCATAATCGTAGATTTATAATGTCATTCTTCTTAATCCGAGTTTTCTCTGATGAAATTCGCTCTTTGATATGTTGATGAGCGACATCAACATTATCAAAGAGCGAATTTCATCAGATAAAACTCTGATTACATTCTTCTATGAAAAGGGTCTTTATTTTTTTTTTTTATAAGTAAATATTCTAAAAATAGTTGTCGGTATTTCCACCGTCTGTGATTGGTTCGATAATTTATCCTATCACCACCCAGATCGATTTGAGTAGATCAATATAAGATCAATCGAACAAAAAACTCGACAATATTTCAATTTCTGACATGGATAGGACAAGTAACTCGTAATTTATAGTTTTGATATATCTGCATATTTGGTTAACAGTGAGTAACTTTTTGACACCTTTTTGATATCGAGAGTTTTAATTTTAACAGAATTAGTTTTAAATACACGTCGTGAATCAATTAATTCAAAAATTGATAATAGGATTATTTTTTTCTTGTCTGAAAAAAAAATGAATAATTGTTCATTTTTTAAAAAAAAATTTACTCCCCTTTGATGGAGATGACCAGCATTTCGTCTCTTTTCAACGAAAACCTCGTAACTGCAGCTCAAAACAAGCTGCAGTTACGAGGCTTTTGATGAAAAGCATCGCTTTCATCCTTTCTATACAATTTAATCAGGATTTCAAGTTAGTTTTGATTGTTCATATTCTAGTTTCCGTTGACATTTATTACATTTGGACCGGGTTCTGGAAAAACGTCTCTTATAGCATTTGAGACTTGAATGGTTCAAGATCAGGCTGCAGTCTGACTGGTATCATTGTTGCTCTCCTACTTTTGCTGCAGGTCACGAAGAAGTTATAAGAGAACAACATGCCTTAGAGGATGTTTTTCCAGATCTTTTATTTTACCATCTGCAGTACCACTATAATCGGAACATTTAGTTATTCGGTAAAGGTTTTTACAAATCGCACTGTTTCTCTTTCCCAAACAATACATGCTTTTTACGTCCACAAAAGAAATGTTTGTGGAAAAGGCTACATTGCGAGAAAAATAAAATATGTTGATAATAAGCAACTTCTCCTTTTCCTTTTCCCCAACAATTTCATTGCCATAACATACCTACTATACTTTTGACATGAAAATACTTGATTCAAGCCGTAGATACGAGATTTTGTAATAGCACTGACGGTCTATCAAAACATAACGGTAACCAAATCTATTTTTAACACAAAATTCCTTGCCATTACCAACTGTTTGTTTCACTTGCAGAGTTCAGAATGGACGTCAACAAATATCTCATTGCTATAGTAACCCTTCTTCACATCATGAAAACAAACGCTCTAAACCCTTGTCCATTTACAAACGGCACTGATTCCGGAACCATAGACTTGTCCAATCAACTACAAGCTGGTGACCCCGTCAACAGCGATCTATTCGTCACAGTTTACGACTGCTCGGAGTATATTGGACACACAACACACCTGGACCTCTCCAATAACGACATCACACACATCGACGAGGACACGTTCAGTGGATTCTCGTCCCTCACGCATCTAAATCTCTCACACAATCAGATTTCTCATATCACAAACGGAACATTCAAGCCTTCACACGAAGGGATACTCCAATATTTATACTTCAGCCATAACAGCTTTACAACGTTACCGGCTGGGACATTCAATCTGTTCAGATTGAGAGAAATCCACTTCGACCATAACGACATCAGTCATGTAGAACCGTATGTTGTGGATGATAACAATGAACACATGGAACTGTTTAACATGGCATTCAACAGTCTAAGAAATCTAGAACCATGGCCATATCTAATTAAGTGGACAGCGAGGGACAGATTTACTAGAACATTTAATTTATCAAACAATCTAATAGCTAACTTTACTAATCACATGAACTGGACCTACAATTTAGTTCACCCATATGAAGTCGAAGTTTCTTTACAGAACAACATGTTGGAGAGCGTCACCATCGATGATTTACGATTATTTAAACCAGATGTGTCAGAAAGTGACAGCTACAGCTTCCTCCTGACTCTCTACATGAACATCACACATAACCCGTTCTTCTGTGACTGTCGGTTATTCACCTATGCTGACAGTATCAGATCCACGTTTCTGCGGTGGAGCCGTGTGGAGGAGTTCCGGTACAGGTGCACCACGCCCACCCAGTATGGTGGTATAGACTGGCTACATGACCTGCCCCTGTACAACCTGGTGTGTAACATCACCACCGACTGTCCCAACAACTGTACGTGCCAGGAGCGCCCACATAACGACACCATGCTGGTAGATTGTCGCGGCGCTGGTCTCAACGAGTTCCCTAAGGTGATACCTGATACAGACATGGGTAAAATAGAACTGATGTTGGACGACAATTACATCCCATCTATAACTAATACATCATATCTGTCCAAAGTCTACAACCTCTCAATGTCAAATAACAGACTAACATCATTAGATGTAGATATTCTCAGAACAATGGGAAACAACGTAAGCTTTCTAGACTTCAGCAATAACCTAATTCGTACTCCGCCCTCTTACATACAGATACACAATTATGACAACGTAGTTTTGACCGGTAACCCGATATATTGTGACTGTGATTCGTTTTGGTTATCTGACTGGGCCAGTTTAAGCATCATCGGGTCGGTGACGTTGACGTGTGACTCTAAAACCGGCGTCCGTCTCGTGACCGAGATCACGAGCGAGAATATGGAGTGTATCAATGAAGATTTGATTATCATGGGCGTGTTGATTGGTGTCTCCGCTCTTGCTCTACTCCTAATTGGACTGTTTGTGTACAGATGCCCGTATGAAACAAAGGTCCTCCTCTACAAGCTGCTGAGAATTCATCCATGGAACAAATATAAAGTTGACGAGAATGCATCAATGGATATTGATATCTATCTTATTTTTGCACCGGATCCTGATGTAGTTGGCTGGGTGAAAAAGTTTCTGGTCGAGTTGCGCAAGAAAAAACCTTATTATCGAATTCTCAACCCACAACGTTTTACAGAGCCGGGTGCTGAAGTGACGAACATTGAGAAATATATCGCAAAATCTAAACGTGTGTTGGTGGTGCTGTCCAATTTTTTATTTAACGACGACAACCAAGACAGCGATGACTACAAATGGCGGATGCACGAAATTGACGTTGCAGAAGATAATCTTATAAGTGCGATGACCAGAAATAATGTCACAAATATGGAGACAGATCAATCTATTGAAGATGAGTTTGATTCTGTTTCAAATGCTGCGGAAATCATATACATAAAATATGATGATCTCGGGGACAAATTGGAGGACGAGAAGTGGAAAAAACGTCTTGCAGACAAGCCCGTGTTTTCAATCAACGAGAGAATGTTAATGTCGAAGATTCGGTATGAACTGCCACGAAAAGGGAACGGAACTAAATACGACGAGAATATACGAATTGTACCAAGGCGAGATGACATTCAGAGACTTAGAAACACTCGTCGTCCTGTGGTTTACCAAGTTGACAATGAAAGAATACAACCACGCCCGGGTCCTAGTCATGAACACGACGACAATCTTCCACGTGGAGCAGAGCACCCACAGAAACCAACCGCATTACCATTATCTGTAAATCCACTTATTCATAAAATATATGGTAAAGTAAAAGACAAACGAAATGGAAAATCTAAAAGTAAACAGAGACGAGGTGAAGAGAGTTCGCCAGATTTACAAGTACACGACAGGCGTATACCTGAGAGCGCGAATGTAAATGTAATTCAGGTTCATGCAAGAGACAATGCAGACGAAGATGAAATCTCACTAGATGTTATCGAGTCCCGGAGTAGTTTCGGATCAGACGAGAGACATAGTGTTGACAGCAGATCTACAGACGAGAATAGCACAGACACAGATACCTCAATAAAACAAACTTTAAGCACGTGGGAGCAAATCATAAAACCCAAGAATCTTTCAGACACTATGAGTGCGAGTAGCGGTTATTCATCGGGAGATTCTAGAAATCATAGGGTAGCTTCAGCGTCCGCTATAAACATTGAAACGATAAATATGGAAACCCCTGCTAGTCATTTACCGCCACAACCACTTAATGGCGCGAGAAATAATCAGTCGTATTCCCGCCATCATCAACATTCTACTGTAAATACTCGTATACAAACAATGAATGCGAGAGATATTAACGCATCTCCGTCTTCATGGAGATCAAATCACAGAAGAACAATGAAAGATGACCGGTGATATTGAATCCATTCACACATATCGACTCTTCTTGACTCCCCAAAAGATGAAGGCTTGGGAAAACATTGTGGAAAATGAAGAAATTGCTTGTGACAAGCAATTTCTTCATTTTCCCGAAATGTTTTCTACCCAAAAAGACCAATGAATTTATTAAATTCCATTCATTCCACATTGCCGTCTGCAACTTATCTGAATTTGGACAAGTCTAAAATTTCGCCATTTGGTAATGGTTTAACGCATTATTCTCCATGGACTGAAAGATAACCGGTGATGTTAAATTGTCCAGAGCTACAGATAAGAGGGGATAAATGCGTTTAAAAATGTTACATTTCCTTTGTTGTTAATCAAAACACCCTGTGTTGTAGGTACTCATTGAAATCGTCTTAAAGACGATTCAAACGAGTACCCACAACACAGGGTTTGGAATTTCATCCTCACTTTTTTTGTACCTCCGATTGTCTGTCTATGTAGATTTTGTTACAAATAAAAGATGAAAATACGATACAGGGGCTTACCCAGGCATTTTGTTATGTTGAAGCCCAATGCGCATCATTGTAGAGTCCATTTGACGCATTTTGACAACCAAAAACAGAAAAGTTCTGGAAAGTATTGTGGAAAATGAGGACACTACTTGTGACAAGTAAATTCTTCATTTCCCACAATGTTTTCTACCCAGAAAAACCAGATGGTAAAATTACATTCGCTTGAAATGGACAGCTGAATTCGGAAGAGTCAAAATTATTGTCATAAGGAAATGGGTAGTAGGGTTTCGGGGCATTTAGGGGCATCTTTTTTTCAAAGACCACTGGGCACACTTGAAAAATAATTTTAACCCTTTCCCAAACGACAAATTTTTAGGGTGGTCCAATTTGAAATCTGCTGCAGACGACAAAATGGAAGTTACTAAAGATAAAATTCATGCAAGGTATGGCATAGAAAATATTGAGACAAAAGGAGAAACTGCTGGTTATCAGCAGTTTCTTCTTTTGTTTCAATGTTTTCCCAAGCCTATTCTCGTAGGGACGTCAAAACCAGGTCTTGTTTGGGAAAGGGTTAAGTGTGCCCGGGATTTCAGGCCTTCGCCTAGATACGCGCCTGCTATTCATTTTATCTGCTATCGATGCCTGTGAATTTCAGACGAAAAAACAAAAATGTTAATTATAGAACAGAAAACATTGACGGAAAAGGAATATTGTGGCAATCAGCATTTTCTACCTTTAAACGAAGAATCTGCATAATATGGTAAACTAAACGTATGTCCCCAATGCTATTTGAATTAGGTGTAACGTTATTTTAACCCTTTTCCAAACAACAGCATTTTAAGGTGGTCCAATTATAAAGCTGTTGGAGTTGACAATAAGAGTTGCTGATATTGATGAAATTTTTGTGCAAAATAACACAGAAAATATTGGGGTAAAAGGAGAAAATGCTGGTTATCATCATTTTCTTATTTTGTCCCGTTGTTTTCCCAATAATACCGGCGTCAAAATTAGGTCTTCTTTTGAAAAAGTTTAAACAATATCTAAGCCATATCTTGGAGCACCTAATAATAGATTTGCGTCAGTTTTTAACCAGTACTACCACCACAGGGAATTTTAGCGATTTTTATGTAGACTCTTTCTTATTAAAGTCTTTAATAAGAAAGAGTCTACATAAAAATCGCTAAAATTCCCTGTGACTACCACAGCATCCTTTCCAAGCCCCCGGCTGCTCATCCATCTCGGGTTTAAGGCTACCCTTCACCAAATGGTGAAAACTAGAAGACCTGAAGGTCTTGAGTCGCTCCACAGGCCTGAATTTCATGTAATATTTAATCCAAGTTTTGATTGGATTGTTCAATGCTTGTGTTTCATAGAGCAAAAAGAAAGTTACAAAACTAGATTGTTTAAAATGTGTGGTTCTTGAAGCAAAGAAAGTAAAACTATATGTTTGCCATTTGAGAAAGGGTAAAAAGAAATGGGAGAGTATTCCAGCTTAGGATGATACTAGCAATTAAGCGTCCTCCAAACAGATCTAAATTAACAGACCATTGATTACTCCAAAATATTTCATATTTCTAAAAATAGATTTTGAGCTAAAAATAGATTCAGGGAAAACCCTTTTTCCAAAATTAATGCAAATAAATAATCAAACCTGAATTTCTTGTAATATCAAGTCCAAGTTTTGACTAGATTTTTCAATACTTGTTGCTCTTAAAGCAATTACATGTATATTTAGTAACTAGAAAGCTGAAAATACATTCATGTAAGAACTATTGGTTACCAAGCTTTGTCTTTATAAGAGTGAGTTTGGCTGTTAGAGTGAAAACAAAGTCACAATTACCAATTTTGTCAAATTGAAAGGCATATAACTGAGAAGTTTATATCCCTATCTAGCTAAGAATCACACTAAAGCAAGATTTTAACTTCGTCTACAACTTGTTTAAGTTTTGACCTGATTGCTCAATATTTGTGGATGTAAAGAGTGTAAAATCAAAGTCGAAAACAGCAATTTGGTCAAATTCAAGGGCAAATAAATCATAATTTAAGATTCTTATGAAGCTGAAAATTACATCCATGCAAGATATTATGGCCAGTAAGATAATGTGAAAGTTTCGTGTTGATTGGTGGATATTTATGGTTGTTTGAGTAAAAATAAGGTCAAAAATGGTAATTTCGCCAATTCCAATGGCACATAACTCAAGACGCAATATTCAGATCAAGCTGAAAATTGCACTCAGGCAAAATCTTACCAGCAACAACATTCTGACCAAGTTTTGTCTTGATTGATCAATATTTGTAGTGGCTAGAGTGAAAACAGAGTCAAAATAGCCATCTTTTAATTCAAGGGCAGATAACTCAAGATTTTCTGGTTCAATCAGAATTAATTGAAGGAATCTGAGAGAGGATCACATAAGGATCATTCCTGTGAAGTTTGATTGAAATCCATCCGGTAGTTTCTGAGGAGAAGATTTTTTAAGAAAAAGTTGACGACCGGACGGACGCACGCACGCACGACGGACACAGCGCCATGACAATAGCCCGCTGGCCTGAAGGCCAGTGGAGCTAAAAACATAATTGGGCCAGGATCTGGAGAAATGTCCCTTGTAACATTTGAGACTATGATATTTCAAGATCTGCTAGGGTCTCCGTGGAGTCTGACAGGGATCCATGTTACATTCGTATGGTTTCTACAGGTCATGAAGAATCTATTGGAGAACAACATGGATCTTGATCAGACTGTGCATATGCACAGACTGATCTGGATTCATGTTGGGTTCAACAAACTCGGATACCCCGGGGTCTAACCGTCTTGCTATGCAACATCGTCGATGTAGCGCAGCAAGACCCCGGGGTATGTGAGGATGGTCTCAACTGACATGAGGGACCTTTTCCAGATCCTGACCCTTATCATGAACTGTCAGAAAGCATATTCACCATGTCCGGCAATCAAACCAGGGACCTCATAATTGAGAGTCCGACGCGCTATCAACTTTGTTATGGTCACCGCCATTTTCGTAATGTACGGTTGATTTGATCGGATCATTTTGACCATTTATTTTTTTGACACCATCTTAACCCTTTCCCAAACAGCCAAATTTTGAACCATTCCAATATGAAAGCTGTTGCAGATAACAAAATAATTAATGTCAGATGTATAAATTTGTGTATGTTATAGCATAGAAAATATTGAGGCAAAAGGAGAAACTGCTGGTTATCAGCAGTTTCTTCTTTTGCCTCAATGTTTTCCCAAGCCTTTTCTATTAGGAACGTCAAAACAAGGTCTTGTTTGGGAAAGGGTTAAACAGTATTTTAGTCATATCGTGCGACTGGAACACCGAACCATGGTTTTCTGTCGCATTAATCATTAGTACCTTCACATTGTCTCTAAAGGCTTCAATATGCGGGAATAGGTAAATATGGAAACAAAATAATTGAATGGAGTCAGTGTGTTAAGACAAAACATTGTAATTCATACAACAGAATAAGTGTACAGTGCAAAAATAACTTCTTCATAAGGTTAACACCCACTTGCAATATTCATACACCATATATAACCCTTTCAAACATTCCATACTCATTTTGACGTCTCGGATAGAAAATTCTGAGCACTATTTGACTGAAAACTATATTGAGAGCCAAAGTAATGGAAACAAATCGGTATTTAAGACAAAACATTGTAATTCATACAACAGAATAAGTGTACAGTGCAAAAATAACTTCTTCATAAGGTAACACCCACTTGCAAATATCAAATACCATATTTATCCCTCCCTTTCCAAACATTCTGCACTCATTTTGACATCTCGAATAGAAAAGAACTATTTCATCAAAAACTTATATTCAGAAGCAAAGTAATGGAAGCGAGTCATGGTGTAAGACGAAACAATGTAATTTTTACAACATGATAAGTATACAGTGCAAAAACAAATTCTTCATAAAGTAACACCCATTTGCAAAATTCAAACACCATTATATAACCCTTTTGAAACAAGCCCCCACCTCATTTTGACGTCTCCGATATAAAAGTAAGATGGTTTAGCAAATGTCATCTTCTACATTGCTTTTTCCTATTGGTAAGATCTTCAGTCTGGTAACAGTTTCGATGGCTCAGTGCGAAACGGTTGTAACTGCCTATATGTTTATAGGCAGTTCCAACTGTTTCCCACTGAGCCATCGGGTTGCTTTAAATCTCTAGTGTACAATCAACAATTTGATATTAACCCTTTCCCAAACAAGACTGGGTTTTGACGTCCCTACTAGACAAGGCTTGAGAAAATATTAAGACAAAAGAAGAAACTGATAATCAGCAATTTCTCCTTTGGTCTCAATATTTTCTGTGCTATAATGTATACAAATCATATCTTTATCAAAACAGATTCTGTTGTCTGATGCAGATTCCAAACATGAATAGTCTATTTTTTGTCATTTAGGAATTGGTTAAACATTTTAATTATCTTCTTATTCCCAACTTGAAGGGCTATTCTGGGAAAAAGAAAAAGACAATATGACTTTAAATGACAAAGATTTGACTTCTTAATCTTCTAAACAATTACTCTGTGTATATACAAGCCTCAAACATACTACAAGTAACAAAATTAATAGTATATCTATCTACAAATCATTGAATTTATGCAAGACTTACTATCACATGCCAGTACCCATTCACATCCCATCCCCATCGCGTCAAAAAATGCTGTAAGACTGACCAATTTTGGACATGATTGGGCTGGGATTAGCATGCCAAAAAATGTATCTGACCATGCCTTTAGCCCTCATTTTGCTGATCCTAAACCCATTCCCACATATTAACTTTTGTCTCCCCTAAAGAAAAAGACTTTGGAAAACATTGAGGAAAAGGAAGAAATTGCTTGGGACAAGCAATTTCTCCATCCATTTCCCACTGTTTTCTACCAAAAACGACCCAAAAATTTAATATTTCATTCACTTGAAATTGTCGTCCACATCCTCTTTCAACTTGGATAAGTCCAAAAATGTTTCATCTGGTAATGGGTTAACAAATACAGTGGTCTTGCAAGGCACAGCATAGAATCAGATTAGTCTGTGCATTTGTAATCTGCCTTTAACCCTTTCCCACACGACAATATTTTGGACTATTCCAATTTGAAAAGTTTTGCAGACAAAAATGATGAAAATTTAAAAATCTTTCCATTTTGAGTTAGAAAACATTGTGAAAAATGAAGAAATTGCTTGTTACAAGCAATTTCTTCATTTTTCACAATGTTTTTTTTACAAGCAATTTTTTCACAATGTTTTCTCAAGCGTTTTCTTGTTAAGGAGTCAAAAGGCATCACTGTACAGTCATGGTTTAAACTACACTGCCTTCTTATATTTAATCAGCACAACAAGGGTCCATCCTTTCCCAAACAGTGACAATTCTTAACACACTAATAGGAAAGGGTAAGGAAAACATTGAAGCAAAAGAAGAAAATTCTGAATACAATACAGCATTTTCTCCTTTTGCTTCAAAATTTTCTGTGCTCTATGGTGCACAAATTTTATCTTTATTTACCATCCAGTTTGTAGTCTGCAAAAACTTTCAATATGGACAACTTTCATAGTTTGGAAATGGTCTAAATGGCTAAAGCTAAAGAAAAAGCACCATCATACTATCTCAAAACATTTATACATCTCACTTGAAATTTTCTTCAAGAAATTAAAAAAAATGTTATGTGAATAAATGATTTATTAAATACAAAATGGATAAATGACACAAACTAGAAAGACCTGAAGGTCGTGAGTCGCTCCACAGGCCTGAATTTCTTGTGGTTTACTACAAAAAAATGACAAATTTATCTAAATGCTTAAAGGGGGAATAACACTTAACATCTTGCAAATTTTCCGAGAACTTCATACAAAAAAATAAATATATATTATTAAAATATGGTCTTTAAATTGCATATATGCCAAATCTTAGCTTTCTACCTTGTGTATTGGCTTAGATGTCGACGGATTTAAAACCCCATGATTTTTTGTCGGGGGGATAAAAATTATAATTATAAAACATATGGGTTTTAAATCCGTCAACATCCTAGCCAATACACAAGATAGAAAGCTAAGATTTGGCATAGATGCAATTTAAAGGCCATATTTTCATAATATATATTTATTTTTTGCACGAAGTTCTCTGAAAATTTGTAAGATGTTAAGTGTTATTCCCCCTTTAAACTTATAATATACATGTACATGTATTATATTTTTAAATTCTTGTGATTCTTACAGCAGAAAAGAGCAGAAACAAAGTAGAATAAAACAATGTGGTCAAAGTAAAACTAGATTTCTTCAAACTTTTGTAAAAAGAAGCAATCATGCTGTCAAAGCGAAAAGAAGGTAAATGATTGACCAATATTTTGGGGATTTTTAGAGTGATGATAAAGTTGAAAACTGTCATTATGCCAAATTAAAGGGCACATAACTCAGTATGTGAGGATATAATCAAGCTGAAAATAAAACTCGAGCAAGATCTTATGGACAGCATCATTCTGTCCAAATTTTGTCAGTATTAGTCTATATTACTGGCCGCAAAAGTGAAAAAAAAAAGTGTCAAAAACTGAAATTTTGTCAATTTCAAGGGCACATAACTCAGATTGTAATCATCCTGAAAATTACACAAAAGCAAGATCTTGTTGTCAACAAGATTCTGTCCAAATATCACCTTGATTGGTAAACAATTATGGTTGTTAGAGTGAAAACAAAGTCGAAAATGGCAATTTTGTCAAATTCAAGGGCACATTACTCATGATGTAAAATTCCGATCAAGCTGAAAATTACAACCAGGCAGGAAATTATGCTTATATATATTCTGTCCAAGTTTTGTCTTGATTGGTAGATATTTGTAGATTTTAGAGTAAAAATAAAGTCAAAACCAGCTATTTTTGACATTCAAGGGCAGATAACTCAGGTTATTCTGATTCAATCCAAATTCTTTGAAGGAATCTGAGAGAGGGTCACCCAAGGATCATTCCTTAGAAGTTTAGTTGAAATCCATCCAGTAGTTTCTGAGAAGAAAATTTTTAAGGAAAAAGTTTACGGACGGACGCACGCACGCACTGACGCACGACGGACACATCGCCATGACAATAGCACGCTGGCCTGAAAGGCCAGTGGAGCTAAAAAGAACCTTTTAAATTACAAAAGGTTTTAGTTAGTGTGAATAGTATCGAATACACCAATATGATCTGCAATTGGAGAAGTTCATCATTTCTATTTGGGGAAATGTTCTTTGTCTCACACCTATTTTGTCCTTCGTAGACTCATTATCCTCATAAACAAGCTAACCTTTCATCTCTATTTCAAACGACAAACTTGGAGAATTCTGCGAAACATTTATTCTATGACAGGTCATTAAATACAAAGAAATATACAAAAACTTTAATGAATACCTCAATACTTTTGATACTTCCCAGATAGTCCCTTTTAGCACAACAAGTCACATATGACAGAATCATACCTTGATTCTATATCAGCATTTTTCTCTCTCTTTTTCCCCACAAAACATTTTACAAAGGTATTCACTATTAGGGACATGGGGAATGGTTAAGGCTACATACAATTACATACATGTTGACTGATCACACTATTACATGTGATAAGTTATTTATATGCAATGAAAACACAATCCTTTTTCCCTCTAAATTTTGTTCATTGATTAATGACATAATTGACTAAACATATAATCAAACCATACAAATGTTCATACATAAATCAGGGCCCATAATAACCAACCTATCTAAATCCATTGTGAATATCCGATTTATAAATTGATTAAACAAATTGATTAGTTTTGAAAGTATCTTGGGCAAATAGAATTTTCATAATAAGAAGAACTAAAATTTCAATCGCATGTGCCAAATTGGCATTTCAATTCAATTCTTCAATTTATGAATTAATTATCCATATTCTGGTCGAACACAATGCAAAGAAATACTTTTGGCTTAGATAGGTTGATGATAACAGGCCAAGAAAACAAATGAACTTGGACCTCTGAAAAGTGCCCTTATGGCATTTGACACCATTAACCCTTTCCCAAACGGCAAAATTTTAGGGTAATCCACTTCAAAAACTGCCACAATTGACAAAATGGAAGTTACTAAAGATATGATTTGTGTAAAATAAGGCACAGAAAATATTGAGACAAAAGGAGAAACTGCTATTATCAGCAGTTTCTTCTTTTGTTTCAATGTTTTCCCAAGCCAATTCTATTAGGACGTCAAAACCAGGTCTTGTTTGGGAAAGGGTTAATGATTATGGATCCAAATCAGACAGCGCATACTTACAGTCTTATCAATATCCAGAGCTACAGATAAGAGGTGACAATGGCGTTTCAAAATGCAATATCTAATTTACAGTTCATCAAACCCTATGTTGTGTTACTCATTAGAATCGTCTCATTGAGACGATTCTAATGTGTACCCTACAACATAGGGTTTAGATTTGAAATAACAAATTTTGAATGCCTTCACCTTCTCTAGTCTGTAGCTATGATTATCCATGCTGCACTCATTGTAACATCTTCATACCTTGTAGGTACTGTCAAAGAGAAGCCCCGGTACTGATCACACTGAGTGTATGTGTAGGCTGATCAGGATTCATGTTGGCTTTTATCCTTTCCCAAACAACAAAATTTGAGGGTGTTCCAAATTGGATGTGGCTGGAGACGAAATCTCACATCTATTTCTTCTAGGGACTTTAAAATCAGGTTTTGTTTGAGAAAGGGTTATAATGCCACAAAGGAATCTTTGTCCAAAGTCCAGCTCAAGCATTTTTGAAAATTTTTAGAACATTTTATATCCCCTCCTTGGCTGTTGTTGTTGGCTGTTGGGGTGTAGACCTCTCAAAATGCAATAATTCATCTATTCTTTATCAAACCCAGTGTTGTGGGTACTCATTAGAATTGTCTCACCGAGACAATTCAAATGAGTACCCACAACATAGGGTTTGGCTTCAAAATAACACATTTGTAATGACTTCAACCCCTCTTATTTGTTGCTCTGATTTAGAACATTTTATATCCCCTCCTTGGCTGCTGTTTGGGCGGGGACTGATCATATCCATAGTAAGACAAGGCCGCTTCCATATCACCCATACCGAACGAGCCCTGGTTAGGCTGTGGTCGAATTCTACGACTCCCTCCTCCTACTTGAGTTTTCTGATAATCCGGATAATACATGTCTCTTTCGTCACCATAGTACGGATACCCAGACACGGTACCTT
Organism: Fragum sueziense; assembly: GCA_963680895.1. NCBI lineage: Eukaryota > Metazoa > Mollusca > Bivalvia > Cardiida > Cardiidae > Fragum > Fragum sueziense. Next base: position 25,855,134 of record OY804598.1, read on the forward strand.
TACCGTAGACTCGAGCCGCGGCTTGGTTATCTCCGCCGCCCGCTGCAGCCAGTACGCGACCGTAACTATCGACCGGTATTCCCGCGCTCCCATTCTGATTCTGTCCTTGACCCAGAATTCCTCTTCCTGGACCACGACTCGGGAATCTCGTCTGACCGACACCCCGACCTCGCCCTTTAAACCCGACACCAGGACCATAATAACTAACTTGTGCATACTTTTTGTCCTTTTTCTTTCTCTCACCTGGAGTTGATGGGTTTTCTGGAAGTTCTAGGACAACATCAGGAGAAAATTCTTTCTTGCCTTTCTTCTTTTTCTTGTTCTCCTTTTTCTTTGGTACATGTTTTCCGTCGAGCACCTCCATGGCAAATGTGTTGAAGTCGCTGTATGATTCCGGCTTCTGGTTCATGAGCCGTTTTGGTACAGAAATATCATTGAACACGTCAGGCAGCATGTACGGCTTTAGCCATAACACTTGATCCGTCTCTCCACTCTTGTATTGTGCATCTTTTTTGTAGAACAATATACCATCAATCTGTAATATGTCAATTTGCATATCTTTGGCAATGGCATCAATAAGACAATAATTATACATGTTTGTATAATGGCAATGAACTTTCAACTGTGTGCTAAAAATAGACATGATTTACCATTATGTATTGATAAATATACGGTAAATCTCGTAACTACGGCTTGAACCAAGCTGTAGTTATGAGATTTTATAACAACACTGACAGTTTATCGATACATAACGGCCTAGTTTCCAAACAACACCTACGAAATGCTAGTGTTTGTCCATTATAGGATGGTAGGCTAGTACATTTGTCTAGCACTTGTTTGTTATGATAATACTAATTCATACTCTTTTCCTCACTTTATTTTCTTTCCCTAAACATTAGTCTTTAATATACACATTAGACTAATTCTTTTAAGTTTTACTCTTCTTGCTAGAAAAAAGGCACAAGAAATAACCGGAAAATAAACAAATACTTACATCAAAAGTTGAGTTTCTCAATGCTTTATCCATACCTTCTACAGTACACTCAAAATTATACAGAGGCACAAACTTGAACTGAAAATATACAAAACATAGATACAATAGTCCAGTCACGATATTATGGCACATATTTTCAAATTCTGCCTATGCAAATAATACAACAAAACTCAAATCTACTGTAATTTTGCAAGTGATGGTTCGAATCTTGCAGGTGTCTTACACCTGCAAGATTTGAACAACACATTCAAAATAGTACTGATCCTTATGAACATTCCCCCTTGTTTACATGAGGGTAATATTTGTACACATGTGTAATAATATTGAGACTACAATAAAGTATGCAAAGTTTTTAAGTTGCCATTTTGTAATAAGTGTTTTTGAAGGAATTAGTATAGAACTGTAAATTTATTCTGGTTCTGCATAGGACATACATGTATTTCATGTATATTATTTAGCCATCAAATAGACTGAAAAGAGCTTAAAATAGGAGCTCATATCTGCCCGAGAGTGACAGATGCATGAGTAGCAAGCTGCTACTATTTCACAATTAACCCATTACCAAACAAAAAAAATTCAGACTGGTTCAAATTTAAACATGCTGCAGACGACATTTCATGGTAATGAAATTATAACATTTTTGGTCTTAAGGTACAGAAAACATTATGGGAAATTAATAAATTGCTTGTGACAAGCAATTTATTAATTTCCCACAATATTTTCTAAAGCCTTTATGTTGTAGGGTGTCGAAAGGTGTCGTCATGCGGGAATGGGTTAAATGGGGAGCTAAAAAAATAATTGTGCAGACTCAATTCCCAGTATGCAGAATAATGTACAAGACCCTCACCATATTCAGCTCCATGATGTATTTAAACTCTGGTCTAGCTAGGATAACCTTCTTCATGTAGTCATTTCTCTCTGTGTACTGGAATAGAAAATGGAATTAGAATTTTTCATATTCACCAAACATACAAATGCATTTTTACTAATTGATTGAATGGAAATTACATATCACTGAACAGCCAAGGTTATGGGTTAAACCCATTACCAGATGGCAACAATTTAGACTAGCAATTTCAACTCAAGTAAATGAATGTTTATGTTTCTTGATATTTCTTGGTAGAAAACATTGTGGGAAATGATTGTATTGATTCTTATTTGTTTTCCACAATTTTATCCAAAACATCAAAAAGAGTCATTATGTTGGAATGGGTAGAAGTCCCATCTGAAAGACTAGAGTGGCAGGGGGTAGCACTTTTTAATGAAATGGACGAAAAATAGCATTGTAATTGCAAGGGAAAGCTTATATTTATCAAATTGGAATTAAATTGATATGGCAGATCTGTGAATTACTTATCTTGAATTTTCCCTAAGGTGGTCGGTCCTTCCCTAATGAGATACATACAGTAACATGCAATGTCGGAATTATTAGTGCAACATCGAAAACATTTGTGGTGGAACTGACATGTTACAAGATGGAAAAGATTGGCACTTTTCACTGTAGAATGTTTACACCGTCACCCAAAGAATTCTGTTGTTGTGCTTTTCAAATTATGGATGGACTACCTTTAACATTTCCCTGACATTAACAATTTAAACTGTTCCATTTTGAAAGATGCTGCTGACAACAAACTGGATGTTGGCAAATATAGGCTTTGTGTACAGCAGCTCAAAAAATATTGAGGCAAAAGGATTGGTCAGGAAAGGATTCTATTGAGTACAAACAACATAAGAGTCTGACGACCAATAAAAGATATTTAGCATTTTATTTAACCCTTTCCAAAACAAGACCTTGTTTTGATGTCTCTAATAGAAAGCTTGAGACATCATTGTGGCAAAAGAAGAAAATTCTGATTACCTCCAGCATTTCCTTCTTTTGCCTCCACGTTTTCTGTGCTATAAAATATAATACCGTATAGCACTTTATTTCTGCGGGGACTTTATTTCTGCTATTTCTGCGGTCGTGGATGGCACCGCAGAAATAAAATCCTCAGAATATTAATCCTGAATGTAAAGGTTGTTGTTGTTCTGTAATTTTAGTCAATACATGAGCCGCGTGCGATTTAGGCCAGAAGTTGTCTTCTGGAAGAAGAAGATGCAGTCTGGTTCCCGCCTCTGATACACTACGTAGTATTTTTTTTTACTACATAGTGTATCAGAGACGGGAACCAGTCTCTTCTGGAAGAGCTCTACCGGCCTAAATCGCACACGGCTAAGGACAAGTTTAACTGTTACCACCCGATGTAAAAAACAATATTATAACAATGGAGTGCTTTCCTATTAAAAATGGTGTAACTACAGCTTTAACTTAGGTGTAGATAAGACATTGTAGTTCATCAATAAACAATGATTTAACAAGTTCGACTGGTTGGTAACAGTTTGTCATGTCTTTCTTTTCACACCTATCTGTATATGGCATTGTTTGCCATAATGCCTTTTTAGATACTGGTAAATGAGTGGGATTATCCCTTTACCCTAACAGAGTAATTAGAACTAGAAATCTATCACTGAAGGTGATAAAAATACCCCCGCCACCACCTTTGTTCGGACAAGCGTTTTTGTTGAATCAGGAGCCATATTCAGAAATTGTAAATCCGATTTTCTTGAAATTTGGTAAAATCAGGGGCCATAACTCAGAAATTATGGGTCCGATTTTCGTGAAATATGCCTCTTGCACATCTACAGGTGCTAATGCACACCTGTGCCAAGTATGAAGCAAATCAGACAGTTACTGTAGGAGGAGTTGTCCGGACAAGCATATTTTGGTCAAATCAGGGGCCATAACTCAGAAAGTAATGGTCAGATTTCCGTGAAATTTTCATCTTGCACATCTACAGGTCCTAATGCACACCTGTGCCAAGTATGAAGCAAATCAGACAGTAACTGTAGGAGGAGTTGTCCGGACAAGCATTTTTTTGTCAAATCAGGGGCCATAACTCAATCAGGGGCCATAACTCAGAAAGTAATGGTCGGATTACCGTGAAATTTGCGTCTTGCACATCTACAGGTCCTAATGCACACCTGTGCTAAGTATGAAGCAAATCGGACAGTAACTGTAGGAGGAGTTGTCCGGACAAGCATTTTTGGGTCAAATCAGGGGCCATAACTCAGAAAGTAATGGTCGGATTCCCGTGAAATTTGCGTCTTGCACATCTACAGGTCCTAATGCACACCTGTGCCAAATATGACGCAAATCGGACAGTAACTGTAGGAGGAGTTGTCCTGACAAGCATTTTTTGGTCAAATCAGGGGCCATAACTCAGAAAGTAATGGTCGGATTACCGTGAAATTTGCGTCTTGCACATCTACAGGTCCTAATGCACACCTGTGCTAAGTATGAAGCAAGTCGGACAGTAACTATAGGAGGAGTTGTCTGGACAAGCATTTTTGGGTCAAATCAGGGGCCATAACTCAGAAAGTAGTGGTCGGATTTCCGTGAAATTTGTGTCTTGCACATCTACAGGTCCTAATGCACACCTGTGCCAAGTATGAAGCAAATCGGACAGTAACTGTAGAAGGAGTTGTCCGGACAAGCATTTTTGGGTCAAATCAGGGGCCGTAACTCAAAAAGTATCAGTCCGATTTCCGTGAAATTTGCGTCTTGCACATCTACAGGTCACAATGAACACTTGTGCCAAGTATGAACTAAATCGGTCCACAAGTGTAGGAGGAGTTGTCCGGACAAAGTTTTGGAGACAGACCAACAAACAAACAAACAAACAAACAAACCAACCAACCATCCAACCAACCACTGGACCGACAGGCTGATTCCAGTATACCCCCTCCAAACTTCGTTTGCGGGGTTATAATTATTGGTAAGCATCGTCTTTCAAACTATGTCTGATACTGACTAAAACTGATTTGGTAGCGCAGAAATAAAATCTTTGATTTTGCAAAAAGAGAGACCGCAGAAATATATTCCGCAGAAATTTAACCCGCCTGATTTCTGGAAAAATCGCAGAATTTGGACCCCGCAGAAATAAAGTGCTATACGGTACACTACTCCTTTTTTTTAACATGATTCATTTTAACGTCTGCAACTACTTTCTATTTGGGCCACCCTAAAATTTGGCTGCTGGGGAAAGGTTTCAAAAACCTTTACCCCATTTTATCTGTACCCCCTGTACTTACAGTTTTTTCCTTCATATCTTGATCAGCCCAGGTTATACAATCCAGTACAAAATAGGTCATAAACTCCTCACAATAGATACAGTCTAGCAACGTCACAACTGAAATCATACAGGCCACAATACACTGAATCCTACCACAAATTAACCCATGCCCAAATGACAAACTTTTAGACTGTTCCAATTTGACAGCTGCTACAGACAACAAAATTGATGTTTGTTACGATAGAATTTGTGCATAATAAGACATAGAAAATATTGAGACAAAAGGAGAAAATGCTGATTATCAGCATTTTCTTCTTTTGTCTCAATGTTTTCCCCAGTTTTTTTTTCTATAAGGGACGTCAAAACCAGGTCTTGTTTGGGAAAGGGTTAAATACTTTTGTGACACACTAACACAATCATTATAACAATTTTAAGTTTTATCATTGTACAGATTAAGTAGATTGGCACAGACAAATGGACAGTGTAGAAATGGTAAAGATGAGAGAAAATAAAAGTCATAATGTCTTACAGAGCTCCAGATAAGGTGCGTGATTGCGTAATTACGCATTCAAATATGCAAAAAACGCATTTCAAAGTCAACTGTGTGCGTCGCCAGACGCATTGAATGTGCAAGTAACGCATTTCGAACAATCGAGAGAGAGTGAAAGTTACTGGTTTCGTGCTAACGCATTCAAATTGTTTCTAATCGTCGAAAAAAATCCCGTTATCTGTCACTGGATGTTTACAAATCACAGAATATAATTTAGCAAATCTAACGGGTTGCCAAATCTTACGAAATCTTTACTTTACGACACCGCATCGTTTTGTTTACGTTTGCAAGGTCTGTTGCGTCGCAAAGTTAACCATGTCCAGAAGAAAACGGAAAATCATGTCAGAATCTTACATTTTATCAGGCCAAGCGGAGAGGATACAGCTGCATCTATAGTATCATTCGAGTTTTGTTTTAACCTGTTGAATTAAAACGGCCGCGCATTATACCCGAAAACATCACAATAGATACATTTACTGTTTTTATGAATAGTTCATTGTGTTTAGACTTCCAACAATTATTTGATAGTTCCACAGTAGCGAAATCACTCATTTTGAATACTTTGTTGTATTTTAATACCTTGTTGAGCCATGTGAATCAGCGAAGTACCAATACAAGGAAAGGAAATCCTATAATCAATGGTTTAGTTTTTCCACATGAACCGTTTGTTGTCGGTTTTCTCCAAAAAGGGATTAGACCTACTGGGTTGAGAGTGAATCACTCTTTTGATGTTCAAAGTAGGGAGTGATCACTCTTTTACTCTAAAAATTATCTGGAGCTCTGGTCTTATAGTAGAGAGTCTTGTAATGTCATGTGTCTATCTCTATCACCAAAGGTAAAACTATCTGCAGGAGAAAAGCATCTAGTTGCCTTTTGAGATGAATTATGCAGTGAATGGCAATGAAGTTTGTGCTAAAAATAGACTGGGTTACAGTTATGTTTTGATAAACCGTTGGTGTTGTTATTAAATCTCGTAACTACGGCTTGAATCAAGCAGTAGTTACGAGATTTCATACCAACACCTATGAAATACTATTGTTTGTCCAAAAATACATCATGTTATCCCGGATAAAATCTATAATTGATTCACCAATCACTTAATTGATTTATACCAACAATACCGTATTTATTATCTACTTAATGTTTATGGGAAGGGTTGAACTCTACAACAAAATCATTCAGAAATCATGTTTACTCACAAGTTGGCCCAAATCCATACTGGTAACCATTCCCACCAGGCAGCATAGACAGAAAATAGCCTGGCAGCTTGAATCCCTTCTTGTTGAACCATTTTGTCTCACCCTATAACATACAACAAATGTGACATATTACTGAACTAGAATTTTCAACATTTATTTCTACAGAAAAAGAATTTCAGATATCCTACTCACATGAAAAATTGAAAGGTTAATTAATTGAATGGAGTTTCATGTCCAGCTCAACTGCTAAGGTTATATGGAGACGGGACCTCGGTTTAAAGTCTCAGTCAAAAGACTGAATAGATGGGGATCGAACCTGCAACCCCTTTGTGTAAAATCCAGAGCATTACTACTGTACCATATCTGCTCCTGTTAGAGCTGACAGGACAGCATGGATACTGATCAGAATGCACTTGGGTAAAAGCTGCCCTGTGTTCAGTAGACAAACTGTTAGCTAACGTTACCAACATTCACAACTTCTTTGACCCAAATTTGACAGAATTGACCGAGTATTCCGAATGAAACGGCTAACTATTAGCTCACGTTTTGTCTTACTAAACGCAGGGCTGATCTTAAGGATCTCCAATATCATAGGGGGCTTCCTTATAATATCCGAGCTCAAATGTATTTCATGCAACTTATGGCAAAACTTCTGCATCTTATACAACCTTATGACTAGCGACAAAAATATCAGACTGCGCAGACCGACTAGGATAATTTCACTCTTATGTAATTTTCAGAATCTAGAATGTATTTTCATTTTCCAAATACAATAGATCTATCTGGTTGACCTCCTTCTCTGCTGGGTCTGGTCCATTTGTCAAAATTTGGTTTATGGACTTCCCATGGGGTAACTTTTATCTAGAAGGGTCACTACTTTAAAGCATGATAAGTCTCATTTCTAAGAATGCTATATTGTAAAATATCAAAACTCTTCATTTTGTGGAATTTCCAATTATTATCTCTAAACTGTACTTTATAATGGATTGTTTTAAAGCCACTTAGTAAATTGAGGCCAGAGCAATGATTTCTATTGTCATGCACTCAACCCTTGTAATTTTCCTGAAAAGCCCCTTGAAGAGTTCAAAGTTAAGATAGGTTACTTACATCCAACAACATAAGGGTCAGCAACAATTGACCATTCTTAATCAATTTTTTCAGTAACTCCTGTATGGCCTTAAACCTTTTACCAAAACATAACTAAAGACTGCTCCAAAATGAAAACTGTTGCAGATAACAAATTGTGCTGAAAGTAGAAAACCTATAAGTGTTACACAGAAATCCATAAGAGAAACGAAGAAAATGCTGGTAATCAGCATTTTCTCCTTTTCTCTTATGGTTTTCTTAACCTATACCCGAATTTATAAAAATATCCTGATATCATTTAGGCCATTTAAGAGCGGTCAAAGGACCTCTACGGATAAGGCGAGAATTCTCCCTAAAAGGCTCAGCTCGATGGGTCAATTCTCAAAACTAACAAATTGAGAAACAAAATTAAGCTTTATGGTTAGGTAGACAAATAAAGGAAATAAACACTGATTTTTATGTCATTTTAAAAGTTCTATAGGTGCAGATAACTCTTGATTTTAGTACCCACCTAAATGGTTTCGTTTTCTTACACTACCAGTATTCAAAGAGGTAAAATGAAGATTCTTTTATTTTTATTTGCAATTTATTTTCTACAGATACAGGGATAAATGGTGTTGACATCATATGGCAGCTTTGGTTTTGTTCGTATTGCACATATGCACCATTGAAACAACTTTAAGCGCGCACTTTCCCGCCACAAACCGAGGCATACCTACCTTCCCAAGGCTGGCTAACATCGTTCCCCCCCTTGACCCAGCTTCCCATTGACATATGTTGTGTAACTGGATCATAGGCTTCCTTGGTAAAAAGGATTTGCTGGGTCACGGGGGGGAACATACTTTTATACTAAAAATAGTACTCATATACCATATGCCATAATTTTGGCGGGAAGATTTCGCCTTTAAACTCATTTCAATGATGCGCATGCCCATTAAGGATAAATCGAAAAATGGTTTATGATTTCAACACCAATTGTCCTTACAATTACAGAAAATTTTTTGCTTATAAAACTAAAGAAAACTCAAATCTGGTTTAATGAATAACGGTGGGGTAAGAAAATGTAATTTTGGGGGTAGGTACAGAAACCAAGAGTTATCTGTACCTGTCGAATCGTTTTGATCTTACAAAATCAGTTTTCATATGATTTAGATACATATCTAACAATACCACTGGCGGCAATCACGTGACTTTGTTATGATATATTTTCCTCACTCATGTAAACAAAAAAACTCGGTAAGAACACATTTTCTCAAATTTTAAATCAAATACTTAACTCTCAGTATTGAGATACGTACCATTCGATGCGTCGTAAACCCCGGTTTATTTTTATACCAAGATCTTCCCTCAAATCCATGTCAAAGCTGAGAACATTCGTGCAAAGTGCAAACATTTCTTAAGAAAATATATCATGGAATTTAAAAATACTTTGCACGAATGTTCTCTGCTTTGACAGGGATTTGAGGGAAGATCTTGATACCAAAATAGACCAGAGAGTATGACGTATCGAATGGTAGGTATCTCAATATTACGTGTTAAGTATTTGATTCAAAATTTGAGAAAATGTGTTCTTGCCGAGTGTTTTTTGTTTACATAAGTGAGGAAAATATATCATAACAAAGTCATGTGATTGCCGCCTGTGAATACAGTTCGAAATAATAATCAATTTGCATGTTTTGAAAAATGACTTTTCCATTTGAGCCTTTTAGGGAGATTTCTCACCTTATCCGTAGAGGTCCTTTCAAGATTTGTTACTTACATCCAGCGCCATTACAAGACATCTCTGGCCTACAGGACAAGCCACCATGGACCATTCTTCATCAATATTTTCTGGGATCTCTAACAGCCATTTGGACTCCATCAACTGCCAGAAATGCAATTGTGTCATGTATTTACGCTCTTCAAAACGACAAGAAAGGGTTCTTCTACCCATTACTTATTTCTCTTTAGAATTGTCTAGATCTGTTAAATCATGTGTCCTTGTACTTCTCAAACTATTGCAAACAAAACATTCTCACTTGGTGATCAGCAGCTCAATCCAGCTAACTAGAAAGACCTGAAGGTCTTGAGTCGCTCCACAGGCCTGGAAATTTGTAAATATTTAATCCAGTTTTTACTAGATTGTTCAAAACTTGTTAGAGAAAAAAATGAAACTAAAACTAAATGTTTGCCATTTGGAAAAGGGTTAAAGGAACGGGCAAAAATTCCAGCTTAGGTGATGATACTAGCAATGAAAGTTTTCCTGATCTTAATTTATTGATCAATAACTCCTTTATATGCTATGTTCTTACCAGCTTCTTCCATAATGATAGTACTTGAAGCAAAAAAAGTAAAACTAGATGACATTTGGGAAAGGGGATAAAATTCCAGCTTTGGATGATACTAGGAATGAAAACCTTCCTTCTTAATTTACTTTCAAGATAAAGGCTTTGAGTTTTAAAACAATGTAGAAAATGCTTGTGACAAGCAATTTCTGCATTTTATAAAATTATTTCTACCCCAAAAGACCAAAAATTGTAAAATTCTATTCACATGAAATTGTTGGTCATCTGCAAGCTCCCATTTAGACCTGCTTAAAATCTTGCCCTCTGGTAATGAGTAAAGTGTGAAATGATTGGAAGGGTTACTGCTTGCAGTATATTTATCTGGAGTGTAGGACAATTGCCCTACCTCATACTGCAAGCAGTAACCCTTCCACCCATTTCACACTTTACTCATTACCTAGCTGAGTTCATGCCATATAAATAAGCTCATAACTCAGGCAGTGAAATTCCAATCAAGCTGAAATATACACTCATGCAAGATCTACCAGTCACCAACATTCTATCCAAGTTTTTTATTGATTGGTCAATATTTGTTGTTGCTAGAGTGAAAAAAAAAACAAACAGCCATTTTGATATTCAAGGGCAGATAACTCCAGACTTTAAAGTTCAATCAAAATCATTTCGAGGAATCTGAGAGAGGGTCACCCAAGGATCATTCCTGTAAAGTTTGATTGAAATCCATCCGGTAGTTTCTGAGAAGAAGATTTTTAAAGAAAAAGTTGACGACCGGACGCACGCACGCACGACGGACACAACGCCATGACAATAGCCCGCTGGCCTGAAAGGCCAGTGAAGCTAAAAATCGCTTAGCGGACTAATACCCCCCTGATGGCACAGGTCATAAATTCAAATTCATATCATCTTTCTTTCTTGACATGTCATGTTTATCTATCAAAATCTGCCCAGCCGTTGAGGAGTCATGCGCTGACGAAAAATTGGCGCAGGTCAAATATTTAAAGTCAAAATATCTCCCTTGGTAGACCTCGGAGTCGGAGAGCAACGAAATTTTTTATCAATTGTCCATGTCATATTGATCATTCCTGTGAATTTTCATGAATATCGGACGAGCAATTTGAGAAGAGTTGTGTCTATGAGAAATCGGAGTGGGGGATTGAAAAATCAAATCTCTCTTGACAGACCTCCAATTCCGAAGAAATTTCTTCATACAAATGTCCATGTCATGTTAATGATGCCTGTGAATTTTAGTGAGAATGGGTCCAGCCGTTTGGCAGGAGTAGCACTGACAAGAAATGTGGTTTGGTTTGATTTATTGGGGTTTTACACGGCTTTCAACTGCTATTGAGAAATGTGGACACACAGACAGACAGACAGACAGGGTGATTCCTATATACTTCACAAACTTTGTTTGTGGAGGTATAAAAATATCTTTTGAAAACACAAAGGAGGATGCTAGATCTTTTTGATTTGATTTATTGGGATTTAACGCAACTGCTGAAGCACCTAACTGTGGATTCCTGGTATTTCTCTTACAAGTACCACCATAACATCCAAACCCAGGATCCAGCTCCTCTCTCACATAGATGATAACACCCATTGGTGAGTGACAAAATTTATAAATGATTTGTCAATTGACTAGAGTTCAAACTCGTGATCCCTGGATTGACACTCTTACCAACCGAGCTATCAGGGCTCAGCGGATGCTAGATCTAGCAGAGCAAAAGATAAGAAGGGTAAATGCATTCTAAACAAGAGATGTTTGTAAAACATATATGCCCCCTTCAAGTGCCTACATTTGATGTAGGTCAAAGTCCAAGGTCAAGTTAACAAGGTCCAATGTCATGGTCAAATATGAAAGGTCTTGGTAGGAGGTGTCTATGTGTGAAATATCAAGGCTGTATATGTAAAAGTAAAATGAAACATAGGCCAGATTAAAGTTTTTAAAAGTAGGCCAAATGCCAAGGTCAAGGTCAAATGTGAAAGGTCTTGGTTGGAGGTGTCCATGTGTGAAATATCAAGGCTGTAGGTGTAAAAGGACATGATATATATGCCTGGTTTAAGTTTTTTTTTAAAAGTAGGTCAAACTCCAAGGTCAAGGTTGCAATATTCAAGGTCATGGTCAAATGTTAAAGGTCTTGGTAGGGGGTGTCTATGTGTGAAATATCAAGGCTGTAGGTGTAATAGGACATAAGATAAAGGCTAGGTTAAAGATTTCTAAAAGTATGTAAAAATCAAAGGTCAAGGTCACACAGGCCAAGGTCATGGTCAAATGTGAAAGGTCTTGGTAGGAGGTGTCCATGTGTAAAATATTGAGGCTGTATAGGTAACAGGACATGAGATATATGCATAGTTTAAGTTTTTTATAAGTAGGTCAAACTCCAAGGTCAAGGTCCAAGGTCATGGTCAAATGTGAAATGTCTTAGTTGGAAGTGACCATGTGTGAAATATCAAGGCTATATGTGTAAAATGACATGAAATATAGGCCAGGTTAATGTATTATAAAAGTAGGTCAAACACCAAGGTCAAGGTCACAAGGTCCAAGGTCATGGTCAAATGTGAAAGGTCTTGGTAGGAGGTGTCCATGTGTAAGATATCGAGACTGTATAGGTAACAGGACATGAGATATAGGGCTAGTTTAAGTTTTTTAAAAGTAGGTCAAACTTCAAGGTCAAGGTCCAAGGTCATGGTCAAATGTGAAATATCTTGGTTGGAAGTGACCATGTGTGAAATATCAATGCTGTATGTGTAAAATGACATAAAATATAGGCCAGGTTAATGTATTATAAAAGTAGGTCTAACACTAAGGTCAAGGTCACAAGGTCTAAGGTCAAGGTCAAATGTGAAAGGTCTCGGTCGTAGGTGTCCATGTGTCGATATCAAGGCTGTATGTGTAAAAGGACATGATATATCAGCTAGGTTAAAATTTTATAAAAGTAGGTAAAAGTCCAAGGTCAAGGTCACAAGGTCCAGGGTCATTGTCAAATGTGAAAGGTCTTGGTAAGATGTGTCCATATGTGAAATATCAAGGCTGTATGTGTAAGATATAGGCCCAGTTTATTTTTTTTTAAAGTAGGTCAAACTCCAAGGTCAGGGTCACAAGGTCCAAGGTCATAGTCATGTGTGATAGGTCTTAGGTCTTAGTCGGAGGTTTCCATGTGTCAAATATCAAGGATGTATGTGTAAAAGGACATGATATATCGGCCAGGTTAAAGTTTTTAAAATGTAGGTCAAACTCCAATGTCAAGGTCACAAGGTCCAAGGTCATGGTCAATTGTGAAAGGTCTTGGTAGGAGGTGTCCATGTGTGAAATATCAAGACTGCATGTGTAATAGGTCATGAGATATATGCCCGGTTTAATTTTTTTAAAGTAGGTCAAACTCCAAGGTCAAGGTCACAAGGTCCAAGGTCATGGTCAAATGTGAATGATGTTGATAGGAGGTATCTATGTGTGAGATATCAAGTCTGTATGTGTAAAAATACATGAGATATAGGCAAGGTTAAGAATTAAGTATAAAAATCAACAAAGGGCAATAACTCCAAGAAGTTGATCGGCAAGGTAATGGTTCTTGTGCACTGCACCTCTCCATAATGAGATCTATCCACCTGTAAAGTTTCATGATTCTACCTTACATACTTTTTGAGTTGTGCTCTGGACAAGAATCAAGTTATACAAGAGGACCATGATGGTCCTAAATCGCTCACCTGAATCAAGATGACAAGAGTGATAATGGCAATTTTGTCAAATTCAAAGGCATGAAACTTACAAGGACTTTCTGTTTGGAAACAATTAAGAAATAATTTTGTTTCAATCGATCCTGTAAGGTTGGGTATGAATTAGCACAATTGTTGAGTTAGTTAATTTTCAACAATTATTTCATGATTTCGCAATATACAACATAGGGCTAATTTTCAAAGCATACTGATCTGTTAGAGATTGATCATTTATGATAGGCTCAATTAACAAGATTTTGTCTGTGATTGATAGAATATAGTGAAAGATTACCATCTGATAAGCTAAGGCTAATCCCTTATTTGTTTACATAAGATAAACATTGGGCCAGCCTGAGAGCAACAGATAAGGGAAATAGAAAATTGGGCACAATGGTTTATTTTTAAAGAATTTTCTTATGATTTCTCTAAGTCTGATAAGCCCTTCCTCCCTGCCATGCCCACATTTTTTGACCAATGGAAAAATTTGTGAACACATTTTGCAAAGAGTAACTCAAGGAACATTCCAGTAAAGTCTGGTTCAATTGGGCACAATGGTTGATTTTTAAAGAATTTTCTTATGATTTCTTTAAGTCCGATAAGCCCCTTCCTCCCTGCCACACCCACATTTTTTGACAAATCAAAAATCTGCGAAAAAGTTTTGAGAAGGGTCACTCAAGGAACCTTCCAGCAAAGTCTGCTTCAATTGGGCACAATGGTTGATTTTTAAAGAATTTTCTTATGATTTCTCTAAGTCTAATAAACCCCTTTCTCCCTGCCACAGTCACAGTTTTTTACAAATGAAAACTAGAGTGCCATGGTCACAATATACGCCGCCACTTATAAAACTTGAGACAAAAAAAAAAGACATTGACAAGGATTTATAAATATTCACACAAAAACCTGTAAAAAGTTGTGTTCACAAAAAGGTTTTTATAAATATCCATTCAAAAACCTGGAAGGAATTGCGTTCATGAGGCTGAAATATCATTAAGCCCCAGAGACTAAGGTTGAAGGGGGCATAACTCAGGCAAAAATCAATGTACCATAAAATCCTTACTTCATGCTCATCTACCAATTTAGGTAATAATATCCAACAAGTTTCATTAGGATCCAGTCAGAATCTTAGAAGAAGTTGTGTTGACAAGGCTGCAATTTCAATCAGCCCCAGAGACTAAGTTTTAAGGGGGCATAACTCTGGCAAAAATCAATGAACCATAAAATCCTTCCTTCATGCACATCTACCAATTGAGGTGATAATGTTGACCAAGTTTCATTAAGATCTAGCCAGAAACATAGGAGGAGTTGCGTTGACAAGGCTGCTATTTCAATAAGCCCCAGAGACTAAGTTTTAAAGGGGCATAACTCTGGCAAAAATAAATGAACCATAAAATCCTTCCTTCATGCACATCTACCAATTGAGGTGATAACATCGACCAAGTTTCATTAAGATCCAGCTAGAAACTTAGGTTGACAAGGCTGCAATTTCAATCAGCCCCAGAGACTAAGTTTTAAGGGGGCATAACTCTAGCAAAAATCAATGAACCATAAAATCCTTCCTTCATGCACATCTACCAATTGAGGTGATAATGTTGACCAAGTTTCATTAAGATCTAGCCAGAAACATAGGAGGAGTTGCGTTGACAAGGCTGCTATTTCAATAAGCCCCAGAGACTAAGTTTTAAAGGGGCATAACTCTGGCAAAAATCAATGAACCATAAAATCCTTCCTTCATGCACATCTACCAATTGAGGTGATAACATTGACCAAGTTTCATTAAGATCCAGCTAGAAACTTAGGAGGAGTTGCGTTGACAAGGCTGCAACTTCAATAAGCCCCAGAGACTAAGTTTTTAAGGGGCATAACTCAGGCAAAAATCAACGAACCATAAAATCCTTCCTTCATGCACATCTACCAATTGAGGTGATAACATTGACCAAGTTTCAAAAAGATCCAGCCAGAAACTTAGGAGGAGTTGCGTTGACAAGAAAAGTGGACTAACGTACGGACGGATGGACGGACGGACGGACGGATGGACAGACGGAGAAGATGACGCCAATATACGTCCGCCTCCGGCGGCGTATAAAAACTGTGAACAAATTTTGAAAACAGAGACTCAAAGAACATTCCTGCAAAGTCTGCTTAAAATTGGCCCATTGGTTGATTTTTAAAGAATTTTCTTATGATTTCTCCAAGTCTGATAAGCCCCTTTCTCCCTGCCAAGGCCACAATTTTTTACAAATAAAAAGATTTGTGGTCAAATTTTGAAAAGAATGACTCAAGGCACATTCCTGCAAGCTCTGGTTCAAATTGGCCCAATGGTTGATTTTTAAAGAATTTTCTTATGATTTCTATAAGTCTAATAAGCCCCTTTATCCCTGCCACGGCCATGTTTTTTTTTTCAAATGTAAAATTTCTGAACAAATTTTGACTTAAGGCACATTCCTGCCAAGTATGGTTCAAATTGGCCCAATGGTTGATTTTTAAAGAATTTTCTTCTGATTTCTCCAAGTCTGATAAGCCCCTTTTCCCCTGCCACGGCCACAATTTTTGACAAATGAAAAAAATTGTGAACAAATTTTGACAAGAATGACTCAAGCCACATTCCTGCAAAGTATGGTTCAAATTGGCCCAATGGTTGATTTTTAAAGAATTTTCTAATGATTTCTCTAAGTCTAATAAGCCCCTTTCTCCCTGCCACGGCCACATTTTTTGACAAATATAAAAATTTGTGAACAAATTTTGAAAAGAGTGACTCAAGGAATATTCCTGCCGAGTTTGGTTCAATTGGGCCCAATGGTTGATTTTTAAAGAATTTTCTTATGATTTCTAGTCTGATAAGCCCCTTTCTGCCTGCCACGCCCACATTTTTTGACAAATCAAAAATTCACGAACAAGTTTTGAAAAGTATCACACAAGGAACATTCCTGCCAAGTTTGGTCAAAATTGGTCAAATGGTTTAGGAGGAGAAGATGTTGAAAGAAATTGTGAACGGACGGACGGACAGACGGATGGACGGACAGATGGACGGACGGACAGACGGACGGACGACGGACAAAAAGCGACCACAATAGCTCACCTTGAGCACTTTGTGCTCAGGTGAGCTAAAAATCAACAAAGGGCAATAACTCAAAAATTTTGATCGGCAGAGTTACGGTTCTTGTGCACTGCACCTCTCCATAATGAGATCTATCCACCTGTAAAGTTTCATGATTCTACCTTATATACTTTTTGAGTTATGCTCCGGACAAGAATCAAGTTTGAAAATCAACAAAGGGCAATAACTCCAAAAATATGATCAGCAGAGTTACGGTTCTTGTGCACTGCTCCTCTCCATAATGAGATCTATCCACCTGTAAAGTTTCATGATTCTTCCTGACATACTTTTTGAGTTTTGCTCCGGACAAGAATCAAGTTTGAAAATCAACAAAGGGCAATAACTCCAAAAAATTGATCGGCAGAGTTACTGTTCTTGTGCACTGCACCTCTCCATAATGAGATCTATCCACCTGTAAAGTTTTATGATTCTACCTTACATACTTTTTGAGTTGTGCTCTGGACAAGAATCAAGTTTGAAAATCAACAAAGGGCAATAACTCAAAAAATTTGATCGGCAGAGTTACGGTTCTTGTGCACTGCACCTCTCCATAATGAGATCTATCCACCTGTAAAGTTTCATGATTCTACCTTATATACTTTTTGAGTTATGCTCCGGACAAGAATCAAGTTTGAAAATCAACAAAGGGCAATAACTCCAAAAATATGATCAGCAGAGTTACGGTTTTTGTGCACTGCTCCTCTCCATAATGAGATCTATCCACCTGTAAAGTTTCATGATTCTTCCTAACATACTTTTTGAGTTTTGCTCCGGACAAGAATCAAGTTTGAAAATCAACAAAGGGCAATAACTCCAAAAAATTGATCGGCAGAGTTACAGTTCTTGTGCACTGCACCTCTCCATAATGAGATCTATCCACCTGTGAAGTTTCATGATTCTACCTTACATACTTTTTGAGTTGTGCTCTGGACAAGAATCAAGTTATAAAATCAAAAATGGCAATAACTCAAAAATTTTGATCGGCAGAGTTACAGTTCTTGTGCACTGCACCTCTCCATAATGAGATCTATCCACCTGTAAAGTGTCATGATTCTACCTTACATACTTTTTGAGTTATGCTCCGGACAAGAATCAAGTTTGAAAATCAACAAAGGGCAATAACTCCAAAAATATGATCAGCAGAGTTACAGTTCTTGTGCACTGCACCTCTCCATAATGAGATATATCCACCTGTAAAGTTTCATGATTCTACCTAACATACTTTTTGAGTTATGCTCCAGACAAGAATCAAGTTTGAAAATCAACAAAGGGCAATAACTCCAAAAATTTGATCGGCAGAGTTACGGTTCTTGTGCACTGCACCTCTCCATGATGAGATCTATCCACCTGTGAAGTTTCATGATTCTACCTTTAATACTTTTTGAGTTATGCTCCGGACAAGGTTTGGTCTACGGACAGACCGACCGACCTACGGACCGACTGACCGACCAACCGACACTTGCAAATCAATATACCCCCATTTTCTTCGAAAGGGGGCATAATTAGTGATTTGAAATCCAAAGCCTCTGTTGTGGGTACTTATTTGAATTGTCTTGATGAGATTACTTCATTGAGTACCCACAACAACAGATTTGATGAACATTGAAAGATTTTTGAAAATGCATTACCCCCCTCATTCTGTAGTTCTATCTAGCCACATTCATTATGGTATTATTTTTTTTTCAATAACTGCTTTCTTTCTCCAAAACTTTTATCAATGGGAAAGGTAGATTGATTGATTGGGGTTTAACTCCTTTTTAAACAGCTATGGTCATATTGCAGTGGCTGAAGCATCAAACCTTGGATTCCTGTCGTTTCTCATACCAGTACTACAACAACATCCTAACTGAGCCTCCAGCTGCTCACCCACATAGGTTAACGATATCCAAACATTGGTGAGAGACAATTTTATCCGAAAGGATGTTTTCAGCAAGGAGGAACAAACCCAGGACCTTATGAGTATGAGTTTGGTGTGTTACCAACTGTGCTATTGCCACGGCCCAAGGAAAGGTGGGAAGGGAAAGCTTATTTGACAAAAGGACTTCATCAATTATATGGAAAAACATGCAAAAAGCACTTTATAATTTTTCCACAGTGCAGAATTTCAGATAAGTAGAAAATTAATGGCACAGAGTCAGACTAGAATTAAGAGTTTGAGTTCATTGGGGTTCATCTGCCAGGATCATATTGCGGCGGCTGGAGCACCTACCCATTGATTCCTGTTGTTTCTCAAACCAGTACTACCACAACATCCTTATCGAGCCTCCAGCTGCTCGCCCACTTATGTTAACAATTTCAAACCCATTTGTGGGTGACAATTTTGTCAGACAGGGTATTTGCCGCAGCCGGGTATCAAACCTGGGACCTCTCGACTAGAATTAAGAACTGTTATGATAGATTCAAAATTAAAAGACAATAATTACAGTCGCTTTGATAAACCAAACAACTGTAATCATTCTTAATTAACTTTGAATCTATTATAATGACAAACATTAAGATGAGTTTCATAACACAATGCCTAAGAAACATCATTTATCAGCATTTTCTTCTCTTCCTTCAATGTTTTCTTATCATCTATTTTTCATAGATGTCAAAACCCAGTTTTGTCTTGAAAAGGGTTAATTAGGGAAACCTTATATCACGCTTGATCCAAATCAACCTAAAATTTTTTGAGGGCAAATTATATATGAAATAGAGAGAGCAAGAGGTATTCGGCCCCACCAATCTATCTATGTGTTTTAAAAAGTACCTTTTTCACAAAAGAATAACCTTTTACCAAAAATGACCTTGTTTTGACATCTCTAATAGAAAAGGCTTGGGAAAACACTAAGACAAAAGAAGAAACTGCTGATGACCAGCAGTTTCTCCTTTCCTCTTAATATTTACTGTGCTGTATTGAACACAAATCCCTTCCATTTTAAAATCAATTTCGTCATCTGCAGCAGCTTTTAAATAGGACCATTCTAAAACTTTGTCGTTTGGGAAGATCATTAATAGTAAGATGTTATCTATAAGAACTTTAGAAGTCAATGAAGTCCCTTTATCTTAAGCAATCTAAGAATAAACACAAACACTTGTAATTTTGTTCAATGATTGAGATTTGGTTTTAATTGTTTTTTAAAGAAGTCATTGCACAAGAAAGAATACAAAATCATCAATGAATTTGGAAAGCAAAGAATAAACAGTAACATTGACTTAAATTTCTGTATGTTTCCAAATTTTTTGAACATGTAAACAAATTGGAAACAGAACTAATATTTCTGATAAAAACAAAAATAAGCTTTTTTTCCAACTAACATTTTACATCTTTTGTAAATTACATAAACCGAAAATTATCTGTACACAAAAAGTACAATGTTTGTGTTTATCCTTTCTTAAACCATACATACATGAACAATAAAAAGATTCTAAATTAAGTCGCTTAACTTACATGATTAGCTATTGAGCTAATTGTCCCGAGATTGTAATTCTTAATAAATCTAACTGCACAAAAAATATTGTCAAGCAAATTTTCTTGATTTTCTTGGATGCTCTTCTAGCAAAAACACTTTCATCATTGAATTAAAACTTCCATAAGTGCATAAGTGTTCTTAAAGAACATGCTTACAAAAGATATTGAAAGTGAATTTGCGGCTAACTTGGAAAGACCCAAGAGATTAAAACCTCATTTTAAAGTAATACAACAATTGATCAGTAGATTTAATTATGTTTAAGTCATATCAGCAGACTGTTCCTCCATTTGTTCAGGCCCGGATGCTTCATTATTTTGTGCCTGCTGTGAGGCTGCAGCCATAGCACCAAACTGAAAGTTCTCAAAACTTACATCCATTTTAAACTTTCTCGACCTGTCTGGTCCCCGCTTCGTCTTCCTGCTTTCCTTCCTTTCCTGCCATTCCTTCTGCCGTTTCTCGCGTGTTTCCTTCACATGCTGTAGATGTGCGTTATATGTTGTGTAGTTGACGGGTTTCTCACTCATGAGTACTTCAGGGACCTCCATATAGAGTAACTCCGGGATCATGTAGGGTTTGAGCCACACAACCAGAGGGGAGGCGCCAAATGTGTAATGGGCTCTTTTGTGATAGAACAGGCAACCATCAAACTAAAATAGAATTGTCAAAACAATGCTTAACCCTATCTTATAAATATATAATCAATCTCGCTCAAAGTGACCTGGGAAGTGTGGAAAGAATCGACCATAGTCAGTCTATGCAGTTTGTGCAGCCTGACTAGGTTCGAAACTTTTCACCCACCATTAATTTTCTGGGTCTTGTTCTTTTTCCCTACATTACTACATATTCATTCTAAATTAAAATGCAACTTGAATGGTAAACTATCCTAATGACATAGAAAATTTACAAAGCAAGCATGAGACTGAACAATGCTGTTACAACAATATTTGTAAGATAGAGGAATTTGTTGGTCAACCCTAAAATATGGATAATGTCTCGTGACAAACTAGAGTTGCATGTATTTTTGTACAAATTGGCTAGAGTAGGTTTATTATATAAACTCAATGCCAGTGGAGGAAATCATAAAAGTAACATGTAAAGATGATTTTGCAGTTTACACTTAAACAATATATACCTTTTCTTTCGTGCTTTCAAATACTTCTTGCAGATTTTCCTTCTTACAATCATGGTATTTTAGAGGTATAAACTTGTACTGAAATGGACAAACATTGAAATTTATATTACATAGTACAAACGAGTTAAGCATGAATCGTTAAACTTCTTTGTCAAATAAATTAATTGTCAGTGCTGAAAAAGAGACATATAGACAAAGCAAAATCTAACTTCTAGTCTATCAAATTATGGGGCAGGGTTCAACACTAAGGCACGTCCGACAGACATTCACTGCCTGTTGCTTCGTCCGGGCTAGTAAGACCCGCAAGATGCTAGCCCGACTGGTCGTCCTTACTTCAAATCTAAAATTCACTTTTCATTTGAGATTTTTTAACTGTTTTTTTCCCCTTATTTAGGTTTACTGTTTGGTTTGTTTACATTTTTGCAATATCCGCTAACAATGCGCATGAGTAAGGAAAAGATAATGAGACTTATTAACACCTGACGTCTTGAGTAGGTGACGGGCAAATTAATCGAAGAAGAAAATTCCGAAACCTATGATTGTGCTGATAACGATCGAATACGCTTCAATTCAGTTATTTTCTGAAAGTTTAACCAATTTCCTACAAAAACAGAATATGTTTTATATTTGTTCTTGTGTGCAAAATGCCTTCATTGATAATTTTTCTGACCGTATTTGACTTGTTCCAGAATAGACTCTTCTACGCACCTGTCGGATTGAAAAATTACTGCCCGAGTAATTGATCAATTAACTTCATTTGGAGTATCCCTCTAGGACAAAAGTAATTTACTCATGATCTTTGAAACGCTTATTTTAGTGCATGTTTATTGAGAATCAGGCGTTTACTGGACTCTGTTGTTGTTGATTTTGGTTATACTTTCGTTTTAAAGGAAACTATCGTACACAATCGATAGTCGAAACTAGAAATCTATCACTGAAGGTGATAAAAATACCCCCGCCACCACATTTGTTCGGACAAGTGTTTTTGTTGAATCAGGAGCCATACTCAGAAATTGTCAATCCGATTTTCTTGAAATCTGATCCAATCAGGGGTCATAACTCAGAAAGTATCGGTCTGATTTCCGTGAATTTTGCATCTTGCATATATACAGGTCCTAATGCATACCTGTGCTAAGTATGAAGCAAATCATTCAGTAACTGTAGGAGGAATTGTCCGGACAAGCATTTTTGTCAAATCAGGGGCCATAACTCAGAAATTGTCGGTCTGATTTTCAAGAAATGTGCGTCTTGCACATCTACTGAAGTTAATTCACACCTGTGCCAAGAATGAAGCAAATCGGACAGTAGCTAAAGGATTTGTCTGGACAAGCATTTTTTGGTAAAATCAAGGGCCATAACTGGAAAGTAATGGTCAGATTTTCATGAAATTTGCGTCATGCACATCTACAGGTCCTAATGCACACCTATGCCAAGTATGAAGCAAATCGGACAGTAACTGTAGGAGGAGTTATCCGGACAAGCATTTTTGGGTCAAATCAGGGGCCATAACTCAAAAATTATTGGTCCGATTTTCGTGAAATTTGGGTCTTGCACATCTACAGGTGACAATAAACACTTGTGCAAAGCATGAAATAAATCGGTCCACAAGTGTAGGAGTTAGCCGGAACAGCATTTTTTTGTCAAATCAGGGGCAATAACTCAGAAAGTATCGGTCCAATTTTCGTGAAATGTGCGTTTTGCACATCTACAGGTCACAATGAACACTTGTGCCAAGTATGAACTAAATCGGACAGTAACTGTAGGAGGAGTTGGCCGGACAAGCATTTTTGGGTCAAATCAAGGGCCATAACTCAGAAAGTAACGGTCGGATTTTCATGAAATTTGCGTCTTGCACATCTGCACATACTAATGCACACCTGTGCCAAGTATGAAGCAAATCGGACGGTAACTGTAGGAGGAGTTGGCCGGACAAGCATTTTTGGGTCTAATCAGGGGCCATAACTAAAAAAGAATCGGTCCGATTTCCATGAAATTTGCGTCTTGCACATCTACAGGTCACAATGAACACTTGTGCCAAGTATGAACTAAATCGGACAGTAACTGTAGGAGGAGTTGGCCGGACAAGCATTTTTGGGTCAAATCAGGGGCCATAACTCAAAAAGTATCGGTCCGATTTCCATGAAATTTGCGTCTTGCACATCTACAGGTCACAATGAACACTTGTGCCAAGTATGAACTAAATCGGACAGTAACTGTAGGAGGAGTTGGCCGGACAAGCATTTTTGGGTCAAATCAAGGGCCATAACTCAGAAAGTAACGGTCGGATTTTCATGAAATTTGCGTCTTGCACATCTGCACATCCTAATGCACACCTGTGCCAAGTATGAAGCAAATCGGACGGTAACTGTAGGAGGAGTTGGCCGGACAAGCATTTTTGGGTCTAATCAGGGGCCATAACTCAAAAAGTATCGGTCCGATTTCCATGAAATTTGCGTCTTGCACATCTACAGGTCACAATGAACACTTGTGCCAAGTATGAACTAAATCGGACAGTAACTGTAGGAGGAGTTGGCCGGACAAGCATTTTTGGGTCAAATCAGGGGCCATAACTCTGAAAGTAACGGTCGCATTTTCGTAAAATTTGCGTCTTGCATATCTGCACGTCCTAATGCACACCTGTGCCAAGTATGAAGCAAATCGGACGGTAACTGTAGGAGTTGGCCGGACAAGCATTTTTGGGTCAAATCAGGGGCCATAACTCAAAAAGTATCGGTCGGATTTCCGTGAAATTAGCGTCTTGCACATCTACAGGTCACAATGAACATTTGTGCCAAGTATAAACTAAATCGGTCCACAAGTGTAGGAGGAGTTGTCCGGACAAAGTTTTGGAGACAGACCAACCAACCATCCAACCATCCAACCATCCAACCTTCCAACCATCCAACCACTGGACCGACAGGCTGATTCCAGTATACCCCCTCCAAACTTCGTTTGCGGGGGTATAATAACTATCGTGATATTTATCTATAGACCTATCGCTATTGTAAGGTAAAACATAGCAATACAGCCATAAGTCGAACTATAGTTTCACCACTATTTCTCACAAAATGGAAACTTTTGGTCAGGGCTAGTGCACATCTGGTCCGGGCTCGAAGCATCTGGCAGCAGCAAGCCCAGCGGTCTTGTAGCCAAAAAATTTAATGTTGGACCCTGTGGGGTTTACATTACAGGACTCTTGTTATCTGATAATATATTTTAAGTAGAAAATGGAGCTAAATATTTATATATGGCAATACAGTTGATAGAATTTTCTTGACTTATTTATCTTGTGGTTATATCTAATCATACCTGTTGAAAAATTACAGTATATCAGAGCTAGAGATAAGAGGGGGTAATGACATTATTAATTTGGAGTTCAAATTCTATATCCTATGTTGTGGGTACTCATTGGAATTGTCTTGATTGAGTACCCACACCATAGGGTTTGATGAACAATAAATGAAATACATATATTGCATTTTGAAACACCATCTCCCCTGCTTATCTGTAGCTCAGAGGTGGTATTCATCGACCATTCTAAATCAGAATACTTTTACGATCACACACCAATCCATCCGCTTGGCCGAGACATACGTCTCTCATCCAATCAGATGACTTGTCATGTAATTTTGCTATAGACAAGCTGTTTAGAAATGTTATTGAATATGGCTCCTGGTTACAGCATAGAGGTAAAGATAAAAAGGGGTAATCGCTTTTCAAAATGCAATATTTCTTTTATTGTATATCAAACACTATGTCGTGGCTACTCATTGGAATCGTCTTGCTAAGACGATTCCAATGAGTACCCACAACATAGGGTTTGATCAACAATTAATGATGTTTTGCTTTTTAAAAAGTCTTTACCCCCTCTTATCTGGGATATCCTACTTACTGGATTAAATTTGTCTTTCTCCGACACTTCCGGCGTCTCCTGTAGTTTACTCATCATCCAGAAGAAACGGAAATCTGTCTGTAAAAATACCACAAACAAACATTGTGAAAATTGTCAGATAACAAACAACATCATTAACCCATTACCCCTACAGTAATGCCTTTGAAGCCCCACAAGACAGAGGCATCGTCTCAATATTTACATAAGCATTATCTATTAAGTGTATCAAGACCTGGTCTTGTTTGGGACAGGATTAAACCAACTCTATGCAGTCACTAGAGCTCCTATATCTAAACTGGTAACATTATTCTATTTTCCTACCTCACTATCATAGACTAGGTGGTTTTTCCAGTTCATCACATCCAGTACATAGAATGTGTCATGTGTTCGTTAACCCTTTCCCAAATTGTATTTTTTTTAGACTTATCCAACATGAAAGGTGGTGCAGACAACAAATGACTTTAATACACTATAAAGACAGAAATTGTAAACAATATTGCAAACAAAATATTAAGGCAAGAGAAGAAAATGCTGATTATGTTTGTCTCAATATTGTTCAAAGCCTTTTCTATTAACCATTTCCCAAACAAGACCTGGTTTTGACGTTCCTAACAGAAAAGGCTTGAGAAAGAATTGGGGCAAATGAAGAAAATGTTGATATTCAGCATTTTTGTCCATTGCTTAAATGTTTTCTGTGCTATATTATTCACAAAATTTACATTCAGTAACTTCCATTTTGTTGTCTAACAAATCTAACAAGCATCCTAAAATACTGTCGTTTGGGAACAAGTTAAGTCAAAACCTGGTCTACTTCGAGAAAGGGTTCAACCAACTAGATGCAGAACTCCATCCATTATATGATTAAGCTGGTAAATCATCCTGTTTCCCTACCTCACTATCGTACACTGGATGATTTTTCCAGTTCATCACATCTAGTACATAGAACGTCTTCTCTACTTCATGGTATATACAGTCTAGAATTGCGGTCTCTATAAAATAAATACAAACATTATGAACAAAACCCGATACAGAAAATCAAACTTGAACAACCATTTTCGGTTGAGCAAGCACTAGCATTTAAAGATCTATACTGTATTGCATTTGAGCAAAAGACTGGGTATGTCTGTATGATACTTATTCTATATATTGATGCTTTTCAACGAAAATGTCGTAACTGCAGCTTGTTTTGAGCTGGAGTTACGAGGTTTTTGTTGAAAACTGACAAAATGGCATTTTGCTGATTTGTTGGTGGTCAGCTTGACAGACAATATAGACAAATGTCCTTAATCTACCATTTAACCAAATAG
Organism: Fragum sueziense; assembly: GCA_963680895.1. NCBI lineage: Eukaryota > Metazoa > Mollusca > Bivalvia > Cardiida > Cardiidae > Fragum > Fragum sueziense. The sequence continues at coordinate 25,881,945 of OY804598.1, forward strand.
AAATATGTATTTCAATAAGCAATTTATCTTAACCCTTTCCAAAACAAGACCTGCTTTTGACGTCTCTAATAGAAAAGGCTTGGGAAAACATCGAGACAAAAGAAGAAACTGCTGATAACCAGCAGTTTCTCCTTTTGCCTCAATATTTTCTACACTATTTTGTACACAAATCCTATCTTTACCATCATCTATTTCGTCATCTACAGCAGCTTTCTAATTGAACCATCCCAAAAACTGTCGTTTGGGAAAGGGTTATTGTAATTTATAAGTCATTTTGTAATGCTATTAATTTGGGTTTACTAACCTTTCCCCATCCCCTGTTTTCTGTTACCTCCAGGTAGGTGCGATGGAAATGAGTTCAATCTGTAACCATTTCTGCCATACGCTGTTGTCGTACCCTGAAAGAGAAGCATCCAGTAAATCTTGGCTTTTCAACAAAATCTCAGGGTTTTGAGTACTCATTAGAAATATCTCAACGAAACGATTCCAACGAGTTCCAACAGCACATTTTGAAATGATAAGATGTTTTGCGTTTTGAAAAACTATATAGCTGGAGCTCTGTTGAAACATAAATCAAGGCAGGAATCATCTTTTTGATTTTTGGCAGTTTGAAAAATAACAACAAGTGTTATCATACAATCAATATTTCTATTGCTTGACAATTTTTTTCTGTTGAAACATAAATCAAGGCAGGAATCATCTTTTTGATTTTTGGAAGTTTGAAGAATAACAACAAGACTTTTAGTGTTATCATACAATCAATATTTCCGTTGCTTGACATTTTTTTCGTAGGACCAGTGTTCATTTAAAAGCAATGTAAAGTTCTATGACATTACAACAATTCATTTTAAATTCTACGTACCCTGGAAGCCACAACTAGACATCTCTTTCCCCATGGACAACACACCATTAACCAGTTCTCTTCAAAGTCTTCAGGGACTTCGATCATCCATTCTGACAACATCAGCTGAAATGTACACATAAACATATGAAATAAAAGATACAATCTTAATCCATTTCCGCACAGTGACGCCTTTTGACTCCCTCACAAGAAAAGGCTTGGGCTCCCTCACAAGAAAAGGTTTGGGAAAACATTGTGGAAAATGAAGAAATTGCTTGTGACAAGCAATTTCTTCATTTTTCAAAATGTTTTCTGACTAAAAATGGAAATATGTTTTTAAAATTTTATCAACTTGAAATTGTCATTTGCAATTCTTTTCCAACTGGAACAGTCCAAAATTTTGCTGTCTGGTAATGGGTTAAACCCAACATTAACCAGTTCTCTTCAAAGTCTTATGGAACTTCAATCATACACTCTGACAACATCAGCTGAAATGTACACATAAACATATGAAATAAGAGCTGTCACTGTAAGATGACAATGCCCCCGACACCGCTTTGATTTTAAATTATGGCCAATCTATGTTCAAGGTCAAGGTCATCCAGCGGTCAAGGTCACCAAAGTATGTGCCTACAGAAAGGTAATGTACCAAGGAATGTTGTGGTAAAGTATGAAGCGAATATGTTAAGTAATAAGGAAGTTATGGCCAATGTTAAAGTTTTTGGACGGAATGATGGACAGACGGACGGACAGACAGACGGACAGACAGACAGACGGACGGACATACGGACAAGTCAAATTTATGATGCCTCCCTATCGGGGGCATAATAAAAGATACAATCTTAATCCATTTTTGCACTGTGTCAGTGACACCTTTTGACTCCCTCACAAGAAAAGGCTTGGGAAAACATTGTGGAAAATGAAGAAATTGCTTGTGACAAGCAATTTCTTCATTTTCCACAATGTTTTCACACCAAAAATGGAAATATATGTTTTTAAAATTTCATCAACTTGAAATTGTCATTTGCAATTCTTTTCCAACTGGAACAGTCCAAAATTTTGCTGTCTGGTCAGAGTTTCCATTCACGCAAAATTGTGCGTGAAACACGCATATTTGAAAGAAATCACATACAAAATTACGGCCCCGTACGTGATTTCACGCACAAAAATTTGGATCAGCATCATTAGGTGCCAGTTATTAATAGATCTAGATATATAGCAAACAATTCCGAAAGTGAAACTAACCAAGGAAATTCCGGAAACTAGAGTAAATCTGTGTTATATGTCATATGCGATGATTTAAGCGAGATCAAAAACGCCGCAAACACAGTAAATTGATGAAGTAGTCATTCCAGTTTCAATATAATCATGTGATGTTTACGCACCCAAATAAGGTTACGTTTTACTATGATTTGTTTACAAAAGTCGCGCGTGCAACAAAATTGCGGGAAATGGGATGAAGCAATGAAAACAACACGCTATCTACGAAGTAAATACACTGACGTTAGATGGTTTTAGCACCGACGCGTTGTCTCTTTCTTTTATGCCGCCTCGCGGTTACACAAATCGACCCTTGATTACACAAAGGAATAGCGAACAGTTTTCCCGCGTTCGTGTGCTAAAAATAGATTTCCGATGGGAATACCCCAACAACGTTTGCCGGGTACCAGTCTAATATTTTGTTTATCGGTCAACACCCAGTTATTTTAGTGACTCCAAAGCCATCAATTCTGATTCAGGTGTACAGTTAGCCGTTTGCATAACCAATCCATTAGCAAGTGCTTATCAGTATGTAGCATCTCAGAGTGGACGGTCAGTCCCAGCATGAAAACAAATCACCCAGCTTAAATAAACAAAGCATGGCCAGGACCAGATGAATTTTTCACCGACCATATTATATAGAAATACATGTAGTTGTGGTGCTTATGATACATTACAAATTGTGGCTTCATGTTTTCTTTTCATCCAATATTTTCTTCAACACCAACTTTTGATGTTATGGGTAGCCTTAATGTGATTTTGAACTCTGGAACACCTCTTGATTTCGACAATTTTGTTTTAAAAGTTTTTTTTATTAACAGGTTTAACTCTTTCAAAAACTTGACCTGGTCTAGACATCCCTTATAGAAATCGTTGAGGAATCATTACGACAAAAGAAGAGCATGGTTATAATCATTATTTTCTTCTTGTGCCTTATTTTTTCTGTGCTATATTGTTTATCATCTGCAAAAACTTTTTTTTAAAATTGTATACTTTACTAGTTGTTTGGGATAGGCTTAGAGTAACAAAGTTTTGGCATTTTCTGGACTTGTATTATAAAATTTTCAAGTCAAAATGTAACATTTGACTTTGAAAACCTGGAACCAAATTTCAATAACTGGGGACCTTCAAATAAGTAAAAATATTTCAGAGGAAAGTTTGAAAATTTCTTCCTTATCGTAGCTAGGCTGAATTTAATCCAGTGAACTCCCCCAGCATAATATTATGTCAGCATTTGTATGCACTTCCTGATCTTTTGAAACGGTCTAATTTTGTCATGTTATTCTAGTTTACCCTTTCTCAGATGAGAACCTTGTGAGAAAAAAAATCTGGGTGAATTCTTTGTGGAAAGAAGAAATTATTTGAGATCAGCATTTTCTCAGTTTCCTTCATTATTTTCTGGGCTACGGTGTACAAAAGAGCAAACCTTCGTCAATATTTGTAATGTCGTCTGTAACAGCTTTCAATTCAAAACTGTCAAAAAGCCTTTTAGATAATATCCTCTTAATCTGAACAAAAACTTATCAAACTCCAAAATAATTCTACATGTCTATATTTCATTGCTGAATTTGAATGCAACAGATATCAGAAAAAATGCTTATTTTCATAACGACAAAATAAATAACTTATGGAAAAGAAGAAAACACTGTTTTAAAAAGGGTCACTAGTACTACACTTTCCATTATGACTGGATATAATTAACACATTTCTGAAAAAAATGATACATTGTACTACTTCAGTTGCGATTCACAATCAATGCGACATTGAGAAATTATTTTGATAAAATAAAAGATATAATTTTTTGTTGAAACAGAAACATTGAGGAAAAAAATCAATCAATATTTTAAAACAATGTTTGGAAAGGCAAAAGTTATGATATTCAAATTACCATTTCTGTTAACTCCCTTTCCCAAACAAGACACTGTTTTGACCTACATAAGGCTTGTGAAGTCATTGAGAATGGAGCAGAAAATGATGATAACCAGCATTGTATCCCTTCAATGTTCTCCAAACTTTTCAACTGTTATAGAAAAGACAATGGTGTCTGATAATCAACATTTTCTCCTTTTGCTTAAATATTTTCTTAGCTATATGTTACACAAATAGTTTTGTAATGAATTACCATTTTGTTGCTTACAAGGGCAATCTAAAAATTGTGTTGTTTAGAAAAGGGCTAAAGTCAATATAATGTCCAGTCTTATTTATTGGTACTCTCTGAACCCTCTCCCAAACAAGACCTGGTTTTGACGTCTGCAACAGAGAAGGCTCGGGAAAACATCGAGGCAAAAGAAAATGCTGATAACCAGCATTTTCTCCTTTTGCCTCAATATTTTCCTTGCTTTATTGTACATATATCATAATTTTATGATAATCATTTTTGTCGTTTGAAGCATCTTTGTAATTGGTCTTCCCTGAAATTTTGTGGTTTGGTAAAGGGTTAAAACAGAGTGTATTGTCTGCTTCGTTCTACCTTCATGCAACGATGCGTTGTATTTGATGATTTATTCAATGAACTCTTGTTAAATTATTGGCGAAAAAGATTTTTTTTCTGAAATTGAACCAGCACATCATGGCTTAAGTTGAAGCTATAGGAAATCGGAAAGCAATGAAAGCTATGTAATTGTCTATTAGCATATTCAGTAAGCAGTTTTTTCTGTGAATTTATCAGTTAAATACTGGTCCTGTGGTGTTCGGTTTCAGCTAATCAGATAGTGTCCGTCATTATGATAACATACTTCTTATGCTGACTGGGTCAGGATGGGGTTACGGCTACATGCCTTACATAGCTGCTAATGCTGTGTACCGTTATCCCTAAGGTTTGGATCTTCTTGGGAGAGGTACTTAAATAACAGAGTGTCAATGAATCGGACAATTTTTCGTAACCGTGTTAGCAAAAAAGTATTATTTTCAAGCGCGATATTAGTCGATCATAGATAATGCAGACGGGAACTAAAACTACGAAACATTGCGCATATGCAACATGCAACATTGCTTCCAGATACTGAGACAGACTAGAAATGACAAACATTTTTTCTTGAGATTCCTCAGCAGCTTAACCAGAAAAAACATCGAAAAGTCTGAAAGTAAAGAAGCTATGATCATGAAACTTCTCTGGTAGATAGATCTCACCAAGGAGAAGTGCAACGCACAAGGAACATAACTCTATCTTGCTTATTTTGTGAGTTAGATTGCCCATTGTTGTAGTGAAAGCCTATGGGGTATCAAATCACATTCAGCGACAAATTCTAGTTTTTTCTATATTAACCCTTTCCCAAACAAGACCGGTTTTGACGTCCCCAACAGAAAATTCTTGGGAAAACATTGAGGCAAAAGAAGAAAATGATGATCGACAAAATCGAAAAGGCATGCACAGCAGACAAAATGGGTGTGAATAACTTCTTTGGATATTGATGATCATCCTTCTTTTGCCTCAATATTTTCTACGAGATAAAACACTAAAGATATTCACATCCGTTTTGTCGTCTGCAGACTTTTTTTTCAATTTAGCCCAACATGACATTATGTCGTTTTGGAAAGGGTAAGCGAGCATGCACGAGCGGCACGATGAAGTCAGGACATGTCCGTATGTGTAAACATTACTTGTCAACTGCTTATTTCATAGTTACCGATCTTAAAAAGTACACGGCAGTGCAGCAACCTTCTCAACTCGGAATTAGAATGTTTCTCAACAAATAATTACAGCAATCAAGCTCTTAGAATGTTATCTCCGGCAAGTTGAACGTGGAAAATCTTCGCGAGATTCACAGCCATATTTGTACGATAAGGGATTCCCAATCTATTTTTAGATCAGTGAGGCGTGACGATGACGTATTTGTTCACACGGAAAATCGAAGCCTATTCTGTCTACATATTAAACCGGTGTGCTTGCTCGACCATTTAGACAGCAAATTTAGCTTTCAAATTATTAAAATAAAAAGTAAGTGTTGACAGTAATGTTAATTGGCAATTGATTTATCATTTACGGTAAAAGATGGAGTCAACTCAAGTCTGAGCCAAATTCGATTTTTGACCCACTTTTTTTTAAAAATTGTCGCCTTACTTGCTTATAAATGGCTTTTTAAGTGGCGATTGCCAGCGTGTGCCCTGTATACCGAAGAAACAAAACAAAAATGCATTTTTTGTGTATTTTGATATAATTTTTGGAAACTACCGAAGATTCCCGAAAAACTGATATTTTCAAATCGTACCACGTCGGCGAAGGATATCGGAAAATATAGCGATAATTCCGCACAACACTTTAAACTAGAACTGTCGCAAAGCGGACAAATACCCCCCACTAGCGCGTTGTCACTGAAAAAGTGCTAAAGTTCAAAGTGGCATAACTCTGAAACTACTGCCTGGATCAAGATGAAAATTGCAGGTGCACAACTTCATATGATAGGAAACATCCTGCTAAAATTTCAGCAAAATTGGTCAAAAACTGTGGGAGGAGAAGAGGACACAAAATTATGTCCACGGACGGACGGACGGACAGACGGACGGACGGACAGACGGACGGACAGACGGACGGACGGACGGACAACCTGAATCCAGTATACCCCCCCATAACTTTGTTGTGGGGGGTATAATAAGCGTGCATTGCAAATTACACACATAGATCTATTTCATTGTTTTATTGGTTTTTACCCCCATTTTCTGTCCCATACCCCCATTTTTCAATGACAGTGCGTGCAAAACCCCTAAATAAAAATCCGAGTGGAAACACTGCTGGTAATGGGTTAAACCCAACATTAAACAGTTCTCCTCAAAGTCTTCAGGGACCTCAATCATCCACTCTGACAACATCAGCTGGAATGTACATGTAGAATTATGGAGATAAAATAAAAGTTGCAAAGGATTCAAAAACTAGCACATGAGAAACAGTGATTGGGTAAGACATTTTTAAAAGGAATAATATTCCTTTCTCGTAGAAATATCAATGTGACATTTTGAAAATTGATGTGGCAAAATAAATATAGGGTAAAATTGCTCCATTCCTAAATAAAGTAAAATTAAATGGGTCAAGGGCCCACTCATTGGCAATGCGACATTTGGAATTTTGTTGGACTGTGGCGCATGCCTTTTCAAGTCACTGGAAAAGTTGCCTATGTACAAGCATCTTCGCAAGCCAAGGGTTACTACCTCCACTTTGTTCCTTACGAACCCTTGGCCGCTCGCCTCTAGGGAAATCGAAAGTACCACCGTGCGATTTCATTGGACGCGATAACTTTCCCATTATCCAATCAAAACACACTAAACAAGCCCTCTTTGTCAAAACGAAAACGTCACGGCTGACGTCAAAATCGATATCCGTATTTGATGCATCGCCTAACACGTTTTAGTACGAGGCTTTTGATTGGTCAGAAATAGCAACTGCAAAGGGCCGCGACTCTTTATCGCCGAAAGGTGGCATGGTGGTACTTTCGATTTCAATTGAAGCGAGCGGCCAAGGGTTCGTAAGGAACAAAGTGGAGGTAGTAACCCTTGGCTTGCGAAGATGATGTACAAGTAGCAAGAGTCCCTTTCTTACCTGATTTCTGTAGTACCGTCCAGGCTTATACGATTTCTTAACTTTACTGGGAGTCACATCCATCTCCTCCCCTCCTTCTCCCTCGTCTTCGTCAGCGAGATCATCCGCTCCTTCCCAATCATCGTCAATCACTCGACGCATATAGTTCTGGAAGTCAAATCGACGACTGTAAAGTAAAGAATGAAGAATAATAGATCTAATTATTCTCAACACAAGCATTGAAAGTAAGGGCTAGCAAACATGCCAAAAGGAACTTAACCCTGTCTCAAAGGGCAACAATTTAGGGTGTTTGAATTTTAAAGCTGATGTAGACATAAAATGGGTTTTTAACAGTCAGTTTAACACACAAAGTAGTGCACAGAAAATATTTATCCAAAGCCTCCTCTAGTAGGGAGGTTTATATCCCAGTTTAAGAAAAGGTTAAACAATTCCAAATAAGAAAGTTTTAGATGAAAAAATAATGCAGGAAAATATTATGATGTTGAAGTTCCATCACTTACTTTTTCTGTTGGTCCAAGATAGTTCTTCTCCTTGCATCTTGATCAGCTCCACTCTCTTTCCTCTTATACTCGGAAAATCTTGGGTGTGGAGCATTTATACTGTTTGGATCACTAGAGACCGAGAAACTGGTGGCCAAGGACTTTGTTAGTTCATCCATGGTTTACTGAAAAGAACAAAAACTGCATTTCAGAAAACAAAATACACATTAACCAGCGTTTTTTCTCTCACTTTTGGGAACGGGTCCGGTACCGGGCAGATTGGGAAAAAATGTGTCGTTTTCTCGAAAATTGGGAAAAACGCGTCGTTTTCTCAAAAATTGGGAAAAACATTAAAATAACTGTTTCAGACATAAATTAAGTCTTCTGTACCATTACTTATCTTAATAAAGCTTCCTGTACTTCCTGGACAATATTAGAATCTATTCAAACAAACAGAAAATTTTAAGACTTGCTATTTGACCAAAGTGATGTTAGAATAGATACAATGGGATGGATGTACTGTACAATAAAGTGCATCTATCCCCATCAATACTCAACAACCATTTTGTCTTCTGAAACAGCTTCATAACAGTCTAAATGTTGCTGTTCGGAAAAAGGTTTGAAAATAAAAAACATTAAGGAAAAAAAACATGAATAGATCTAGACTCTACATGTAGATCAAGATAGATAGATCTATTTATTATTTAATATTTGTTTCAAAATCAATGTTAATATCGTGCTATTACATAGATCTATCGACACACAGAATGTTTTGTTATTGATTTGTTATCATTAACCCCCCCCCCCGCCGAAAAAATCGTATTTTATCAATTATAATAACAAGTTTGGGAAAGGAGAAAAAACGATTATCCTGCTTCCTGATTAAATTTTGATTCAGGCAGGTGTCAAGAAATTAACTTTTGTTGACTTCCTAGAACTTAAATGTGAGCTGTTTTCTCCCGATAGAAAAGCACAAATTAGTCTAATTTATTCTGGAAATATTGTAGGTCGTAGTGGGGCGCGGTATTATCGGTATATTCCGATATCCTTCGCCGACGATACGTAGATCGTGGTACAATCTGGAAATATCTGTTTTCCGGGAATCTTCGGTAGTTTCCGTAAATATATTAAAAGGCACAAAGAAATGCATTTTTTTTTTACTCTTCTGATTGACAGGGCTCGGACTGGCGATCAACACTTCAAGAGTAATAGATGATTATTTAAAAAAAAGTGGGTCAAAAGATCGAATGTGGCTCAACTAAATTTTACTTGGCTCCATCTTTTTACTGTAAATAAAATCAATCGCCGATTAGAATGACTGTCAACACTTACTTTTTGTTTAATTTCGAAAGATTGATTGGCTGTCTAAACGGTCGAGTAAGCACACAAATTTAATATGTACAACTGACAGTGACCTAGATCCTTTGTGTTATCGCGAGGCTGCATGACACAAAGAGACAACGCGTCCGTGTTAAAACCATCTAACGTCAGTGTATTTACTTGGTAGATAGCGTATTGTTTTTCATCGCTTCATCCCTTTCCCGCGCTAAACTGGCACGCGCCATTTTTATAAACAAATCATAGTAAAACGTAACCTTATTTGGATTGGGAAAAATCACGTGATTATATTGAAACTGGAATGACTACGTCATCAAATGACTGTGTTTGCGGTGTTTTTGATCTCACACAAATCATCGCATATGAGTAACACAGATTTATTCTGTTTCCTTGACTCGGATTAGGAGTTATCGAATTTTATTTATTGCCGATCATGGTAATATCTACTATTGGGATTGGGATCCTCGATCGAATTGGGAATTTTTTTTCCGGACTTTTGGAAAAATGGTCACTTTTTGGCATTTGGAACGGATCCGTTTTACGGACCCGTTCAAAGAAGGAAAAAAAACGCTGCATTAACCTTTGGCCAAAACAGTAATATCATTAACTTTTCCAATTTGACAGGGATTTCAGTAGCAGATGGCAAATAAAGTCAGGGTCACCCCCCCCCCCATGGAGTTTTGCACCCCCAAAATTGAATCTTGCACCCCAAATTTTTGCAGACAGCCTTCTATGTCTCATAAAGAAGGGGTACGAGTAAGCTGTAAAATGACTATTTTCACCCCCAGATTTAAAAGTTAGTGGGAACCCTGAAAGTTCCTTCTTTGGTTACGAAAATAACAGGGTACGAAAAATAATCACAAACACTAACGCCAGTTTTAGGTTTATGCTAATACAGTGATGTATTCTGATTTCCAACTTAGCTACTTGCAAAACTGGCGTATCAACAAAGTGTCTGAGTAGTTTTCTATTTGGAAAAAAGTTAACGCCAATGTTTCAAGTGCAGACATTGGGACAAATATGGCGTGCCGAATTCACTTGCAAAACCTTGCATTGGACGCTAATTTGGGTAGAGTCAACCTGTTACATATATTCTAAAGAAAGCGTATTTTGTAAAGTTCCAAGAGCTCGTGTGCAAAAGCACCATAATCTTACCAGAAACATCAAATAAACATAAATTTCTCGCATCAAATCTGCACGTTTTTTTCGGAAAATGGAGGGTCGGTGTAAATAGTCCGGGACTGGTCGTTGTCGTCCTCTGAAATACTGCAAACACTTCCTGAACATATTGGGACCAGACAGTTTGTTAGAAAATCTGTCTTTTTTGTCTGTCTTTCTAATGTAGATATATGCTGTTTTTTTTTTTTAAATTTGTCTGTCTGGGTGTCTGTCTAACGACCAGGTCGGTCTACTCTTGAAATTTCTATTTTTTTTTTCGCTCTAGACCACCGTCCGGTGACATAGGCCTGCATCCCATCCGAGTCTTCTCTGATGCAAATTTCGCTCTTTGATATTTTGCGTCGCTCCATTTAGTGGACTCTGATGTAAAATAGAGCGACTTCAACTATCAATGAGCGAAATTTGCTTGATATGCATTATAATTTATAACATTCTTGAATCCACGTAGTTTGTTTTCAGATAGGCATTTAGGCAAATAGCCTAGATCTATATAATTATTTCACACCCGAAAGTAGTAAACCAATCAAATCACCCCATTCGTACCACGTGAGTATACAATACCTAGAGCCGTATTGCACGCACGAGATAATTGCGTGGACGCACGGGATTCTCGATATTCCAAAGCGGCTAGATCGATATTGTACGATGCACCGGTTGAACCGTCCAAATATGCATTGCACTCATTTGAACCCTACAAATATCGATTGAACCGTACAAATATGGATTTTTTCCCAAATCGAGGCTGCAGTACAAAATATCGATATTCGCATCGAAGAGTAATCTCCCTTTAGTAGAGTTCTCGTTTGCAAAAGCAAAATTAGAGTTGAATGTTTGTTTCAACATGATATTTTGAATTCACTGTCCTAAACAAGACATAGCTTTGATTCTGTGATTGAAAAAACACATTGGCAATACATTAAGACAAAAGGAGAAAATGATTTTAAACATCACGAAAGAGATTATTTTCATTTCAAAACATTAGAACTGAATTGTAGCGCATTTAATTTGCAGCAATGATAAAAATCACACTTAACCCTTTCCCAAACAAGACCTGGATTTGATGTCCATTAAAAGGCTTGACAAAAAAGTTCTAAGAGAAAAGGATATTTGCCGTTTATCAGCAATTTCTCCTTTTCTGTCAATTTTACATTGTTGATTTACGCATGACATGATAGATAGTTTATATGACAAATTTCATGTACATTTCACACTATCATAATTTATGACGGTCTATTCAATCTTTTGAGACAAACATAAATCGATAAATATAGATTTAATGTCAGATGCCATGTATATTTCACAGCGTTAGAAATGTACATGAGGCCTACATTTTTTTTTCATGACACAGGCCTATGTTGTTTTCTTCCTTTTTTCACGTTGGAATTCTATTTCAAAGTAATTAGATCTAGATCTTAATTTTATACAAAATTAATCTTTGTCATGTTTTGTGTGAAAAAAAAATGATGTGAAATAAAGAGGTCATTTAACATGTCTTTGTACAATACCGAATTCTATTGGATTCATACTTTGCAGAACAAGTCTATATTTAGACTCGCCTATCGGCTCGTCCAAATATAGCCTCGTTCTGCAAAGTATTCATCCAATAGAATTCAGTATTGTACAAAGACATGTTAAATAACCTCATATTATAGGCCCTATGAGATTGCTAGGACTGAAACTTCCATGAACGTTTGTCTAACACTTCCACACGCAAACAAATCTTTTTAGACTTGCTCAGTTTGACTCAAAATTGATAGCCCCCCCCCCCCCCCCTGGATAAAAATATTTATTTGTGCACACATAGTCTTTATTTGTAATATTAATAGCCTATAGGCCTATGCCTATAGCCGATAGGCATACGCCTAGTACAAAAATCAGGTCTTGCTTGCTAAATGGCTGATTAATTAGACATCCCTAGAAGAATCTAGATATATCATAGCAGGCATATATGCCCTAGCCTACATGTAGGCTATGTTGACAGTCATCAGAGTCAGAACAAAAATCATATTTTTTGACACATTCTGGAAATTTCCTGGAAAACGGCCTTAGCCTATCCTATAATGTCGGACATCAAATGACCTCAAGGATGGATCAAGAGTGGGTCGAGTGTCCTGACCCCCTGGCATTGACCGAAAATCAAATCTTGACTATATAACTTTAGTTTAGGCTACACAACGTTACATATTTAACACATTTCAAGTCACCATTTCGGCTTGGACCCCCTGGAAAAAAATCCTGTGCCCTTGGACCTTTTTAAACTGCATGGCTTGCAAGGCAGTTTATTATACTGCAAATCCGACAGTCGATATGTTGAAAATACTGCAGACTTACCATTATCCGCTGAGCAATGTCTCCGAGCCAAACTATGTGTTTTCAAGCACCGAAGAAACGGCCTTTTCAGTCACAATCTACAAACTTTTTTTATCTTATTTACTTTTACGACAAATAAAGAAGAGGCTAATACAAAATTTGATGTAATTTTCGCTTTTAGTAATTACCAGTTAGTATTTTCAGTGTTTATAACAAGCTTTTCGGCTGAGTAAAGGAGTTGAAACGTACAATAGGTTAACTGTATAATACATTCGTAGCAGTTACAATATTACTGCTCTGATTTTTCAACAAACCAATCAGTTGGACACATTACATTTTCCCTTTATCCGCTGAGCACCGTGTTCGAGCCAAACTATGTGTTTTCAAACACCGAAGAAACGGCCTTTTCAGTCACAATCTACAAACTTTTTTTTATCTCACTTACTTTTACGACAAATAAAGAAGAGGCTAATACAAAATTTGATGCAATTTTCGCATTTAGTAATTACAAGTTAGTGTTTTCAGTGTTAATTACAAACTTTTCGGTTGAGTAAAGGAGTTGAAACGTACAATAGGTTAACTGTATACTACATTTGTTGCAGTTACAATATTACTGCTCTGATTTTTTTCTCGGTCATTTACAGTGGTAGGGCTGACAACCAATCAAATTTGTTATGATTATCACGTGGTCAAGCTAACCGAGCTGGACACTTACATTTTGCGTGTTATCCGCTGAGCTATGTGATAAAGGCAAACGCCGCAGAAACTGCCTTTTCAGTCACAATCTACAAATTCTTTCTGTGTCGTGCACTTTTGCGACAAATAAGGAATAGGATGATACAAAATTTAATGTAATTTTCATTTTTAGTAATAAACAATTAGTATTTTTAGTGTGTCTTTCAAGCTTTTCGGTTGAGTAAAGGAATCGAACTGTAAAATAGGTTAACTGTGTTATAAATTTGTAGCAGTTACAATATTACTGCTGTTTTTGTTCTCGAACGGTCATTGAACTGACAACCCTAAAACACATTTTATCTTTCCCAAACGACAAGAATTCAGGGTCTTACAATTTGGAAGCTGCTGCAGACAACAAAAGGCATGTTGTTATAGATAGAATTTGTGTACAAGATAACACAGATATTGAGACAAACGGAGAAACTGCTGGTTATCAACAGTTTCTTCTTTTGATTCAATATTTTCCCAAGCATTTCCACTAGGGACGTCAAAACCAGGCCCCGGTTTCTCGAAAAAACTTAAGTACATTCTCATGAGAACATGCTCAACTTCAAAGGGATACTCTCCAACGTTGAAGGGTATTCGATTGAAGTTCACGTGGATTGCGTGCGATTTGAGCAAGGTGCTCAGATTTGAGCATGAGAACGTACTTAACTTTTTTCGAGAAACTGGGGCCAGTTCTTTTTTTGGGATATGGTTAAAAACCTTAACATTCCAACAATTTCCTGTCGAACTGGTCAAAGTTACATTCCGTTCATTTCGGGATCACAAAAACATCTTGTTTTTACGTTGAGCCAATTATTGAGTTAAATTGATGCAACTACAAAATTAATGAGCTTAGGCTCTGAAAAAAAAAACAAAAAAAAAAACAACAACATTGTTGCATTTTAGACAATGGTTGACCAACATCAGTTCTAAATAAGTGCAGCAATGATTATCACACAAGTAAACATTTAGAGTTTTATTTTCAGATATTGAAAATAAAACCTAAGAATATCAAGGATGAATAATTTGCTTATGCCAATCTTGATCTGGGTCCATCTAGTCTGAAATGCCGCACTGGTCCTATATCTGCACCCAACCCTACTGTATAAGATTGTTCTGTTTTTTGATAGATTAATAATTTGATATTGAGACAAATATTGATGCTAGGCTACTATATGTATACCCTTTCCTCAACAGCAAATTGAAATGCATCCATTCTCAAATGTTGGGTATGATTGCAAGACAGATTATAAATCAAAGAAAAATTCTGCTTATCCACATTTTAATATATTCTCTTTTTTTCCTTCATGTTATCCAAACTTTTAAAATAAGGGTCGTCTATTTGTCTTGTTCAGGAAAGGATCAAGTTTGTATTTTGATAGTTTTTAATTGGACGTCCGAAAGGACGTACAATTCTTATAACCACTTCTCGACAGGCGAAATGAGTTTTCATTACCAAAAAACCCTTTCTCAGACTCAATTGCCAGTTGACCAAAATTCAAAACAGATTTTGCGACCATACAGGAAAACTGTCGTATCTTTTCCTTCTTTCTATGTGTTCTCTAACAAACACTATAAGATTCATTTGCCGATTCAATTCATGCCACGTCTTAACCAACTTTACGATCTTTTTTCGATTTAACCATTTTGTTGTAAAGATTTGACTTTCGTATCGTAATATTGTGTAAAGGGTAACATCTTTAGAAAGCGATACATGCATACACTATGTTTATAAAGTAAACAAACGCCTTATATCATCATCAGCAGCGATAGCTCAAATGGGAAAGGATTAACCTCGCAACCTTTTTTAGTATGAAATTTGGAACGCCGTTGGTTCGAAACCTGTTCGGATTATTTTTTCTGTATAACGTTTGTTAAAAAGTTTGTTTTTCTTGATGTCTTTACTGAAAACAGACATTTTAGGATGATTACTCAGTTTAATGAACGTATTATGTATGATCGATTCTTTTTCTTTGATCATTGTTGTTTAAGTCTTTGACATATTTAAAGGAACGGGGTTTCCACGAGACGTATTTTGGAAACAGGGTTTTCAAATTGATTCTCAGGGAGTGAGTTCATTTCGCAACTCGGGTTCGACTCGATGGCAAATCGGGGTTCCATCTGAACAGCCTCAGATGAGACGCTAGTGATATCCACCTATTCAGAAAAATAGTTGCTCTTACGAGTTTTATTTTTTTTTTCTCCAGCATCTGTATCACTGATATTCGACAGTATCATGACCTATTTACATACTGATCAATGATCATGACAACAATGATTATTACTAGTCTATGATCGAGTGACAGCGATCTGTATTCATCACGTTTAAGTGAACCGTTTACGTGTATTGTACTAAGAAGATTAAACAATGGGTCTGCAACAATGACAATGGAACATAGATGATCGTATGAATATGTGTACAGATATGGACATTGCTATTCTCAAATTTTCGTTGATAATGATATGAAGATTTAAATTGCGTATTGTACTCCACTGCCTTTTTCCCGACGGCACGTTCCCAATTTCTTCTTTGTACGCACATCTGTAGATGTAAGGATGTTGCGGTAGTACTGGTATGAGGAATCCATGGTTAGGTGCTCCAATTCATCTGGTATTTAGTTTCAGGAAAAGTGTGTATTGAATTTGTTTTGTAACCACAACCAGGGGAAACTGCTGCAGTGTTTCTTTTCTTTTTTTTTTTACTCTAAACACAAATAAAAATCAAAGTGCTTGGAGCACTATATTTAGACGTCTCTGATTGATTGAGCGGAATTGTATGTAAATGATCGGCGTTTCATTACTTTATGTCGTTGAATTTGTGTTTAGATCGATTCTAAATCACTGCGGTCGTTTTATCCCTAACGATGGTGGAGATAAAAGTCGAAAAGAAGATGATAAAAAAGAACAATGTCTAAGTAGAATTCGAACCCAGGGCCTTCCAGATATAGACATGTGTAAAGAGTACAAGGTGAGTGCTCTGCCAAGTGAGCTATCGCGGCTTTCATTTATGTGGCGCGTTGGCTTACATTTTGAATAAATTGCTTTGTATCGTCCTTTATAAATCAACGAAAGGTTTAACTGACGACAATACTCATAGTTAACCGAAACAAGAAGACAAAAGTGCTAATCACATGACCTTAATTGAATTGGGTAATCAAATTAATAGTGATTATTCATAGAGACAAATCAGTTGTCTTGAAACGGCAATCAAATCATTTGAAGCCTGAGAAGGGTTTTCTGGTAATAAAGCCGATTTCGTATGTCCGAAACCGATCTTATAGAATTAAACACTGAAGAATGAATAAAATATATTTCGTTCATGTAAAATCCCGCTCAATCAATCAGAGACGTCCAATTACAGTGCTCTCAGCACTTTGATTTAAATATTTTGTTAACGTTTTCTTTACAAGTATAAAAAAATCAAAAAAGTATATTATGTTGTTAACTTTTATCCATGTTACTCTTCAAAATCAAGATATATCGGTCTCTGGATTTTGTGATTCACAAGTAAAGCTTGTTATAGCTCACAATAAATGAACTGGTAGAGCAATTCTAGCTATTAACTATTAGCTAGAGATGCTCTACCATGTCATCATTATATGGTTGCATATTTGTTCACAAGAGATCACTGAGGGCTGGAAGTGTTGTTCTATGATAATAATCTCTCATAAACCAATGGTTTTATATCGTGAACCTATGCGGGTAGCAGCTGGAGGCTCGGTAAGGGTGGTATTGTAGTAGCCTACTGTAATGAGAAACAACAGGAATCCGTGGTTAGGTGCTCCAGCCGCCGCGATATGACCATGGCAGTTGAAAACAGTGTAAAATCCCAATAAACCTATCAAAATCAACGCATTGGCAAAGAATTCTGTGCTAGAAAAAAGGCTAGGATTACCGTTACGTTTTGATAAACCGTCGGTGCTGTTATACAATATCCTAACTACAGCTTGACTCAAGCCATAGTTATGAGATTTTATGGCAACACTTACGAAATATTGATTGTTTGTCCGATATTGGGTCATGGTCAACTGGATAAAATCGTTCCATATTGTGTTCTATCTTTTAGCTCTCTTTTTCAGTCCACTGGACCAAGGCTTGATAATTTCATGTGCAATTTTGGCATCTCTACTGTTACTGTGACTATAGCGCAGTTGGTAGCATGTTGGATAATCATTCTTAGTAGTACTTGGTTCAATCCCCGAGTTGAATAAAAAAAATGTGACACATCTCTCACAATTGAAGGGATATAATTCGTAAACTCCAGTAATTACAAAACTTTCGTTTTGAAACTTGGCATTAACACACAATGGCTCTTTTTGACTCCCTACAAAACAAAGGCTTTGAAAAACATTGTGGAAAATGAAGAAATTTTCCACATTTCCCACAATGGTTTCTACACAGATAGGCCAAATTACGTAAAATTTCATTTATCTGATATTGTCGTGTGCACAATCTTTCAATTTGGACCAGTCTAAATTCTGATGTTTGGTGATTTTAAGGGTATTAGAGGAGTATAGGTTTCAATCCTTTCCGAAACAAGGCCTGGTTTTGACATCCCTTATAGAAATGTCTTGGGAAAAACTGAAGATAAAGAAGAAAATGCTGTACACCAGCATTTTCCTTTTAGCATCAATATTTTCTGTTTTATTATGTACACAAATCATATAAATGTATTTATTGTCCACCCAAATTAACCACCGACAACTTAATTTTCGCAAAGTCCGTTAGTTGAGTGCCTTAACAAAACATTGCCGAAGTGGGGTCATTACATATGCAGATGTCTCGGGTTAATCTCGCTGGACAATATCCACATGCACTTGTAATATATTTACTATACATGGCTGGTTGCCATTGTAGCAAGAATATATTTGAATTTCAATCTTCAGTAATATCCAAGGCAGGCAGTTTACAGTGCTTACAGCACTTTGATTATAAATTATACCGTAATAAACCCGATTAACTATGTATCATCAGTGGCGGATCCAGGATTTTTGTGAGGGGATTCGTTTTTACAAAAAGGGGGTTCGTTTTTTAAGTATTACACAATTTTGACTGAATTTCTGCATGAAAATGAAATAATCGGGCTACAGAGGGGGGTTCGTTTGAACCCCCCGAACCCCCGAACCCCCTCTGGATCCGCCACTGATCATGAAAGATACAACGTCTTAAGTTTATCTGCCACTCATTTTAGAAGAGCTATAGCTACTGCTTGATTCAAGCCGTAGTTACGAGATTTTGTAACAACACCGACGGTTTATCATTACATAACCAACATGTAGGCGTCCCACGGTGGGCGCCAAATATAACCCTTCCCGCAAATAAATATCGACTCTTGAAAGGATTCGAACCCGGGACTTCTGTCGGACTCCCCAAGTGAGCAATCTACCACGTCGCTATTAAAATTAGATGTTTGAAACAGAAAAGGTGCAAATACGTCAGGGATGTGCGAAATGTAATTTAGATCTTTTAAAAATCCGCGAATAAAAGAATTATTGACTACCAAGTGTACTTGGTCGTAAATAACTTTTTATAAGCAATTTTGTATAAAGATTTACCGCACCCAGAGAATTTCTGACGTTTTTCAACCTTCTTTGCTTCAAACCGAATTGAATATGGCCACATATTAAAAGATAAATGACTACTCTCTGAAATTGTTGGGTCACGTGGCACCCGGCCAGCCGTCGATTGGCTGTGCGATAATCTATACGCCGTACAACCGGCTGGTGTGATGACCGACCACGCAATTCGGTGTCCGATCTGAATATGATATCGTATGAAAAGCGGGCCATACTTGAGTTGAACCGGTTCTAACGTGTATAGCTCACGATAAATGACATGACAGAGCATCTCTAGCCGTTAGCTAGAGATGCTCTGCCAGGTCATTAATCGTAAGCTATGAATATAACGAACAATAAGTCATCTAGGACCTTTGTATGGTGTGAATAGAACGGAAAATAATATGGTGTACCAAATGGGTCAAAAGTCTATTTAGAGCGTGCACGCATAAAATATACGCATCGACGCGTAAATTTTATACGTCGACGCGTATATTTACCCGTCGACGCATAAAATCTACGCGAGCAGTTGAAAATTTATGCGTCGACGTGTAAATTTTCAACTGCTCGCGTAAATATACGCGTAGACGCGTATTCTAACTATTAACCAATCAAAGCCTTCGTTTCATCCATCTATTTTACGGTATAAAGAGAAAGGTTTCTGACCGCCTCTCCCATTGGCCAGCCTCGGTTTCACATTTTTTACTCCTGCTCGCGTACAATTTACGCATCGACGCATATTTTTCAACTGCTCGCGTAAATTTTATGCGTCGACGCACATATTTACGCGTCGACGCATATAACATTTACGCGAGCAGTTGAAAATATATGCGTTGACGCGTATATTTTATGCTTGCACGCTCTATATAGACTTTTGACCCATTTAGTACGTCATAATAATTATAAGGCATATACTACCCAAACAGTGACGCCATTTGACGCACCTCACAGAAAGGGTTACAAGAAAAAGAAAAAGAAGAAAATGCTGATCAGTGAGAAGCATCATTTTCTCCGTTTGCCTCAATATTTTCTGTTTTACTATTTGCTGTAGGACCTAAATTCTTTCTTTTTTAACACCAATTTTGTCGTCAGCATTAGTTTTCAAACTGGAACAGTCTAAGTTTTGCCGTTGGGAAAGGGTTTAACAGGAAAATGACAGTTTTTGTTCTAATCAATTTATTTGTTAAAATTCGTGAACACACAAACGAAATATAATTACATAACTAAATCATTGTAGATCTACAATCCGATGACCCAGTGCGAAACAGTTGTACATAACTGCCTATATAATATAGGCAGTTACAACTGTTTCTCGTTGAGCCATCGAATCTTTAAACAACTAGTATATGTACATAAAATCGGGACTTATAGCGCTAAAAGGGACCTTCTGATAAGTCCATATAACTAAATTTTAAGAACACAGTTCTCACAGTTCAAGACATTTCTGACAATTTTCTATACAGGTTATCAGAATTGTGGCAGAAATGTCTTTGCTTTTGTACATTTATATAGGCTAATATGTAGACATGTTTTCCATATTGCACATGACCGTCACGGCTGCGACCATAACGCGGTTGGTAGCGGGTCGGAATCTCACTAATGAGGTCCCGAGTTCAATTCCGGCCGTGGATAATACCCTTTCTGACATTTGTCTCCCACCAATAGTCCTATCATACTCATAGGCATGCACTTTTGTGAAGCATTAGTTTCAGATTAGTTTCGATTTGCTTTACATACATTATAAAAGTAACCAGAGATTGGTATTGTCATAATTATTAAGCAGCGCCTTCATAAAATATTTGACATTATTCATAGGGCCTACATCGCACGATAAATGACCTGGCAGAGCATCACATGCTAATCGATAGAATATGCTCTGCCAGGCCACTTAACGTTAGCTATATCATGTCTTATTGGATAAAAATATACAATCAATGTGTTCGTACAACACATCTCCGATGAAACCAACCAAAGGAAACTCTATTCGGTTATCACAGACAAATCGGTGCTTTTATTCTAGTTCATACAGTTTGAAACCGGGATCTGGGAAACGGGTAATCTGTGTCTTCTCTGATGCAAATTTCGCTCTTTGATATTTGGACGTATCTCCGTAAATGGAGAGACGTTCAAATATCAAAGAGAAAAATGTGCATCAGAGAAGACTCAGATTAGGAAAAGGGCTATCGTAGCGTTTCAGACCACCATGTTTCTTTGTCAGCAGAGCTACATGCAGTTAGGAGGAGGTGATTGCTTTTCAAAATGCGATATTTCAAATATACATGTATGTTCATCAAATCCCTATACTTTGGGTACTCATTTGACTCGTCTCATCGAGAGGATTCAAATGAGTACCAACTACATACCTGTTATGATTTGAAATAACAAATTTAGAATGCTTTATCCCACTCTTATTATGTTGCCCTGGTTCAGATTGTATCTGGGTTCTGTTTTTTCAAGTTTCAAGATCCATCCGTACTGCTCTCTTTCAGTTGCTAAATGCAATAAAGACTCTACCAGAGAACAAAATAGTTCTTGATCAGACTGCGTATGCACAGGCTGATCTGGATCCATAATTGTCTCTACAGTCATACAGGTCATTTCTCTACTTCCCCGCTCATTTCCCTATGTATGGTTTACTTCAAGGTGGTCCACCCCTAATTCGTCGTTGGAAATTTTTCGTAGGACGTCGTTAACAGTCGTAACGTATTCAAACACTCTGTACCGCCGAATGTTTACGACTGTCGCCCCAAAAAGTTCCGAAGTCGCGTGAATCTCAGTAGGGTTGGAATCTCATTAGGGTTGGACTACGTTGGCCGACTTCGAATGGGACTATAGCTTGAGTTATTGTAGCTATCGCTCTAATTGAACACTGATAATGGGAGCTATTTGACGTCATTTCTGCGAGACTATTCTGACCTCCGGATAAACTGTGGTCGGGCCATCCGAGCCATTACATTATTAGGTACTGCTCGGATAAACAGCGGACCAATCAGTGTCGAGGTAAACACAGATTTTGATTGGATGAACAGAACGGGGTGAATCTTATAGATAGAAGAGCGCTGGTTCCCAATGATGGCTTGATATATAGTCCCAATCGAAGTCAGCCCTTAATTTAAGTAAACGTCAAATGATTATTCATTCGTTGAAAAACGATTTGCGGGTTCTAGTTATTAACACTGTGTAAGTTTTCTGAACACGAGGCACAACATTTCCTCTGATAGTACCAGTATCGACACAGTCTAGCCTGCACAACCACGTGACAGTTCGGATACTTGTTTACACAGCCTTTTTCTGAAAGAGAAGCATATTTTGTATCTAACCCTTTCCAAAACGACAAAATTTTAGGGTGATCCACTTCAAAAACTGTCACAAATGACAAGATGGAAGTTATTATAGATAGAATGTGTATAAAGTATGGCGTGGAAAATATTGAGACAAAAGAAGAAACTGCTGGTTATCAGCAGTTTCTTCTTTTGTTTCAATATTTTCCCAAGCCTTTTCTATTTGGGACGTCAAAACCAGGTCTTGTTTGGGAAAGGGTTAAATGATTACGATGATCAAGTGCATCTTGCATTTGCGCCTTTTTCCCAGACAAGACCATGGACTGTATTCACCAACATATCTAAATTGATTGTCTTAAAGTAAAATTACATTACAAGCCATCTGATTGGACGAGACATAATTATGGCTCGGCAAATCGGATGGATTGTTGTGCGATTTAAATAGGTAAACTTGGATTAGACTGATTGGTGAACACCCCATCTTCGCAAGCCAATGGTTCTACCTCTACTTTGTTCCTTACGAAAGAACAAAGTGGAGGTAGAGGCCCTTGGCTTGCGAAGATGACACCACTGGCTTTGACAAACCTATGATTATGATGACCAGCAGTTTTTAATTGGACGTCCGAAAGGACGTACAATTCTTATAACCACTTCTCGACAGGCGAAATGAGTTTTCATTACCAAAAAACCCTTTCTCAGACTCAATTGCCAGTTGACCAAAATTCAAAACAGATTTTGCGACCATACAGGAAAACTGTCGTATCTTTTCCTTCTTTCTATGTGTTCTCTAACAAACACTATAAGATTCATTTGCCGATTCAATTCATGCCACGTCTTAACCAACTTTACGATCTTTTTTCGATTTAACCATTTTGTTGTAGTAATTTGACTTTCGTATCGTAATATTGTGTAAAGGGTAACATCTTTAGAAAGCGATATTGTTTGACCAGATTGAACTGAGACTCCTTGCATATTCCGTTAATATTCGGGTCTTTCCGTATTTTCTACATCGGGACTATAATCTGTATAAGTACTGTTATACACTTCGCAATATCCACCGAATAATAGTGGCCTAGTGTGTAAGGCGACTCTTCTGTAAACCATATGTCCGTGGTTCGAATCCCAGTAGCGCTTTTGTTTAAATATTTTTTACTTTCAACATTTATTTCTTTTTTTATCAAATGCATGCATACATTATGTAAACCTCAATCAGTTCACCTGAATCCTTTCATTTTAAGTAGGCATTCAAGAAATGTTGAAACCGTTTAGATACAGGTAATATAAAAACGTGTTTGCTGATGTTGCAACTTTTTTTAGACAACTGGGGGACCCAGAACCTTTTTCTTCGCTTAGCCATTAATACAATTGGAGTAAGCAGGGTCAATGTCTTTTTGATTCCAGAGAAGCTGCGAGAGACCAACACATCAGCAACGTTCAAGGGAAGATTATAAATGATAAATGAACGAATAAAGATTATGATAAAAAGGGAAAAGATATTAAGTGAACTATAATTATTGTGAAAATTTAAAATCAATGCGTATTTCAGCAATAAATGAATTAATACATTAATTAAGTATTCCATTTTATAGGGAAAAAAAAGAAAAAAAGCTTAATAAAAGTTTCATCAGTAAAATGCTGGGTTCGATCTTGAGTCTCTGTAAGTGAAAGTCCAGCGTCTTTCCACTACGCTAGTTCTTTGTTCAATGAGATCATGTAGAAATAAAGTTAACATTTTTCACAGCGCAGGGTATAAACACACGGAAACTATCGAATACGCCGATGAATGCCGGAATACGCTTACGGAAAACGATGAGTCTCAGGTAAATTTGGTCAAACAATACATGCATACACTATGTTTATAAAGTAAACAAACGCCTTATATCATCATCAGCAGCGATAGCTCAAATGGGAAAGGATTAACCTCGCAACCTTTTTTAGTATGAAATTTGGAACGCCGTTGGTTCGAAACCTGTTCGGATTATTTTTTCTGTATAACGTTTGTTAAAAAGTTTGTTTTTCTTGATGTCTTTACTGAAAACAGACATTTTAGGATGATTACTCAGTTTAATGAACGTATTATGTATGATCGATTCTTTTTCTTTGATCATTGTTGTTTAAGTCTTTGACATATTTAAAGGAACGGGGTTTCCACGAGACGTATTTTGGAAACATGGTTTTCAAATTGATTCTCAGGGAGTGAGTTCATTTCGCAACTCGGGTTCGACTCGATGGCAAATCGGGGTTCCACCTGAACAGCCTCAGATGAGACGCTAGTGATATCCACCTATTCAGAAAAATAGTTGCTCTTACGAGTTTTATTTTTTTTTCTCCAGCATCTGTATCACTGATATTCGACAGTATCATGACCTATTTACATACTGATCAATGATCATGACAACAATGATTATTACTAGTCTATGATCGAGTGACAGCGATCTGTATTCATCACGTTTAAGTGAACCGTTTACGTCTATTGTACTAAGAAGATTAAGCAATGGGTCTGCAACAATGACAATGGAACATAGATGATCGTATGAATATGTGTACAGATATGGACATTGCTATTCTCAAATTTTCGTTGATAATGATGTGAAGATTTAAATTGCGTATTGTACTCCACTGCCATTTTGCCGACGGCACGTTCCCAATTTCTTCTTTATACGCACATCTGTAGATGTAAGGATGTTGCGGTAGTACTGGTATGAGGAATCCATGGTTAGGTGCTCCAATTCATCTGGTATTTAGTTTCAGGAAAAATGTGTATTGAATTTGTTTTGTAACCACAACCAGGGGAAACTGCTGCAGTGTTTCTTTTCTTTCTTTTTTTTTTACTCTAAACACAAATAAAAATCAAAGTGCTTGGAGCACTATATTTAGACGTCTCTGATTGATTGAGCGGAATTGTATGTAAATGATCGGCGTTTCATTACTTTATGTCGTTGAATTTGTGTTTAGATCGATTCTAAATCACTGCGGTCGTTTTATCCCTAACGATGGTGGAGATAAAAGTCGAAAAGAAGATGATAAAAAAGAACAATGTCTGAGTAGAATTCGAACCCAGGGCCTTCCAGATATAGACATGTGTAAAGGGTACAAGGTGAGTGCTCTGCCAAGTGAGCTATCGCGGCTTTCATTTATGTGGCGCGTTGGCTTACATTTTGAATAAATTGCTTTGTATCGTCCTTTATAAAATCAACGAAAGGTGTAACTGACGACAATACTCATAGTTAACCGAAACAAGAAGACAAAAGTGCTAATCACATGACCTTAATTGAATTGGGTAATCAAATTAATAGTGATTATTCATAGAGACAAATCAGTTGTCTTGAAACGGCAATCAAATCATTTGAAGCCTGAGAAGGGTTTTCTGGTAATAAAGCCGATTTCGTATGTCCGAAACCGATTTTATAGAATTAAACACTGAAGAATGAATAAAATATCTTTCGTTCATGTAAAATCCCGCTCAATCAATCAGAGACGTCCAATTACAGTGCTCTCAGCACTTTGATTCTTAATACATGTTTCCATTCTCCAAATGTTGGTATTTAACCCCTTCCCAAACAAAGCCTGTCTTTGACACCCCTAATAGAAAAGGTATGTAAAACATTGAGACAAATGAAGAAAATGCAGATAATCAACAATTTTTCATTTGTATCAATAGTTTCTGTGCTGCAATGTTTATGAATACCATATTTAATAATACTCATTTCATGTGCATTAGATTTCAAATAGGACCACCTTTTTGTCATATGAGATTTGGTTTATCATAGTAGGGGGCCTACACATATACCAATTTAACCAAGACCAAAAACAAAACTGAATGTGACTTTTGCTCATTTTTACAAAGTTGTGCAAACCAAATCATCTCTAGTTTGGGCTGAGTCTAATACATATCATTTTACAAGGAAAAGAATTAGTAACTATAATGTTACATACTTACACATTGTGTACTATGCCTATGTTAAGCCTTTCTTACAACCCGTCGTGCGTCTTTTTAAATCGTACGTTTTTAAACTCTGCAAAATCGCACGATTTATAAAGACGCACGACGGGTTGTAAGAGCGCCTCAAAATATTGTCCGCTCAATTCTTTGCTGCGTGCAGTCTGCGTCGTGGTTGCGTCCACCAAAATCGTACGTTGCACGTGCGTGCATCGCACGACTTAACGTACGTTTTCGACGCAGACAGCACGCAGACCGCACGCAGGAGCACGTACGACCGGTTGTAAGAGAGGCTTTATGAACATGTTTATAACAATCTAGTTGACGCCTTTACGCATTTGATTATGGAACTTTGAGCAGTTTTGAAATTGCAATTTATATATAGCATTGATCATAACATTGAGTTCCCTAGTATCTGTGCAATTTCGCAAATGCTCTGTTACAAGATTGTGCACACAATATGTGAATACAAGCCATTTACAAATTAGCGTCAATATGTGGGACCCGTCACGCTGAAGGGTTCTTATATGAAGTGTGAAAAGTATCGATCCTTGTCAGTCTACGCAGTCCGCACACCCTGACTATGATCGAAACTTCTCACTTTAAGGACAGATCCTCCAGTTGTTACTGCGCAACTTACTGTGCATATCCTAAATAACGAAATAAAGCTGTTTCAGTAATTGGCCTTTTCAGCAAATGTATTTTTTTTTTACATTTAGTTAATGTTTGGTTGATAAATGCCAAGACCCTTTTCAGTTATTTCAATTTTCTCTGTTTGGTCAATTTAAGTGTAATAGTACTCGGATGGTACATTTCGCTTTCTGTTACGCGTTCAACATGTGGCGTTAGCGGTAGGAAACGGGGCAACAAAAGCAAAGTGGTGTCTTTATGAGCTAGTCCGCTTCCGATGGACAAAAAAGATGACACTTTTTATTATCTAAATCTGGTAATAAGGAAGAAAATGGATAAAAGTAGTGAAACAATTTCGGACAGAGCTGCAAAAAGTAAACCAAATTTTACTTATAACTAAGAAAAACGCTTGGTTTGATATATTTTTCTTTTTTTGTTTTTGTAGGTATGACCAAGCACTATGTCTATTCCAAAAAAGAAAAAAATCTTACCGCTGGAATATTTTTTATTATCAGAAACGTTGCGAAAAAAGAGCAATTTCAGCTACTTTTGAAAGAATGTTTTACTAAAAATTTCAAAATCATCACTAAATTTTCCCAAATTGATACTCATTTAGACAGAATAGAACATATTGAACACAGTAAAGACTTATTTATTTAATCTTAGTCATTCCGAACACCTTTTTTTGTGGGTATTTAAGTGACACCTCTTTTTTGCAATTTTAGACAAGAGTAGTCTCCCTTGAAACCCAATAACTTTTTAATTCGCTTGGTGACTTATAGTTTTTAAGTCATTTCTTTTTTACTTCTCATATATTTAAATATCAATACAGAAAAAATAAAAAAAATCTTACCGTAGGAAATAAATGGAGGATCTGTCCTTAAAATAATTTATGAAATGTTCATTTACAAAATACGTCATCTGGTTAACCCTTTCCCAAACAAGACCTGGTTTTGACGTCCCTAACATAAAGGGCTTGGGAAAACATTGAAACAGAAGAATAAACTGCTGATAATAAGCAGTTTCTCCTTTTGTCTCAATATTTTCTAAGCCAAATTTTACACAAATCATGTCTTTATCATCATCATTACTGTTGTCTGCAGCAGTTTTCAAATTGGAACACGCTAAAATTTTGGTGTTTGCGAAATGGTTAACCTCTACTGGGCCTGATCCGTTTCTCGAAAATTATAAGGTCCTTTTTAGCGTGACGGGTCACATATATACATACTTGTTTGTCTGGGACGAGTCCAACATTTATCTGTATTGCAGGATAAAGAGTTCTCCGGTCTACGACTGACGTCACACAAGGTGGACAAGTTTCCACCGTCCTGCATACACAACACGGACCTTGTCTTTATTCCCCCGCCGCAGCTCTTACTACACTATGGAATAATATTCAGAAAATAACTTTCAGTTATACTAACATTTTAAAGACGGTACTAAGACAAACAAGTCCCAGACAAACAAGTATGTCAATGCTTTTCAACAAAAACCTTGTAACTGCAGCTTATTTTAAGCTGCAGTTACGAGGTTTTTGTTGAAAAGCAGCGACATACATGTGCTATTTCAACGTCAGTATATATATAAATATACTTGTTTGTGTGGGACGAGTCCAACATTTATCTGTATTGCAGGATAAAGAGTTCTCCGGTCTACGACTGACGTCACACAAGGTGGACAAGTTACCACCATCTTGCATACACATCACGGATCTTGTCTTTATTCCCCCGCCGCAGCTCTTACTACACTGTGGAATGATAAACAGAGAAATACTCATCAGTTATAATAACATTTTAAAGGCGGTACTGAGATGAATAAGTCCTAGGCAAACAAGTTTGTCAATGCTTTTCGACAAAAACCTTGTAACTGCAGCTTGTTTTAAGCTGCAGTTACGAGGTTTTTGTTGAAAAGCAGCGATATACATGTACCATTTCCAAATCATTGTCAGTATAGATGTACGCACTTGTTTGTGTGGGACGAGTCCAACATTTATCTGTATTGCAGGATAAAGAGTTCTCGGGTCTACGACTGACGTCACACAAGGTGGACAAGTTACCACCGTCTTGCATACACAACACAGATCTCGTCTTTATTCCCCCGCCACAGCTCTTACTACACTATGGAATAATATTCAGAAAGATAAATATAAGTTATACTAACACTTCTATGAAACATGTACTATGGAAGAGATAGATGATTTCAGACAAACGTATTTCGCTCCAAAGGTTGGCTTACTATACAGCAAAGTTTCCATTTGACCTACTGTATTAATGTAGGCCTATCGGCGCAAGTAATGGATTTAAAAAATCAGAAAGCACACTGGGTCGTGTTGAATTATACGTGTATAACAAGAACTATTTGCCTAAAATGTTGTAAAATGTAGATTATAGTAAGACTAAGGCCGACTTCGATTGGCAATATTTCGCGCCATCGCTCGGAACATAGCTCCAAGCGAACACCGATAGTGCGAGCTATTGACGTCATTTCCGCAGCTATAGCTCCAATCGAACGGCAATGGTCCGAGCTATAGTCCGACCACCGGAAAAAGTGTGGTCCGGCCATCCGGGCAATTACGTCATTCGGAACACCTCGGATAACAGCGAACCAATCAGTGTTGAGGTAAACAAAGATTTTGATTGGCTGACTCAGAACGGGGAGGAATTCAATTGATGGAACAGCGCTGATTCCCAATAATGGTTCCCGTCCTCGCGAGCTATAGTGCTAATCGAAGTCGGCCTTAATCTTCTACGTGAAAAGTTAGGCCTTCAAAAAAACCTCTGTTTCTGACAATTATAATTTTCACGACTTCACTGAGACATTGACATAAACTGTGTGTTCATTAAAAAACTTAAGCCTCATTTCGGACATTTGTTTCATCATTTTTAAGATAAAACAACCACTGGTGGTGAACTCGGACAAAGCGAGGAACATTTTTCATGAATACAAGGTACAGATACTTAATTGCACATCCGGAGTTTTGTAAACAATACACGTGGCATTTGGTTTTACTTCTCTTTCCGTCTTTTTGAAAGGATGCACTCAAATGGAAGTTACTAAGGTATGGAGATATGATTTATAATACGCACGAAAATATCAGTTTTATCGATCACTATTTTCAAATGGTATAAACGGATTGCAAGTGCACAAAGCGCATATTGAGATCATGTGGGTTGATCTTAATCGCCCGAACGAAATGGTACGATATCACTGTTTATGTTTATCTATTTGCACTGCAAGTAAACAAAAAAGACATATAAATGTACAAATAAAGGCTGTAAATGGCAGTTTTCGGTGTCATGTCATTGAAAATAATTGTGCGGCGAACATGTTTGATAAATTAAACGATTGCACTGGACTTAACGGCACATTTAAACATTTATTCGGTAATATCGCACTGATTTGAGCATCTAACCATAGATTTCCGGCATCAAATTCGAGCACCAGGTACTTGTTTCAATATATATCAATTTGTACTGCCTAACTCCCCTTTCAGATAGATTACTGACAGGTGATGACAATTAGATGACATCATCATCATCATCATCATCATCATCATCATCATCATCATCATCATCATCATCATCATCATCATCATCATCATCATCATCATCATCATCATCATCATCATCATCATCATCATCATTTTTATTGTTACTTTGGAGTTTCACCGGTAAGATTTTCGTTATGCCTTCTTAAATGGTACAGGTGGAGAATAAGCTATTCAATGAGAACAAGATAGATCTTGATCAGACAGTGCACATGCAAAGTCTGATCTGGATCCATATTGGTCGCAAAAGCCTAAATGAACGTTTCCAGATCTATACTGTAATGTTTGTCATTACCATTATCACCATTTATTCTAAGGAGGATCCACTGTTTCACACATCCCAGGCCCGTACGAACAGGGGGACTCTGGAGCCACCCCCCCCTCATAGTTGGCAAAAATGCCGAATTTTCATCATTTCACATTCAAAACTTATGGCAAATCTAATTTAGCCCCCCCCCCCCCCCCCCATTAGACACTGGCCCAGACAGGGCCTATATGGAATTGCTTTCTACGGGCATGCATTCTAAAGTATACTAACGGGAAAAGTTAACTGTGTGCATTTCCTTTTTAATTAACACATTGACTGCATACGGTACCTGAATAAAATTTTACAAATGCACATTTAATCTTTTACTTTCAATAATTGTCAATGTATTACTATACTTGTTATTACCGTAACAATTCCTGAAAGTGGATTATAAGGATAAGATTCGCGTTTACAAGACATTTTCGAGTGTGAACACCATTGGTATTAATACATGCTATGTAATTGTCCTTAGAAAACAATAGATGCTGTCTAACCCACTGAAGGGTTAGGGTTAATAACATCGTAGCAAGACTATGGGTATCGCAAGACGTCTGAAACGGATGGTCTAATCCGTTAATCAGCCTCTACTGCTGATAGAACTCAACTCAGGAAGCAATCTATCTGTAACGTTTGCCTTTTTCTGTCGATTTCACAGGTAGTCGTTCCGATAATGGTTGTCTTGTCGGAATGACGTCACGTGTAGATGTTGGATGTGTCGGAATCGTCTCAAAATTATAGCATGGCAAGTTAATCGAAAACAGTCTAATTAATGGGATAATTCGACTGTTTTCGATTTACCATGCTCCATGCTTCAATATCTTGTATTTATTTCGGTACATTTATGAATAATCCTAAAGTTGGCGACCATTTGCATTAGACAAGTGGCTACTTTCTGATGACGGGGAGTATATTTGTGCTACTATAATTAAATCCATTCGTTTCAATATTTTAGATTTCTTAAAGATAAAATGTTAAAAAAACGACGTCTCACTACATTTCTCATGAAACAAAAGTTTACGTTTATGATCTGTTTTCATGACTTTATAACATCGCCGCCAAACAATACGACGTCGTTCCCACGTTTTGTGTAATTGACGTTGAAGTGCGTATAGCAAACATTGAATCAAAAGAAGAATAGGTCTATACTGAAAATTATTTGGCTCATTTTTTCTTAATATTTTTCTTTCATATTTTCTTATTTAGTATACACATTTTAACTTCTCAACATATAAAATCAATGTATTTTGACATCTAGAGCAGTCAGCTAGACAAATTGGCGGACGGGTAGAAAAATGGACGAACGGGCAAACGAAGCACTATCTATATGGTGGTCATTACTGAAAGCCTTCTAATTGAGGGCTGCAATACCAGATAGGCCTATTGTTTTGGAAATGATTATTGTATAACATTAATTCGTCTTTGAAAAAGAATAAATTTTATCTACTATATATAGACCTAGTGACGTTTTTTCGGACAAACACTAGTGCTTCGTCGGTGTAAATCTAAAACGTCACAAACTCAACTTTATTGAAGCTGTAGTTACGGGATTTTATAACAACACCTACGATTTATCCATATTTAACCGAAAACCCATTCTATTGTTAGGACAAAAGTCATTGCAATTCGAACAGCCATTGAAAATGTTCACGGTATCATAAATAAACCGTACAAGTCCCCTTCAAAAAACGTTAACTACGATTTTAACATCGCAAAAAAACTTCTACTCCAAGAATTGTAATACCAACTTCAGAATCAGTCAGAGAAATAAAATAACAAAACTGACAATAGCCTCCAAGTGTCTCTCCGATTCGTCCATATTGTTTTGGGCGGATAAACACGTGCAAATCGTTGTGTACATGCTCAAACTACAAAAACTGGTTTTTAAACGCGCATTTAAACATGAAGTATCTGTACCTTGTGTTCATGAAAAATGTTCCTCGCTTTGTCCGAGTTCACCACCAGTGACATGGGCGGGGGTCGGAGGGGGGACCCCCCTCCCCCCCCTGGAATTGGCCAAAAATTGAATTTTGACTATGTAAAGTTAGTGTAATATTACATATTTACTATATTTTAAGCCATAATTTGGGCTTGGACCCCCCCTGGAAAAAATTTGGGCTTGGACCCCCCCCCCCCCCCCCCCCCCTGGAAAAAAAATCCTGGATCCGCCCTTGAGTGACAACGACTGCACTATATCGATATACCTTAGACCATTCCGTCATAAACCACGTGTGTCCACAGTCTGACTCGGTACACGTGTCCGTGGTTTCCGGTTTTTCGTCGTCCACACAATTATCGTCTGACGTCACAACTTGCTGGTCCCCGATCTTCTTCATACAAACAATATGGCGGGTCTTCACTCCTTCACCACAGGACTGGGAACACTTTGGAAAAAGGAGAACAGGAATGAAATATGAAATGCGCTGCTACATTTATAATTTAATTAGATTTAGTTTACATTGTCGTTGTAAATAGGAATGGATAAGCTGTTCGTTTGTGAATTTGATGTCCATCAGGGGCGTAGGTGCCTATATAGCCTATTCGAGTAGGGTACGCAGCTGAATCTACATCATTTTGACTCCCATTTTTTTAGTCAAAAACTGTACTTTCTAATTCAGGAAAGTAAAGCTATACATCTCCAATTTTATGCTGAAATAATGTATTTTCGTTGGCCAAGAAAGCTCTAGATAGGCCCCAAATTGCAACATTTTATTTTCATTTTTTTTTTTCAGGAAATCATGCCCCCGACCCCTTAGAATTTTCGTTGAATGCACATCATTTATAGGCCAGCTGCGCTCCTGTCCATGGATTCATTGATAACGTAGGTCAGCATCTTGATTTTTTAAAATTCGTTCGGATATGCAGTCAAGATAATGGTTGTACAAATGTAGGCTATATTTGTTCTTGAAAGTGTTCAATATTTTTTTGTAAACGAATAATAATCGATGTTCTTGAAACGTTCTAAAATACTTTATACTTATATACCTTGCTCCAGGGTCCTGCAAACCACCTTCCTCCGCACGTGACACCCTGACGACACGTCTCACGTTCACGCGGTCTGTCCGATATGTCACATTGACTATCTGGTAACACGTACCCAGTGTCTGTAGCGCAGTGGACAGCACGGGTAACGAACCCAGAATCACAGTTGTTCAAACACTGAAATGAGAGTTGGTCATATTGATCAATACTAGCAATTTTACCCGTCTCGAAATTTGACCTTTGACCTCGATGACCTTGACGACCTTGACCTATCCGGGGCTGCCCTCCACCTAATCCCGTCCCGTAACCCGTAAGCAATCCCGTCCCGTAACCCGTAAAAACGATACCCTTAACCCGTAAAAACATAAATTTGACCTTTGACCTCGATGACCTTGACCTTTCAAAAAATGAACCCCTCAAGCTAATATCCGGGGCCGCCCTCCACCTTCCCTCCAAGTTTAGTGAAGATCGGCCCAAGGACCTGGGAGGAGTAGGGGAACAAACGGACAAACAGACAAACGGACAAACGTTGCTCAAATTATAGTATGATAATATAACATGCAACACAAAGTTCGATATCCCCTATTACGACGGTTACGCTATCGGTGACAGCGTTGATTCCGGTGGATATTACAAACACATATAAACATATAAAAATCCTTATTTCTTCAACACTGTAAGAGTTAGGAAAACTTATGTAGACTCAAATTAGACTTAATTTCATTCATATCGATGGTTCAAAGCTTGTACTTATCAAAAGTATAAATTTCTTATCATATATTGAAATAATACTTATTTAACTTGGCAGGTCTTTAAACATTTTGAAAGGATACTAGTCAACTAGTAAAACATAATTATGAGCAAAATATATTTAAACATTATTGCCTTATTACATTTAAACTAGTTATTAACTTACATTTCCGCTCCATTTTGAATGATACCAGTGACGTGAACACGACCCCATGTCACATGACTCCTCAATAACTGGTTTTGATTGGTCACAATTTTCGTCGTCAACAACGCCACCTAGTTCGTTCACACAATCGGCTTCACGCACCTTGGTACCCTCACCACATGGCGTAGAACACTGTAAAAGATTATATTCAATGATTGTGTGTTATTTTTTTCTCAAAATGAAAGTCGGAGAAACAGATAAAGTATAGATCTATATTTTCATAAGTTTAGATACAAAGCTTTAAGGCTTCATATTAAGGAAAACAAATTCTGTGCGAGTTTTATAATGCATACGTATGGATTGGTACAAAAAATCTTTGAAATCCGTTTTTGTATGCGTAGTAGGCATACTACCAATATATATACTGTGATTTTATACATGAAAATATCTCTGTTCATATTTATCACATTGATTGTGCCGACACGATTACCTGTACATGAAAACAGAATAAAATGATAATGTCCTTATTGGGCGATACGACATACCTCTGTCCAATCTCCTATTTTCCACGTATAACAATTTACACTCAAGCATACGCGGGTGGTATCCGGTTTCGAACTCAGACAAAAATCGTCGGTCAAAGGCCGGGACTCAGTGGCGGATATCCGCTGTTGACACGTGACAGTCCTCGTCATTTGACCTTGACCGCACGTTCTGCTGCAGTCGGACCACGGTCCTTCTATCCACCTGGTAAAATGAGTTAATTTGATTACTTGATTGGCATTGTTAACAACACGTATCAAAGGCTATAATATTTTTAGAAGTACTACCTAGAACGTTTGAAAATATGTTCCTACTACTTATGTGAAGCGTTGTACTTAAAAATGGGACTTTTCATACTATAAAGATTACTGTAAACCCATCTTCACCTTCGCAAGCCAAGAGATCTACCTCTACTTTGTTCCTTGCGGACGTAAGGAACAAAGTGGAGATAGAACCATTGGCTTGCAAAGATGACATTTCTCGTGCTTTAGAAAAAGCCTTCAACAGCTTGTCATTGCCATTATGCACAGTCAAATGTTCAAGTGTAGGCCTACGTTATTAATCTTACTTTGGTGTGCATGCTTCTATGTTGCATACTCTGTACTCTAGTTCTGGCTTGATGGTGTTCAAACAATGTGAGTCGTCCACAGCAATTTGGGATGTTGTATTCACGCAAGTAAATACTGTTTCTTGCATTCCTATTGAGTATAAAAAATGCATAATTAAATCAATCAAAAAGGGATATTGTCCAGTAATGGATCCAGAAAATGTGTTTCATAAAATAGCATTACACATGACATTTGGGAACAGTATTTCAAGTGTCATTATGTTTTTAAAACCTATCAGGAAAACACATAGATATTCAATTCTTTTGAGATAATCGGTAACAAACGGAAATTGGTTTTAATCATAGATCTATTAAAGATTTTAAGCAAATACTTCTTCAAATAATTGTGTACAATACTCAAATTAACGTTTTGTCCATTAAGTTGGACATGCTATTAAATCAACAAACCTCCTCCACATGGCCTTGTGCACTCGGAATATCCCGTGACTTTCCACGAGTATTTCTCTAAAATGCTGATCACAGGAGGTTCTGTTTTATCATCCAGATTCTCATAAACAATAGCATCTCTGTCGATAACGTTAAAATCTGCATCGTCCGAATCTAACGAATCGTCACTTTCGATAGAAAAGTCAACATCATTCTCTCCACGCGAATACGTCACATCCGTCAAAGCTTGTCGAGAATTTTGTTTGGCTGGTTTACCGATGATGCTTTCTTCCCGTGTTTCAATTGGTCGATAACGGGTGAAATCGCTGCTGAAAATAGGAGCTCTATGTTCAACGTCTTGCTTGCTAGGATATGGCGAAAACACAGGAAAAGATCCTTTCGTATGTGTTTCAATTTTAGATTTGTCAACCGCCGAGACTAAATTTGGATCTTCAAAAGACTGTGAACCTATCTGTGGTTCCCTCAATTCGCCATAGCCGGGTTTAGGATGTCGTGTTACCACGTCTGGATCCTTGTCTCTGTTGTTATTGTATATGTATGGATTGTACGGTGGTATTTGGTATGAATAGTACACACCCGGACTTCTGTCATGGTATAGTAACTAAAACAGACAAAACAAAAAATAGTAACTCTCTAAAATGTTTGAATATTGAAATCAAAATACTTATCATAGATGGTGTTTTAGATAATGCGAAGGCAATCGAATAAAACCCCGATTCTTATTTAATTATCATCAATTAAAATCTGCTCAGAGGAATTGGTACTGGTACTCTACTACAATGTATAACACACCAGGGATAGATATGCATTTCTCCTGTAAAATGATATCAGTATCAAGGCAGTATACGGTCATTTAAAGGGAAATTAGCTACATCTACCGTTCACGCTATTCCGTGGACGCCATTTGGAATGACTGCACAAGTCTACCGGAGAACTTACAACACAGTGAACATTGCTACCTGGTAGACTACCTTTTGGAAAGATTTGTCAGAGATACAAGTATTTTATGTTCTTATCAAAGTATTAAGCATACACCCGTTGTATTCAAATATTAAAGAATTTAGCAAATTGAAGAGTTAGTATCAATAGAAAAATATATGACACCAGTACAATAAGTTCCATGGGTACTGGTCCTGGAGCCCTGATACATTCTCCCGGACACTCATGGTCCCCTCGTGAATACAGGACTGGTGATCCTTCAACAGTGTACATCCCCGGCTTATATCTACGGAGGGGACACGGGGTTAATGTGTTAAACAATTAAGGATAAAATCAGCTCGGTACCTGTATTATTAACTCGCTAGGTACTGGTCCTGGTGCCCTTACACATTCTCCCGGACACTCATAGTCCCCTCGTGAATACAGGACCGGTGATCCTTCAATCGTGTACATCCCCGGCTTATCAATCATCCATTGACCATTCAGTATGTAGTCACCGTCAACGGTCTTGATTGCTAGAAAATAAATAAAGATAAACTTACCATATTAATGACTTGTTGATTAGTTAACATTTTAAATCATTCCATCCGTCTTTAGACATTAAAGATACATATTTACTGTTACTTACTTATTTTCGGGGCAATTTGCTGTAAAAATAACTGTACATAATAAAAATATGACATTTAGTTTTTCTCTAAGCCAAATATCAGCTCTGTCTGATCTGCATTGGCTTAGATTACGACGGATATAAAACCCCATATCACATCATTTCGTAAACACTATCAACCCACTTTGAATATTTTACATACTTTTACACCGCTGCATGATTATCGATTAATGTCATTTACTGTATGAATCTTGTATTCTGTCTTATAAAGTCTTTAAATGGTGCGACAACATGCTAAAAGTCAACTTCTGTGGATCATAATGGATTTAGGCCTGGGGATACTAATGTCCCTTTAAACGAAACGGAAATTACGAAGATACTCAGGTTTTAAATATCTGGATATTCTCGGCAACCACCGTTGCCATTCTCCCCGTACAGTGATCGTTCGTTGATCTTCACATATCATCTCTGCAAGGGGCTACCTCCGGGAAGAGTCCACGAATCGTGGTCTACCTTAGGATAACGTCTTTAGTAACTTTGTAAATGTTTCATTTCTTGTATCATACATTAGAGAAAGAAATATTATTCTGTTTGTATCAGAAGTGCTCTCAAAATTTTAGTATTGATCTATTTATGGGACTATTTTCATATTCTTCCTAATAAAAATGGGACTATTTTCATAATTTTACGCTCTCATAACAGAGGCGAAGTGAAAGAGCCTCTGTGGAAGAGAATGCATCGTTGCCTCGGATGACGCCGATGATGCTTTTGTATCTAATGATGGATTGAATACCTTAATAGAAATTTCTAACGCACTAATCATGAACAGCATACATGTATATAGATTTACTGCACTAAATGATGAATACCATCTTCATGAGCCAAGATCTGAAAAGGGGTCTTTAAGGTTTTGGTATTACCATATTTTTTAGATGTTGTTCCTTTGTGCATTCTTCTAAGGAGTAATGCTTAATACCTTTAAGCTACTCAATGTTAATAATTAGCTATTAAAGAATAGCATGGATCTTGATCAGACTGTGCACTTGCACATGCTGATCTGGATCCATGCTGGTCTTTAAATCCATAAGGGCCCCTTTCCGTATCCTGACTCCTATTTATATAGGCTATTTATATAATGGCTCATGTGCCCTGTTTGTACGCCAGGACGTTGATTTATAGACCCCCATTTGTTCGGTTTAGAATTACAGACATGAACAGACAAATTAACAAAAACTAGCAATATTTTGTGGGTATGTTTGGTTCAAATTAATTTATCATTTCAAATGTATTCAGTTACCTGTTACACTATTTATATATTTGTAGCCTATCATTGCTGCTGCCTGTGTTGCTGATATTGCTCTAAAATAGACATATGGCCCAGTTACGATATTGTGGTACGTGTTCACAAATGTAAACAATTTTAGGGAAACATACTTAATTTTTAAAACAATTTTGCATGCGTTGGTACGTATCTTGCTGGTTTGAAACAACTGCAAAATTAGAACCATCACACGAAAAAACGCAATATAGTGGAGCTCGATATTGTGTCGATAAAATGTCAACGTGAACCATGATTTGCTATGATATATGGCAAGTAATTTATTGACCAGTCCTCCCTACCTAAATGATTGGCACTGCGGTCCGCTTCTGTGATATTTACGTTACATGCCCCTGCAGGTATCCGGACTACAGGATTATACCCCACACTCATCACCGTGATGCCTAGAATACCCCTGACGGTCTCACACCCGTTACCTTCCGTACAGGACGTGCATACTGAACGTTGGCTGTTAGCTGGTCCAACAAACTGAAAAATGAATAATAAATACACAAATAAATAAATAAAAGGCCTACATTATTCAACACACACCAGTGAGAGTAGTAACTATTGAATTATATCTTAGACTTATTACTGTGTTGCCTAAAATACCCCGCTCTGTCTCACATCCGTTACCTTCCGAACAAGGCGTACATACTGACCGTTGGCTAGAAGTTGGGACAATCACCTGAAAAATATCATTATATCGTCGCTTTTCTACAAAAATCTCGTAACTGAAGCTAACAAACTGTAGTTACGAGGTTTTTGTAGAAAAGAGACGTTGTGTGGAATTATATCCGCCGTTCATCACCGTGATTCCTATAATACCCCAAACACTGAGTACAGATTGGCCGCTTGCTAGAAGAATGGACAATTACCTGAAGAAAATCATATTATAGTCTGTTTGGGTAAATGGCTAATTATCAGGAGTAAATGTTATTATATGAAATTACGAGTTTGAGTGATTGAAACAAATATACTCATCAAAAAAAGTTAAGGACCACATATTCAAAATAATATATTATACGATTTTTTCAATAAATTTATTCATGAATTAATGTATAATTAAGAGTAATCTTTCCTTCATAAAAAATCATCGGTATATTGTAAAAATTGCAGAAACTAAAGTTGTAAGAGAAATTGACATTGCACTACCCCTCAAAATGCCTGATTTTACATGTAGTGGGTGGGGTAGCATTTTATAGAAAAGGTCATTGTTTCTTAAAATTTTCCTCTGAATATTCAGGTACATAACCTGTGTGACCATCTTATGCGTCTATCACTTCAATGCAATGTGAACAGACGCTTGAAATCAACTTCCGGTTCCCACATAAAGGGATCTAAACAATGCATCTATCGGGACCAATTTACAAGCTTCCGATATGGCTGTGTGGACATTATGGCAAGGAATTCTTCTGTGATGACAGTCCCACACACGTTTGATGAATTTCATGTAAGAAAAGCTTGTTAACTTTTCGGTTAGTTGGGTTTTTCCTTCTTGAGAACAAAGCTCGACGTGTGAAGACGAGCATTATCGTGCATCAAATTACACCAGAGACCAACTGTACAAGCTGTCTATGTTCAAACAGCAAAAAGCACATCTGAGCTCCTAAATTATGCGCATGGAAGCTTCCTGTGAGCCCCACTTCAGCCACACAGACCGGACGATTTAACATTGACTTTCAACGTCCAAAATGCAACTTTCACCTTGCAGATTTGAGGTCTATTTTGTGGAGTGCGAGCTGTCAAAATTGTGACAGAATGCCAAAGTCGAAAAAGTCTTAATGTTTCTTTAGAAAAATTGGTGTTTAAAAGATTTTTATGGTGTAAAAGATGATAAGTGAAATGGACCATTTGTGCTTGGGTGGGGTGGGTATGTTAAGATGGTTCTATGGAACTTGGCATCAATCCTTACAGATCGCAGACCGGTGATCGATAGAGAGATGAGGTTCTCCTTAGATAATCTTATCCATTCGGTGGCGCTATTGTTTCTAAATTCATTTAAGGGGACGCTAACGACCGTTCACACATGGTAAGAATTGCACCTGATTCTTTTTAGAGAGATAAAAATGCAAGTTATGCTATGGACAGTACACTCTCCTCTTTTTAATCCTATTGCAAATGTGTGGGACCATCATTACAGAAAGGATCTCTACTCAAAATGTTCAATAAGTGATGCTGGAAGCTCTCATACGGGCGATGTTAGAGGCATAGTGTAAATCCCTCATACAGGGTACCAGCAGTTAATTTATAAGCTCTACTTTTTTCGGCTTTAGTTAACAGAGGTTCAAGATAGTCAATCTAGCCATACGTGTGATTTTTGAAAAGAAAATCCTGGGGAAAGGGGCTTTTTCTGAAAGTTGTCATCCCGCCCACTACATGCAAAAACAAGCATTTTAAAGGGTAGTGTTATGTCTTTTCCCCCACAGTTTTTTACTTCGGCTAATTTTCCAATCTAATGACCAACTGATTATGAAGATAGGGTACTAGTTATCTTGCAACAAATTATAAATAGATTCATATAAGGTATCACAAAATATCGCACTTTGAATGAGTGGTCCTTAACTTTTTTTGAGGAGTATAATTAATGTCTGTCACATAGATTAGAATATTAGGCTGGTCCTAATTTAAAGGTATGGTAGATGACAAAACAAATTTTATACTGTAAACATTAAACTTTTGTTTAGTAAGAAAACACCGAAACTCTTGTTCAGTAGAAAAACACCAATGAAGGAAAAGGAATTATGCTGATTATCAGGCTTCCATGCTTCCTACAGGCCCGTAGGAAGCAATTTCATATGGGGGGGGGGGGGGGGCTAAAGCCCAATCTCCGAGCAGAGTTGTCGTTCGTTACTCTCACATACATCTCTGCAACGGCCTGGGCGTATGAATGACAAGAATCTTGTCAAACCGAGGAAAACGTGTATTATTACTGTTTAACTGTTTCATGTGTAACATAATAAAGTAGACAAAAAATTGATGATTCTGGTTACATTTGAAAGGCACTATAACTGATGAAATAACCCATATACAATGGAACTATTTTCTCAAGCCTCCTTACCAATGGCAGGAATTTTGTGCTAAAAATAGACTAAGTTTAATGTTTTGTTTTGATAAATCGTCGGTGTTGTTATATAATATCGTATCTACGGCTTGAATCAAGTCGTAGTTGCGAGATTTTATAACAACACTTACGAAATACTATTGTTTGTCCGAAATACGTCACGGTTAGCTGGATAAAATCGTTCCCTATCAGAATGAAACGTACAGAAAATTTGAATGTATGACATCAATATAAAAAAAAAATAAATCATTTTCGTTGGAAAATGATATTAAATTTTAAGCAACGTGAAGTATGACATATTTTGGACTTTGGAAAAGAAAAATTATTTGTTATTGCCGTTTTGATGTGATAGAAAGTGACGTAATCTAGCAGATGATGACGCAATACTCTCTGAGGCAACTACAGAGGTGAATGTAATGAATGAACCGTGTGCGAGAGAGTGGCTAAAGCCCTTGTCCTGAATATTGGGGGGGGGGGGGGGGTAATTTGGATTTTCCAAATATTTTCAGTGTAAAATTAAGAAAATTTGGCATTTTTGGCCAACATGCCAACATTGGGGGGGCTTAGCCCCCCCTAGCCTCCCCTGTTCCTACGGGCCTGTCCTATATAGGACAGACACCAAACCAAAAGCCAGCTTGGAAAAAAGGTTAACCCGACGGTCATTAACAATCTGCATAACTTCCTACTGGTCCAAATTCAAAGATGTTACTTACGACAGTTTCAAATGAATGAAACTTTTCATTTCTGGTCTTTCTTGGTAGAAAACATGGAAATGAAGAAATAAAGTTTGATTTTATCAAACAAATATAGTTTCGGACAAACAATAGTATTTCGTCGGCTTTATTCATTGTGTGGGAATGGTGTAACGTAGTGCCAATGTTCACAAAAATTTTGAGCATTCCTTATTATAAATAGCTCATTGGAAATAATAAAAAACATGTCTCTAATTTATGTCGACAAATGCTTATCTGACATGTAGATACTTCGCACAATTTATCTTTATTTTGTTTGCAAATTATCATAACTTCAGCTTCCTATGCTGTAGTGGTGTTATTAAACCCTGCCTGAAAAACCCGAAAGCTTTGCAAACAATAAAACGTTAACAATAATGGGAAAATTTAAATGTAAAAGCAAGGAAATAATTGGTCGTAAGAGAAGTAGTTACATAAAATTGCACAACAGGCTGAAGAGTATCCGTACTTTTTGTACATCCATTCATGTTTTTGTTATATGGCATGCAAAAAATATCATTATTTTCATGTTCTTGAAGGTTGTGTTTATCAGCATTTGACTTGACAGACACTTAAGTGTCAAGACATTGAATCATGTTGAATACATATAGGATTTGGGGAAATTTTCGTACTAAAAATCGCCTGGTATATCTAGTCTGATGAAAACGTCAAATCTGGTCAGATTTAGCGGATGCAAAACCAATCTTGTTTTTCTTAACCTTTTTACTTTTGACGAGGTAGCAGGGTGCAAGAAAATACAGTAAAGAAATTTGGCATACGACGGAAGATGTCGAACCAGGTTAGACACCACGTTATGTGGTATGACACAATGAATAAATGAAAATATTTATGTTTCGTAATTTTTTATCATAATTCCTGTAAGACATTGAATGCGGCATGTGAAAATATCTATTTGAAATATCGTTTGGGAAATCGTCATAGGCTAAAGAGAAAGGTG
This sequence comes from Fragum sueziense, assembly GCA_963680895.1. Taxonomy (NCBI): domain Eukaryota; kingdom Metazoa; phylum Mollusca; class Bivalvia; order Cardiida; family Cardiidae; genus Fragum; species Fragum sueziense. Next base: position 25,925,911 of record OY804598.1, read on the forward strand.
TCGGACCAAGTAAGACTGCGTGGATAGCGCAGGCTGACCCGGTGCGACACTTAGGCCTGCGACACCATCGTCCTTTGAATAAGATACTTTCTTGTATATCATGGACTATGACAAATAAATGAAAATATTTATGTTTTGTTAACCATTTCCCAAACGTCAAAAATTTAGGGCTGTCCAATTTGAAAGCTGCTGCAGACGATAAAATGGGTGTTTGTAAAGATACAATTTGTGTATAATATGGCACGGAAAATATTGAGACAAAAGGAGAAACTGCTGGTTATCAGCAGTTTCTTCTTTTGCCTCAATGTTTTCCCAAGCCTTTTCTATAAAAGACGTCAAAACCAGGTCTTGTTTGGGAAAGGGTTAAGCTATAGTTTTTATCACCATCATGCATGCCAGACTCTCAAGTGTCAAGACATTGAATGCAGGGTGTGGGAAATAGCGCAGTGGGAGCAATTTGTCAACTGACAATATTTATCCTAGCTTTTGGTATATGAGCACGTAATGTTTTAATTGTATGAACCAGAACAGCTTTTAGGATGCCTGTAGACGTTTGTGTCGGATTGAAAATAATATGAAAAAGGGTACAAGAAGGCCTACAAATCGACGGCCGATAAGATGAACCATAACAATTTTTGAACGGTCCCTTCACGGCACTTTTGCATATAGTTATCGTTTGGTTTTTTTATTACTATTATTATCATATTTTTATATATTTTATATTATTTTTTTTTCCTGCCTTTTGACGCAAAGTTTGAAAAATATAAAAGAAAAGGGAAAAATGCTGATTTCCATCATTTTCCCTTTCCTCAAAATTTTCCGTCAAATCAAAGATTGACTGATAGTCGGATTATTTTTGCCGTCTGCAACACAAATGCATTTGGACAGATCGAAACTTTGCCTCAGACGAGCTATGACAGGAGTCTTAAATCAGGAGTGGTATTCAACAACTAATGTAATTCCCATTATGGCTGTAAAATTACACAACAATCCACCCGATTGGTCGAGACATACGTCTCTCGTCCAATCGAATGGATTGTAATGTAATTCAGAATAAGACAAAATATATCCATTATGTTGGATAAAGACAATATTGTAGTGCATTTTTATGTAGACGCCCAAGGTAGGCTCATAACAGAATAAGCAAGACAAACGTTTGTCGAAAAAGAACATTTTTAATAAAAAACACAAGATAATGCGCAAAAATAAATGATGGGCGATTTAGATAGCGGTACAGGTCCAAATTTATTTCCGTGGGAAGAAAGTGAAAGCATTAGATAGCGATGCCGTAACTGACAAAGTTTATTAATCGCAAATGCGCAATATGTAGAATTGTGCATTCATGATCCCTGCAAATCTACATTTAACCCTTAACAGTTTATAGAACTTTAGACATATTAAAATTCATAATTTAATTGAATCCGTCACAGAAAAGCATATGATCACAATTCCCTTTCAGTGTTTTTCTTGTTTTTCTTTTTTTTTCTTAATTTTCCTCATTTAAAATTGTTCCATGAATCGAATCGTCGGCTACGTCCTTAAATGCCGTAACTACAGCTTATTCAAGCTGTAGTTACAACATTTTCGGACGTGGCCAACGGAATGTTACAAGGATGAAATGAAGGAAAGGAATTTCATCAAGATATTACTACGTCCGGTTATTTATAAATAGATGCACTCTAACAAGTTGTGAATGACTTCATCAAGATAGTAGACGAAATATCAGCCGCTCTTCTGCTTCAAAGCACGTGCGATACTTGTAACTTCCGGTGCGCGTGCATTTCAATCGCAATAATCTGCATAATTAGAAACACTCTCGAAAAATATCTGTTCGTTTGTGATAAGCATCGTTACAAAATACATTGATGCACTTTCACTTTCAAGAAATGGGAAATGTTTTTCGGACTTTGTAGTTGTTTTACTTCGCTCTTGAATTTCTTTTCGGAATTAAGGACAGATCCTCCAATTGTTACTGCGCAACTTACTGCGCATATCCTAAATAACGAAATAAAGCTGTTTCAGTAATTGGCCTTTTTCAACAAATGTATTTCTTACATTTATTTAATGTTTGGTTGATAAAAGACGAGACCCTTTTCAGTTATTTCAATTTTCTCTGTTTGGTCAATTAAAGTGTAATAGTACTCGGATGATACTTTTCGCTTTCTGTTACGCGTTCAAAATGTGGCGTTAGCGATAGGAAACGGAGCAACAAAATCAACGTGGTGTCTTTATGAGATAGTCCGCTTCAGATGGACACAAAAGATGACACGTTTTATTATCTAAAGCTGGTAATAAGGAAGAAAATGGATAAAAGTAGTGAAACAATTTCGGACAGAGCTGTAAAAAGTAAACCAAATTTTACTTATAACTAAGAAAAACGCTTGGTTTGATATATTTTTCTTTTTTTGTTTTTGTAGGTATGACCAAGCACTATGTCTATACCAAAAAAGAAAAAAATTCTTACCGCTGGAATATTTTTATTATCAGAAACGTTGCGAAAAAAGAGCAATTTCAGTTACTTTTGAAAGAATGTTTTACTAAAAATTTCAAAATCATCACTAAATTTTCCCAAATTGATACTCATTTAGACAGAATAAAACATATTGAACACAATAAAGACTTATTTATGCAATCCTAGTCATTTCGAACACTTTTTTGTGGGTATTTAAGTGACACCTCATTTTTGCAATTTTAGACAAGAGTAGTCTCCCTTGAAATTCAATAACTTTTTAATTCGCTTGGTGACCTATAGTTTTTAAGTCATTTTTTTACTTCTCATATATCTAAATATCAGTATAGAAAAAATGAAAAAATTCTTACCGTGGGAAATAAATGGAGGATCTGTCCTTAACACAGCTTCGTTCTTTTGAATTGCTCTTCACTTTTGCTGAATTATTTGATTATGAAATCACATTCCTTTTCCTATTAATAAATAAAATCTAGGTTGAACGTTGTTTAGGGGTTGTCGGGTGGTCAAACGCGTTTTGTTTTTCTTTATCTGTTTTATAAAACCACAGGAAACATTTTTTTAATTGGAAAGGGTATGCCTTCTTCCTCATTGCAATCTTCATTAAATGCTTAAATATCGCTCAGAATTAATCAGAACTGACTTTGACCAATCAAACCCTATTCGTTTATAACATGAATTCCAGAAGGCCCATTTTTGCATGATGAGTGAATTTGCATATTGTTACTTAATTTGTCGGGTAGGTCTAATCATCAAAATATGAAACTAACGATGCTTCAAACGGTTTAATACGTTAAAACGCGGTTGGTAGCACTTAGCAAAAATGTTAAACAGGATTTATAATTGCCGCTGCATGCAATCGACTGCGCATATTTGTTAAGATGTTAATTTTATTCATAATTGCTGTCAAAACGTGTAAAGATTTGAGCCAGGATCTGGAAAAATGTCCTTTTCGGTTCTTGAGCCCAACATGGTTCCTGATCAGACTGCGTGTACACGCAGTCTGATCAGGTACCATGTTGTGCTCTAATAACGTCTTCAATGCCTATATAGCATTTGTAATAGAGCAGCATGGATCCCGGTCATACTTCTTTTGGGCACAGACTGATCTGGAAACATGGCTATCAAAAATGCTATAGGCCAAAGGAACCTATTTCCAGATCCCAGCTCATTTGTTTTATTTTAATCGTTTTAATCCCATGTACTGCCGAGTGATGTCTGTCTGAATATTAAGCCCTGACATTCTCAGACAACATGAACACGTGTCCCTGTCCATCTTTTTCGAGGATGCTGGAACATTCGCCGCTGTATGCCAGTGGTCAAAGATTATAATTGTGACCCGTCACCCTAGAAGGGAACTTATAGGTAGTGTGAAAAATATCGACCCTAGTCAGTCTGCGCAGTCCGCGCAGCCAGACTAGGACCGACACTTTTCACTTTTATTTATTTTTCTAAATCCGGAAAGTTTTCTCTATCTTATTGTATGTTCATTTTTCTGCATACTAGATGTGATTGACCTGTGATGGGTCTGATAAGTTTGTCAAAATTTGGATTTTTGGAGTTCGGATAAGGTCTCTTTCAGCGAAACGGGTCAAAATTATACTATTTTCAGAGCTACCGATAAAAGGGGTTTTGACTTTTTAAAATATATTGATTTATTCATTGTTTACAAAACCGCATGTTGTGGGTACGCATTGGAATTGTCTCTGTGAGACAATTGAAATGAATACCCATAATATAGGGTTTGTATTTGAAATAGCAATTTTGTACCCTCTTATCTGTTGCTCTGATGTTTTGATGTCATTTACCCTATACCAAACGATGACAATTAAACTGGTCCAGTTTGGAGGGAGTAATTAGAGATTATGAAAACAGTGTTACCATCTTTTATATACATACACTATATTCTGGAATTCGAACATAATAGAATAAAATGGTTGTACTTTGTTTTATTTATTCTTTCCTCTGAATGTTACACAAAGCTCTTTTGGTTGCTGGGGTAAAACCATGTCTCATTTAGGAAAGGACTTAACAACACAATTGTTGTTAAATTTTGTAATAATTATGTCTCTTTGAACGTAATAAGTACAAAATTATGTGGGGACGCCTGTGCGTCCCGGAAGTAATTATATTTTAAATGATTCGACATTCTTGTGGTTACTTTTCTAATATGTTTTCCGGAATATGCAGGCGCCGATGATATCAAAAGCAATCGACTGATGAGTAAGATGCATTGGCTCACTAATGAATGGTAAAATCATGATCTGTGCGGTTGATAAGGTCTAGTGGTCCATTAACCCATTACCAAAACAGCAATAATTTAGACTGTACCAAATTCAAAGATATTGCAGACGACAATACCAAATTAATGAAATTTAAAATGTTTTGATCTTTTTGTCACAAGCAATTTCTTCATTTTCCACAATGTTTTCCAAAGGCTTAAGGTAAATATCTTTTGGGGAGTAAAAAAAGAGTCAATGTGTAGGAATGCGTTAACGTATTCCACCCATTATTCAATACCAAATATTTCGTGTAAATTCGCCTCCATCAGCGGCATTATTCGTGACAGCGGAAATTGTCGAAGGTATCCGGATTTAAAAAAAAAAATCACCAAATTAAAAAAGGTTGAGCGAATTGTTTGGTATCTAATGATAAAGGACGTAGGCCTAATTTTACTATTACCTTAACATATAACCTCAAATTTGAAATTAAAAACTTCGAGATACATGTAGGCCTACATGCATTTGAAAGAACTGGAATTTTATAATCAAATCAAAGTTTGTTAGTTCTAAAATATATCTTACATGTGGAATTAGAATGCTTTAGATAGTTGAAAATACAATAAGCCATTTTCAAGAATTTGCCATTTCTTAACACGAATACTAAGGTCTACTTTTCTGAACCCTAATCCGTATCCTACCCTGTGGGTTTTAACGACCCAACAGGATAAAAATATAAGAAATCCTTTAGGAATATACACTAATGTATAATAAGAGAGCTGTTATTTAACATATTCCTTTTTTTTCACCACATATTTTACATGATGTGTTTCTATATTTAGAGTGGTTTAGCAGCAATTGTTTTTTCCCCTCTGTTACAGCTTTCTATCAATCGGTCTGTCTGTGGTTTGGTTTGTGAAAAGTTTTAACATGTATACATGTCTACTACTAACAGTAGCCGTGCATTAAGTTAGAAAACCCATAATTAGCACTAAAGAGCCAGCGGCGAAATTTGAAAAATGTCACCAATTCCAAATATAAACATTTTGTACGATTCAGAATTTTGAATTCATGCATACTTATGGAAATATTTGACAAAAATGTTCAAAATTACACCCCTTGCATATGAATATAGAGTAAAATGATATCTGTAAATTATTTTCTTCTTGAAGCATAATCTTGAAATCCGGCACGGTGAATCAACTTATGTGAAGTGTATTTACAAGTGTGTGTAATTTGATGCATTTCGTATGGCTAGAAAGTGGTGTTTTTCATTATGGATCTTCTACCTTAATTTAAGGTAGAATATCCGTAATGTGGTCATTTTTAGATTCATTTAACATCGTATTTTTTCGAGCGGCATCGTTACGCATCGGAATTTATTCGGGCGTGGTCGTAAACATTCGGCGGTGGAAAGTTCCACCGCCAAATGTTTTCGACGTCGCCCGAATAATTCCGACGTCGCGCGAATATCATTAGGGTTAGACTACCTAATTGGAAAGGAAAGGTGCAATGGGCTATGTGAACCCTTTCTCAGAGAATACCTGATTTTGAGGCCTCTGATAGACGAGGCTTGGAAAAACATTGAGACAAAAGAATGAAATGCTAATTAATCAACATTTTCCATTTTGTCGCAAAATTTTCTGTGCGATGTTGTACACAAGTCATATTTTTATCAATATCCATTTCTTAATCTGCAGCAGCTATAAAATTGGAACACGCTAAAATTTTGCAGTTTGGAAAAAGGATTGATATAGAATTTCATCTAGGCTCTAGCTTCCAGTGATTCATTGACATCGCCAAATAGATATGGCTTGTGGATATAAATCACGTGCTCCTAACATTTAACCCTTTTCCAAACAAGATCTGGTTTTGACGTCCCCAACAAAAAGCCTTAGAAAAAACATTGAGACAAAAGAAGAAAATGCTGATAATCAGCATTTTCTCCTTTTGTCTCAATACTTTCTATATATTTTTGAGCACAAATCATATATTTATCAACACCCATTTTGTCGTATGAAGCAGCTTTAAAATTGGTCGACCCTAAAATTTCATTGTTTGGGAAGGGATTAAAATGTGATTTGAACCGCACAAACTAGCTAGAATATGGCATTCGCTGGCAGGAATAAGCTGAGTTGTCGTAACATAATACTAGAAAGGTAGATTTATGTGGAATTTCTATACAATTCGCTTTGATTTATATTGAAAAAGAAATCTATCTCCAAAAATATATATAGAAATAACGTAATATCACAGTATCTTGAAAAAAAAAGATGTGTTTTCTTTGAAACTGTAATGTTGATGTGATTTGAAAAGACATTATTGGTTAAGGTAGAATACCCGTAATATGGGCATTTTGAGATTCACAAAAACATCGATTTTTTTTTCGAGCGTCGTCGTTACGTATGCGAACCTATTCGATCGTGGTCGTAAACATTCGGCGGTGGAAAGTTCCACCGCCGAATGTTTTCGATCGCGCCAGAATAATTCCGACGTCGCACGAATCTCATTAGGGGTAGACTACCTTAAGCTTGATTATCACAGACTCGAACTGTCTAAGCTATTATGCATTTGTCAAACTTCTAAAAAATAATGTTTTACACGTGTCTTAATTGAATAGATACCGAAATGAAAAGTTACTAAAATACTTGCTTATAGTGTTGTTTTTGTGCAATATTTTTCAGAAAAAATATGTCTCAAGCATTTGAATCATGGACTAGTTTGTTTATTGTATTTGCAAATTGCTTTAAAAGAGGTTTAGATCTACACTCTTATTTTTGTTGGAATTTAAATGTATGTCCGCGAAATCCCAAATAGCGAAATAAACACTAGCAAAATCGGTCTAGACAAAATAAAAAGTCAGCTTAGACCAATTATGCTTTTTTATTTACCTATTAGCAACGAAGACCTTACAAAAATCAATGTAAAAACTATACTGCTAAACAACGTTACTTAGTAAACAGCATTATTTTCTCTATTTATGTTTAGACCGACAAAATCTAAAACTCGAAAAGTAGGCTGTAAAAATTCGTCTGAAAAACTCGGTGCTTAACCATTTGTCACAAAAAAACTTGATATCTGTCTCTTGCACCATTACGAATTATGCCAGAAAACTATTAGATCCATTCGCGATTATGTTTATCATTGCACAGGGAAAATGCTGTTTTTATTTTCCCTCGTTCGAGAGTGCATTGTGTAAATTATTTTTCTCGCGTACTTGCGAGTGTCTTATTCTTTCCACATCTAAAACAATTGCTGTGTGCTCTATTATCGAGTGCTTGATAAGGAAAAAGAGCAATTCGACAAAGGGGATATAACTTCCTAAGTGCCCGACATCGCGCGAATCGCACAATTGCAAAGATAATTACGTGCACCGTATATTCGAACCCGCACAAGACGATTGTGAGTTCATACACTTCTATTATAGGCTACACTTTATATACCTCACGAGAAATGACCTGGCACAGCAGCCCATGCTAATCGAATGGAATGCTCTGCCAGGTCAATTTTCCTCCTCTAAAGTCAACATATTATGGTACATGTGTACAAATTGTAAGAATCAGAGGCGCGTTCTTTAGAGCGAGATTTTGTAAGATTTCTCAAGATTTTTTGATACAGCGTTTATAAGACCGAGATTATAAGCGAGGTGTTCCAAATGATCCATACTTCATACAAATGACGTCATCATGAACTCCGCGGTTTATGAAGCATTGAGCATTCGGAAGAAATCGGATCAATTCTCTCCCATATAGATTCTACAGAATTTACCGAGGTGTTCCGAAAGAGGTATGGAGCAATGGCGGCTCCCAGTGACCGTCTTAAAAATATTGCTCAGAAGAACGCTTTATCCCCAAACATCTTAAGAAATCTCAAGATATCCTAAGAAATCTGGCTCTAAAGAACGCACCACAGGTAAAATGGGGGGAACATCCTTAAATTTCAATACAATTTCGCATGTATTGGTTCGAATCTTGAAGGTGTGAGAAACCTGCAAGTTTCGAACCATCACAATCATGTTAAATTGCAGTAGCTTTGAGTTTGATATTGTTTTGTTTACATGATGCAAATTTTGTAAACATGTGCCATATTATAGGCCTAGCTCATGATAAGTGACCTGACAGAGCATCCATATCGATAAGCTAGAGATGCTCTGTCAGGCCAATTATCGTGAGCTATATCTTGATCAGACTATATCAAGTTTTGCAAAACGCCATCGACTGGTAAATAAAAGAATTCTGCTTGATGGACGATTACAAGTGAATGAGCTCACGGAGCCATTTGTCACCGACAAGAATGAACAAGAACAAGTGCCAGGACTCTATTATATCTATTTGCACTGCTATGCATCATTCGCTTTTTGTTTTGTTTTTATTCTTGTAACCCAGTTAATCCTTTCTTAAACTACCGGTATCCGTCAATTTAACGTCTTTGTGTGGAAAAAACAGACAGGAAAATAAATCCAAACTGAAAGAAAAGAAGGCAATGCTGATTCGTTTTGTCGTTCGCATATCCTTCCAATTTGGTCTGCTGAAAATTTATGCCTATGGTTTGAGAAAGATTTTATCTCAAAATGACCACACGTATTCTACTTTAAAGGCATCTTTTCGCCGCATAATCATAACTGTTGTTTTATTGTAATTTTTGGCTTACAAGTATATATTTTCTATTTTTGGTGACTGGGTTTGCAGTTCCGGACACCGTGTAGTAATATTTTTCTTAATATGGATAAGTGATACGGTACCGAAGACAGTAGGCCTACAAGTCAATATGAGGAGAATATGACATGCGCCGACAACGAACTATAGCCACACTGTTGGGGAACTCGGCCAAAGCGAGGAGCGTTTTTTCGCGATCAATGTATTCCGTCGGTGTTGTTATAAAATATCGTAACTACGGCTTTATCGAAGCCGTAGTTACGAGATTTTATAACAATACCGACAGTTTGTCAATACAAAACGTTAAACCCGGTCTGTTTTTTTTAACAAATTCATTGTCATTAGAAAAAAATCTATTAACCCACATTTAAACGCAAAATATCTATACCTTGTTGTAGCAAAAATTGTTTTAGTCTACCACCAGTGAGCCAGACGGTCTCTAAATAAAGACGATTTGGGCCTCCCACAATCACTTTTAGTTTTTTTATGAATAAAAATTGTCGGTTTGATATATTTCTTATGTAATAAATTCACAAAAAGCGACAGACTGGTAAGCCTCTCAAACTTACTGTCTTTAGCGTTATCTTTAAAGCCAATTACCTACGTATCTTACTACAAACGCTTTTTATAAATTGATAAACGACTTGCGCTTTTTCTTTTTTATATCTTATTTCTCCCTTCCAATTACATCTCGCAGATTGACAAATAAGTTCCCATTGAGTCGTACGTGATTCTAAGATAAATTAAACAAAAAACCCAACAAAAGACGTAGTCTTTTATACGCACAATTATATGACGTACTAAATGGGTCAAAAGTCTAGAAAGAGCGTGCACGCATAAAATATACGCGTCGACGCATAAATTTTATGCGTCGACGCGTATATTTACGCGTCGACGCATAAAATTTATGCGAGCAGTTGAAAATATATGCGTCGACGCGTAAATTTTACGCGAGCAGTAGTAAAAAATGTGAAAGCGAGGCTGGCCAATGGGAGAGGTGGTTACAAACCTTTCCCTTTACACCATAAAATTGATGGAAAAAACGAAGGATCTGATTGGTTAAAAGATAAAATACGCGTCGACGCGTATATTTACGCGAGCAGTTGGAAATTTACGCGTCGACGCATATATTTTCAACTGCTCGCGTAAATTTTATGCGTGCACGCATAAAATATACGCGTCGACGCATAAAATTTACGCGTCGACGCATAAAATTTACGCGTCGACGCGTATATTTTATGCGTGCACGCTCTAAATAGACTTTTGACCCATTTGGTACGCCATACAATTATTGAAGACGAAGCACGATCAACCGTCCGTAGGCCATATCCCTTGCCTACCGGCAACCCTAACACGTTTCAATTGAAGATAGCATATAACTCATCGGCTATAAAGTGGTAGTTGTATACAAACACTTTACGCCTTGTTGTTGATAAATGGCCCAACACAAACACTTCCTCTTTTGGGAATAAAATAATTAGGACATTATTTTGCTCGTATAGCTTACGATAAATGGTTTGGTAAATGTTAAAACTATGTATTTGGTTTTTAGTGTTTGTATACAACTCTACTTTTATGACCGATGAGTTATACTTGTTTTTTAAGTTGGTACATGAACTATAGTGGCACCATCAACATTGAGACTCAAATGCACTTTTAACTATTGACTATCCTGCGTGAGAGGGGTGTTGTGATTACATCTAACGGTAAACGCCTTCTTAAAACCACGACGTTTACATACCTGGTTTACCTGTTCAGTTTGACTCGTCTGTCCAGAGGTCATGGTTTATTTATATTTAGATAATAACATAGATTTATTTTTGATTTCTTATTTTCTTTTAAATAGACGCGTAAAAAATAACTTAGCACCAGCGCTGTTATTCTTTTCAATTCAATCCGTGATGATCCGGTGTACTACGCAAGTACCCATGCACGTCATGTCCCCGCGTTGTTCAGGTGTTAAAATGATTAAGCATGTGCACCTTATATAGCAAATGCTTTGGACAAAAGACTTTAGTCATCGCATCTTCGCTCACCAAGACTGAGATTAACTACCAAATATCATATTGTTCCTGTCGTTTCTGCATTCACAAACAATTTGCATTGACATGTTTTACTAATTAAGTGTAACATTTTGCTGTACGATCAACATTTTAAAGACAACAAACAGATACTAGGGTTATCAATGAAAGGCTCCCCTGTATCTCACAGTCTATTAAAGATTTAATCTAGGGTTTCTGTTGTATTGTTTAATGTGTAACCAGATGACTATGGTGTTAATATTGCAGAAAATCTGGTACAAACTGACAAGATATTGTTTCGTCCTTTTAACCCATTACCAAACGGCAAAATTTAAGGCTGGTCCAAATTCAAAGATCATGCAGACGACAAAAATAAAGTGCATGAAATTGTACATTCTTTGGTAATTTTGTGTAGAAAACATTGTGGTAAATGAAGAAATTGCTTGTCACAAGCAATTTCTTCATTTTCCACAATGTTTTCTAAAGCCATTATCTTGTGGGGAGTCAAAAAGAGTCATTGTGTGGTAATGGGTTAATCCTACAATGTTTATAAAATGTTGTCTATGGCACATATGTGTTGATAAAGAGTGGATTTGTGTACGAATAAAGCTTTGAAAATATTGAGACAAAATATTTTCAAAAAAGCTGATTATCAGCACTTCATGCTGATTATCAGCATTTTCTTTTTTGTCTCAATGTTTTCACAAGACTTCACAATTGACGTCAACATCAGGGCCCGTATTATCAACGATCGTACGAGTTTCAAAATCGCATACGGCGCGGTCGCAGTCTACGAGGTCAATACGAGGGCTCAGTGCAAAACTATTGTAACTACATATTTTTCAGAAATTCACTTTTTTGCATTTTATGAATCTTTAGGAAGGAATATATCGTGTGTTCTGATATTAGGTTTCACTTCGGTATACTTAAAAAGACATTTAGAATTTTAAAAAATATCTTTCCTCTTTAACTTTGAGAATGTCAATAAGTTTTTCCCTCTCCTGTAAAATTTTACAAAATGTAGTTACAATAGTTTTGCACCAAGCCCTCGAATAGTGAAGTCTTGTTTTGGAAAGGGGCTAACTAAATACATGTAGTCACCGGTTGGGACAATTTGCTTGTCCGCATTCAGTGTCGTAATCGTTACGGAAACTATTTATTTCCACTAAACATTTTTCTAATCAGATGTTCTCTCTTCTGAATGTAAAAGACATCTAAAACATCCGCTCAATTTGCCAGATGGTTGAAGACTTGATAACAAAATTACTCTTGATTCATGATTTGAATGAAAGCCATGTATCAGAAAGATCTAGTCGTAAAATCTTTAAGAAACCTAATTCGTGTGCATTCGCTAGCGAATCGGTCAGTGAGACGAATGAACAATGAAACAAGGCAAAGGTCCCTTGGCAGACTTAGGTCTACTACATACATGCATTCTGGTCAAGAATGTAATTAAACTGCGGACGAAATGCTATTTGTTTGTCCGAAATTACGTCACTGTTAACTGGATAAAATTGATCCCTATTTTTGCACGCCCACATTTAAAGGAGATAACGATATGATTTATACTAATAGCATGGGGACAGAAAGAAAATGGCTGGAAAGATCGATCGATTGATTCATTCATTTGATTTTTCAATTGATATTTTGATTTGCGATACACACGGTGGTTAATCATATGACTCGGAATTTAAGAAAATCGTCGATATGTTGGTCAATACTTTACCAATTTGAAATCGGTTTGAAGCAGAGAAGGCAGAAACATACCGGGAACAAGCTGGGTGTGTTGGATTTTTGAAATATCAACTGATAAAAAAGTTATTGAAGATCAACCAAAATTTAGGTTGATCTTCAATAACTTTTTTATCAGTTGATATTTAAAAAAAACATCACGTCCATCTAATGCGTGATGTCTGTCCACCTTCTCTGCTTCAAACCGAATTCAAATCGGTCCCATATTAACAAAGTTATTGAAGATATTCTGAAATTGTTGTATCACGTGAGTATCCACCATGATACAGGACCTGTTATGACGTCTTTACTGGAAAAGGCTTGGACTATCTTTGAGACAAAAGAATGCCGATGGAAATGCCGATAACCGTCATTTTCTGTACTGCACTGCATACAATTACAAATCCTGTTTTCATTAACATCCATTTTTTTTGTCAGAAGCAGCAACCAAATTGGAGAAGTCTAAAACTGTTTGAGAAGGGGTTTAGTGAATGATTTTATAAGCATTTGGCATGGTTATTTCGGTGCGTGGTTAATCGCAAATCAAAATCAGAAATATGGACAAAAACAAATTCATGCACAGAGTAAATAAGCTGGCAGCCAGTTGATTAAAATCGCATTGTTTTACACTAAAATTTGGCTTGATGGCGTAAATTTCTTTGTATCTTTTTTTTAATCAAATATGAATGATTGCCTTACAATACCATGTTTCAAGCTTTCTCTGAAAATTGTGTGTTCAGAAAAAAATTGATGTCTTTCTATAGGTTCTTTTTTTAAATTCATAGGTATAGGCATTTCACAAAAAACATCCATTTATTCATTCATTCAATCATTCAACCATTCGTTCATTCAGGGCGATGAGGATTTCACTTCGTTTCAGTTAATTAAATGATAATTCAAGAAGTAATAATTATATCATTTATTTGATGAAGTTGAAAAATAAACTGTATAAAAATCATAAAGGAATGTTACATACCATAAGAAACGATATCCCCAAAACTGTCCATATTTCATGTAAAAAAGGCATCATTTTCGGGTGGTTTTTGCTATTAAATTCCACACACGATTTCAACTATTCAACAAATTTGTTTATAATAAACAGAAAATTCACGATGAATTAATCTATCGTAAAGAAATTTAGTCTAACACCCTAGGCTCTACCGTTATTTTCCTTCCGTCTATTTTGGTACAGAAGCTTTTTGTACACTACACAAAAGATGTCAAGGATCATTCTAGAGTAAGAATTTCTTGGTCACATTTTCTTTAACAGCCTCCTAAACATTGACACTTTTGACGCGAAAGACGATAAGGGTGTTGGAATAGATTACAACAAGCAATTTCTCCATTCGCACAATGCGTTCTACCCAGAAAGATAAAAAACGGGTTATTTAAACTTTAAAATGCAAGCACCGCTTTTGACGAACGTAGTTACAATTAGTTCGACAAAATACTACCCATAATGCCCACATTAGATAGTTCGATTCGTGATGAAATTTTAAGATAACCAAATTCTGGCAATTTTTTTTGTGATAAACATTGACTTGGTTTACTGTTATGTATAGATAAACCGCCGGTATTGTAAAACCTCGGAACTACGGCTTGAATCAAGTCGTAGTTACGTGATTTTATAACAGCACTCACGAAATACTAATTGTTTGTCCGAAATTACGTCACTGTTTAGGCCTACTTGATATAATTGATCCCTATTCTGACGCTTATTGTATCGTAAATTATTGCATAAATTGAAATAAAAAAAAAATCATGGATCCTTTAACTATTTAGTGCAATATAATATCATTAAGTACTGCATCCGCATTGGGCAAACCCCTTTCCAGAAGACAAACGTTTAAACACTGAGGAGTTGAAGCCAGATGGGGTATAGTTCGGTTAGGGATGACGCATGTTTACGAAATATACATAATAAAAATGCAATCAACGCAATGTCGAACCAATCGAACTACGTGTATAAACTACTGTCACTTTGCATGTGATGGTTGGAGTCTTGCTGGTTTCTCCCACCTGCAAGATTTAAACTAACGCGTGCAAAGTTGTATCGAAAATTAAGAATGTTTAAAAAAATAGGTAAAATTTGTATACTTGTGCCTTAATATATTGACAGGACTAGAACGTGTCAATAAGATAAACTTTCTTTCTCGTCGGGTTGAAACTTTTTAAATTAATATGAAAAAATGATAATCAAAAGGTTTAAACATGGTAAACTCTTTCAAAATATATGTATTGATTTCCGTTTTTAGAAAAAGATGTGGGAAAAACATTGAGACAAAAGAAGAAAGCGTTGGACAGTAATGTAGGTCGAATATCTTGTCGAGATAGGGGGTTTTTTTTTTGGGGGGGGGGCATTTTCTTTCCCTCTCTTTTAAAAAAGGGAATATAGTTTTATGTTGTTATTGTTGTTATAATTAGTGTCGTATTTGCTGAAAAGTTTCGAAACGTCGATCTATGTTTTTATTTCTTTAGAAATGAAACCCATCGAAGGCAGTAGCGGAATTATTGACAGAGCAGAGGGCAAAAACCAGAAGCATTAATTTATTTATCTAACTAGGTTTTCATCACGTCGGTATATAAAAAAATCTGATACTAGAAAATGTATTTGGCTTGGCCTATATCATCCAGACCGAGATAATGGTAATGTAATGCCGTAGAAGTTCAGAGAACAACATGAATGTTGATCAAACTGCGTGAAAGCGCAGGCTGATCTGGATCCATGTTGTTCTCATATGCCATAAAGGCTCCTTTTTAGATGTTAGCTCAATTATCTATCAATGTTTTCATCACTTCGGAATATACAATTGAGCCATGATCTGGAAAAATGTCCCCTTATAGCCTTTGACATAAACATCGATCCGGATCAGCCTTTGTGTAGGCCTACACGTAGTTTGGTCGAGTTCCCTATAGTTTTTTTTAAATAATTTATGACATTTAGCAACTAGAATAGATCCATACAGATCATGATAAGACTGCATTAAAGCATAAGATGGACTGGAAACATGTTAGTCTCAAAATGCTACAAGGATCCTTTTTTCAGATCCTGGCAGGTTGACCCTTTCTCAAGCAAGACCCGAAAAGCTTGGAAAAACAAAAGGATAAATTGCAGATAATCAGCAATTTCTCCTTTTCCCTCAGAAGTACCCATAATTTAAATACAAACTTTCTACTTTTTACCTCAACCATTTTATCGTCTGCAACTCCTTTCAAACCGGACTACCCTAAAATTTTGCTATTTAGGAAAGTGTTAATAAAAGATGATAGTATATTATCAAGACTGACACCATCGTAATGTAATCTTACTTTTCAATTATGCGTTACGTAGTTCTACATGCCTCATTTCATCGAGCCGGGTCATTCGTAAATAACTTAACGTATGACCGAAATAATTGTTTGTATTCGTAGTTAGATCGTGTTCACATCGCATTCAACATTTTTCAGTCATATTACGTTAAAGATCTTCGTTTCCAGGTATACGTTAAGGTAGTCGCTGCGTATCCGAACCTATTTGGGTGCGGTCGTAAACATTCGGCGATGGAAAGTTCAACCGAATCATTCAGACGTCGCCCGAATCTCATTAGGGCTGAACTACCTTAACCCTTTCCCAAACAAGACCTGGTTTTGACGTCCCTCATAGAAAAGCCTTGGGAAAACATTGAAACAAAAGAAGAAACTGCTGATAACCAGCAGTTTCTCCTTTTGTCTCAATATTTTCTCCGCTATATTATACACAATTCTTGTCTTTATCATCATCCATTTTGTCGTCTGCAGCAGCTTTGTAATGGGACCACCCTAAAATTTTGTCGATTGGGAAAGGGTTAAACAGTGCTCTATGTCTCAATTCACGGAATCGAGTCATTCATACATAACTTATAGCCGCAAACAAGATAACGTTTTATTTGGCGAAAATGCGTTTTTCCTTCTAAATGCGTCGCTTTCCCCCAAATTGCACCAATAATGGTGTTCGGTTTGCACAAGTGGATGAACCCGCAACTGTTTGAATTAGCATCTAGTCTACCACACGACTTCGAAAACAGCATTAAGAAAGATAGTTTCGATTTTTTACTATATTTACTTGTAAGCGCTCAACGATCAGCTTTTTTACTAGCACTATTGATGTTTTGCTTACAGTCACATGCACGTTCCGATACACAGGATCGTACGCTTATACGCTGTGAGATGGACAGACGTGAATGGCCGCTGTTTACATTATGCTGAGATGGTGTAATTTTTTTTTAAACATGTTGTTCTTGTAACCTTAAAATCGTTGAAAAAAGATGCTCAGTCAAAGAATGAACTGAAAATGCGAAAGAAAATGTTCCATTCTACTAGAATCCCATTTAGGCATTTATTCGTATAGCCTACCTGTATGGCTTGACCATTTCTGTCCAAGGAGAATCATATGAAGTTCATTCATTCCTTCTTTAGAATCAATTATTTATCTAATCTTACTTTACCTGTCTGCATTTTCTTTTTATGGTAACATGTATATAAAACTGGGCCTTTATATCTATTAGCTGGTATCAGTGCTAAATGTCCGTACTTTTTGGACATACGGAATAGGCCCTACTGTAATGTACCACACAACGATACAAACTTTAAGGTTTACAGACCCTGAAAAAATCACAAATTTCTTGCCATACGAAATGCATCAAATTACACACACATGTAAATGCACTTCAAATAAGTTGATTCGCCGTGCCAGATTTTTAGATTAAATGCTTCAAGAAGAAAATAATTTACAAATATTATTTTACTCTCTATTCATATGCAAGGGAGGTAATTTTCAACATTTTTGTCAAATATTTCCATAAGTATACATTTATTCAAAATTCTAAACCGTTCAAAATGCTTATGTTTGTACAATGTATTTGGAATGGAAACGTAACACACTTTAGGAATTACTTGCACTTTTCAAATTTCGCATCTGTGTCTTTGGTGCTTTTGATGGGTTGAGCACTATACATGTACAAGTGTCCCCATGTTGTTCAGAAATATCTACAATGGGCCCCTTTAAAGATCCCATTTGATCAATCCTACAACTCGACCGATTTTATGGTAGAATACCCGTAATGTGGCCATTTTAAGATCCATAAAACATCGGGGTTTTTTTTCGAACAGCGTCATTACATATCCGAACCTATTCGGGTGCGGTCGTAAACCGCCGAATGTTTTCGACGTCGCCCGAATAATTCCGACGTCGCACGAATGTTATTAGGGGTTGACTACCTTAAGACAGGGAAATCGGTAAGTAGTGTCGTTGACCGATATGTAAGAAAGGGTCACAATAATTATGGTACGTGTTTACAAAATTTACAGTGCACTAATATGACCCTCGGACAACTTTTTTATTTGGATTTTAACGTCTTCTATTCACCGTAAAAAACTTCCTGAAACGTTATATGACGTTTAAAAAGCGTATTCCATTTACCATAAAATATTCCACGTCACAAACTTCGACTTTATCCAAGAAATCGGTAATTGACATAGTAGGCCCTAATGCGGATTAAAAAAAATAAAATAAATAAATAAATAAAAAACGTGAATAGAATCCGGATGATGTCGTCACTTTCCGTTGTACCGGATAATATCGAAGTTGCCGTGATTGGACTTAAATGACGTATAAAGTAGCTTATCATAGCCCATAACCAGACAGCAAGATTTTGGACCGTCCCAATTTGAAAGGTGTTGCAGACGACAATTTCAAGTTTATGAAACCTTAAAAACCCTACTATTTCAAAGAACAAATTTCTTGTGACAAACAATTTATCAATTTTCCACTTTTCTTTACAAAGTCTTAATGCTGTGGGCATCAAAAAGTATCATTATGTGTGAATGGGTTAAGTGCCGTTGAAAACGCAACTTGAGGAACGTGGTTTCCTTAACTGTAGCATCTTTTCCCCCTACCAAAACGGCAAAATAGAGGCTGATCCAATAGACTCCTTTCAATTATCGTTTTAGTCCCTACCCGCAGAACACTTCCGGTAATTCGAGTCTTCTCTGATGAAAATTCGCTAGTTGATATTTGGATGTCGCTTTTTTACATCAGAGCGCTGTCCCATGCAAAAACAAAAGAAATGTCCGACACAGCGACATAACTTGTGTCGCAATTTTCTTTTGTTTTTGAATGGGACAGAGCTCTGATGTAAAAGGCGACATCCGAATATCAAATAGCGAATTTTCATCAGAGAAGTCTCGGATAAAATTCCGGTGGCAAACAGTGGATTTATGTGAAATTAACATTGTACTAGTATTAACATTGTATTAGATTTATAGGGAATCGAAATGGTTTTAAACTGCATCGTTTATCAATGCAAGAATCGGAAGATAAATGACGGAAGTAAAGAATATCTTCACTTTTTCCGATTTCCACAAGATCAACGCAAGCGCAGAGCATGAATAAAGGCAGTGAACAGGGATGAATTTCGCCTTTTGCCTCTAAGGACGACTTCCGGTGGCTGTTGCGTGTGTGAATGGGGGGGTGGGGGCTTAGTGGAAATTTGTCTATTTGGAAGCGTGCGAAATGTGTGTGATAATGTTAGACATTGTTCATGACGAAGCACAATATATTGGGTTTAAAGTGGTGGTTATCATTATTTTTCTTTTCTCAATATTTCATGAACATTTTTCAAAAGGGGGCGTCAAAACCATGTCTAATTTGGGCAATGGTTTACAGACATTTCAAAAACGCATAAAATGGAAAAATTGATAGTTATATCTATTTTAATTTCTTACATCGGTTTATATCATTTTTACCAATTTACCTTTGGGCTTTAGAATAGGTTTTGATATTTATTTATTTTTTATAAATATGTATCTCCAAATTTCCGAATTGCCTTTGGCAAGCAAATATAACGTTTGAGATGAAATATGCATCTTACAAAAATATCGTCGCTTTTCAACGAAAACCTCGTATCTGCAGCTTAAAACAAGCTAAGTTTTACCTATATAAACAAGGACAAGGGCTTTCCTGCGTTTCAATATTTTGCATACTAACTAGTATATAATTTAGACCTGGATCTTGCAGACACACGTATGTAAGACTTGAATCATCACATGCAATATAGCGTTGTACAGTGGTTTGGAGCTCGACAATTGTGTTGTTTACCCTGGTAATTCTATTCTACTCTATTATTCACGGTGGGGATTGTGCATGATGGGATGGATAACGAATACGGAGTATACGGACAAATTTGCCTCGCTTCAGGTAAGAAATTGTGCAATAATTTTCTTATTTCTGCTCCAATTTTCAAGCGGTTTGTTGCATGTACCCCACATTAGTGAGCTCTTCCTCGGATATATGACTTGTTTGTAGAATCTTTGTACTTTGTCCAAAAATTGATCCCAACCGACCAGAAAAACGACAAAAAATTCAGGCCATTTTTCTAGTCGGTTGGGATCGGTTTTTGAGAAAAGTACAGGGAAGTTCCAGATAAATATATCTGAGAAAAGGACTCAGTAAGACGGAGTACATGCAACAAACCGCATGAAAATTGACGCAGAAATAAGAAAGTTATTGCAAAAATTCTTACCTGAAGCGTGGTTAATTTGGCCGTAGTCGTTACCATTTCGCTTTCTGGTCGGTTGGGACAATATTTCGGAAAAAGTATCATGAGTTATCTAATATGTCATACATCCGATGAAAGAGCTCGATAAGGCGGGGTACATGCAGCAAACCGCTTGAAAATTGATACAGAAATAACAGAGTTATTGCAAAATGTCTTACCTGAAGCGAGGCGAGTTGGCATCAAATTTTGTGCAAACAATAGACTGAGTTTACCGTTATGTTTTGATAAACCGTCGGTGTTGTTATAACATCTCGTAACTACGGTTTGATTCAAGCCGTAGTTTCGAGATTTTATAACAACACCAACGAAATACTATTTATTTGTCCGAAATTACGTCACGGTTTACTTGATAAAATCGTTCCCTATTGTCGGTAGTCGTTATCCATCCCATCATGCACAATCCCCACCGTGTTCTTCACAGTCAGTGATGTCGAACCCCAAGAATGCTGGGTAGATATGTAACAAATCAAACTCAGTAGTACACAAAAAATACAAATCGAACACTGCAGTTACATCAACCCAACACCGTATTTACATGTCATCGCTTTTAAGGTAGAATAATTCTAATGCATATTTACTATTGTCGTACATTTTCGACACATTTCGACAGTTTCCGTATCTATTTTTAGCAACAAAATTTCTAAATATTACTTCCCTTTGTAAATAAAATTCCCCGAATACACCCGAATATCTTTTTCTGGTATGATTCTCCGTTAAACATCAATTTTTCAGAGACATTTTTCGTGTAATTTTATATGATTTTGATTGATATCACCAGTTTGTATGTGATAAGAAACTTTGATATTTAATGAAACTCCCTATTTAGGAAACAAACTGTAGTATGTATAACCCTCGTTTCTTCCCTTGCTACTGGCTTGCCCAATATACCGAGAAACCCTACAGTCGAAGACACATACATGTATTCTAATGAAATCTATGATGTGGTGATCAAACGCCTATCGTTTGAGAACGACGCGTGGATGATATCATCATTGTTCAGACAGTCGCACTCGATTTTCATCACTTCTTTGCCGGCGATCCTTATTTAAATGTGCCAACTCCTTGTCAGTTAATTGTAACGTGGTTTGATCCGTGATTTGATCCCTTTATTTTAGATTCTTTTTCCATTTAAGTCCTTAGATTCAATATGCAATCCAGAAGAAGTGGTATAAGGAAGCTGTAATAGACTATAAAAAGATTAAGTACAATTGTGTCTTTAGAATTTGCATTACTTTTTACAAATAGCGATGTATAATTGGTTACTAGGTAAAGGGTTAAAATGGTGAAAGTCATACGAAATCACAACTGATATGTTATCATTTGCCAACTTTTGAAAGTCTTATACAACGTTTGGGTTTTAGTTATAAGTATATAATTAGATATGGGCTACGGTTCCGTTCATTTGGGGCATTGACTTCTTTTGGGAAAGAAATAATGCGTTCGAAAGTATGAGGGCACTAAGAATTACCTTAATATATTTTCAAATTTTGACGGATAAAATGTACATATGTGGATTTTACCGTGTTCCTACACATATCAGAATAATTTTGATATCGGTTTTAGAGAGTACGTGAACTTATTTCTGGCACTGTCAACATTTGTTTGAGAGGCATAAATTTCAAATTAGGAAATAAAGAGGCTTTATCTTTAAATAAGCACGCAGTAATTTAAACAAATATTAGTCTACGGACTCTAAATCCTACGATGACCCCTGATGGCATTCTTTGTTAATGCTCGGCATCCATGCTAGAATTGTTCCTTAGACTATTACAAACAAGATAGGGGTGGATGCCCAGCGTGATTTTTCGATTTAAGGTCACAGTGAGGTCAAAGGTCAATGAGTGCAAAAATCAAGAAAAAATGGCTTTTTAGATAAAGCAAAATTATTTGCGTCCACACAAAATGAAAGCAATGTAAACGAAATCAAATAAAGTGAATCAGGAATGGACAGAGGCTCACCCAGAGCCTATATTGTCATTTTCAAACACTATTTTACCATATTTATGCTAAAAAACGCTCAGGTCAATAACAAAATAAAGCACGATACTAAACGAAATTTTGATTGAACTTGAGTAAAAGGTTTAGTTCTATTATTACACACAAATAATCCAATGCATTCTTGTAACCAAAGGTAGTAATGCTAGAAATATTCTAGACTAATTCAAACAAAGTTAGGATGCATGCTTAGTGTCTGTTTCGAATTCGCGGTCAGAATGAGGTCACAGGTCATTCAAACGTGCGAAACTGGCAAATAGTTAATCAGATAAGTGCAAACATCATGCACTTGATGATGCAAACATCAAACTTGGCACATACATTTATAAGACAATACAGTTTAATAAAAACCCATTAGCCACTCAAAAAGTCTAGATGGCCGCAATTTTTTCAAGATGGCCGCCATTGACGTGTGAAAGATACCGCTTTTACAATAAAAGCCGATTACCTTAAATAAAAGCCGATTTTTCTACTTTTCACAACAAAATGAATGTTTCCAAACATGAGAAAACAGAATTTTAGAATGTTTTATGCACAAAAATTACAAGATGGCCACCATTTACCAAGATGGCAACCATTGACGGGTGGAAAATTACAATTTTTACCATAAAATCTGATATGGTTGTCCGCTTTTATATAGCAAAATGTATGTTTTTAAACACAAGATAACATAATTTTGAAATGTTCTATGCATAGAATTACTATTTTTCATATTGTGAACAATACATTTTGGCAAAAAAAGATAACTTATTAACCTAGATGCACATTGTTTCTGTCCAGACAATTGTATTAAAATGCATGCAGACTTTCTACTTCAAAACGCAATCTTTTAAACTACGACCCTTTTAATTTCTAGTAATGGCTATGGTGAAATATTTCTCAATAGGAAGTGTTATACTTAGAACCAGTTATATGCTTCCCTTCATTTTGATCAGAACTAATGCGATGTTGGACGTATGCTCGTAATCCTGGATGCATAAATTACCTGACCCTGGTCTCTTTAAATCGTAGCGTGCATACCTTACCACTATGATTTCTTGAAGCGTCAGAATTTACATCTGCACAATCCAGGGATGCGTAGGCTAAGTCTATAGCATTAATCTTTGCATGACTTCTTGTACCCACAATAATTGACGCAAGTTAATCCAAATCCAGACAGTATGCTATGTGATTCTTCATTGCTTCCATTTCTATTTAGGAAAGTTTAGTACTTCCATTTTGGCGATAGTTATTTGACCACAGTGGTACAAAGTAGACCTTTCCAAAGCTGCACTAGTTGGGGCACTATGCATCATATAGATTTTTTTATGATAAAAAGAAATGAACTGAGCCCCTTGTCATATAACCGTAAACCTGAAACAACATCACAGACAGTGAAAGCATGAAAGACTTTCTTCCCTCTTTCTTCCCTAAAAACAGTGCATTATATGTAGTGGCGTTTAGCACACGGTTATACCTTAAACGAAAGCTTCTCAATACCAATATCATTTAGTCTTTGAAATACACTGGTTATTATATCATAAAGACGTGTGTGCTGCTGACTTTGACTATCAAACATGTATATGTTCATGATAACAAGGCTCAATTTCCTCAAGACTGGCTACCTATAACCCTTTCTTCCCCTTTTACAGTGAAAATATTTTGCCGACATATCTGAACAATCTTTAGCCCGAAAGGTGTTGAAATCAGTCATGTTGCCAGTGTCTCAACAAAATATATGCCATACTTAAGGTGGAATGCTTTTGTCTATCACTCTGTATTTGATGTCTTAACTATGCTTTGACCTTTTTTTCAGCATTCATAATGGTGTATATGTGTACATCGATAAACAAAATCAGTTAACCTGTGAATGCCCATGAAGGTTTAACTGAAGGAACAGCACATTCGGCTGCATGTTCCTAAAGCGTTTGGAGGTACGAAGCGGCTATGTGTTTATCACAGCTGACCCATCAACTATGATAGCTTAGACTTTTGCTTTTGTATCTGAAGATGCAATTTTGGTTCTTAGAACTGAGGCAACCTGGAACTTAGTACTGCTGTGAAATATTAATTTCCAACCAAGAACAACTGGAATAGATTGATTTTTGTAATAAGAGAATTCTATGAGGGAGATTCCTCGTGATTTGCAAGCTATAAACAAGTTTGAGAAAGACTGACAATTTTATTTTAAAATCCTAAAATACTTTTGACCACAATGAGCTTATTCTGGTTTACCTTATTCAAAAGAAGCCAAGTAGTGATTATTATCTTTAGGTAAAGAGTTAGCAAATCAAAATGTTCTTCCTAAAAAAATCCCCATATCATTCATGACAGTGTGCACCTTTCAAAAATGGCTGAAGAATTGCTGTTTACCCCAAAATGTTTGTTCATGGTATCTAAAATTTCCATTTAAGGCTGGTAATAGGGAGGTCGATTTGCTCAGATTTAAAGACCTGAAAGACAGCTGAGTGCTTTGAGTGTTCTAAAGATAAAATGCCTCTAAGATGAACAGATATCCCAGTTTGATTATCTTCCAATAGAAACTGTAAGAGGAGTTGCGCACCCAAGAAATTGCTAACATACAGATGGAGGAGTAGACAGACGGACGGACGACTAATTCCATGACATTATTCGACCATTCAGGTGTCTTATCTTGAGGATGAGAAGCATGTGGCACTAGGGCTGAATGTCATCATTTTTCATTGATTACATTATCGTCATATTTAAAGGTACCCTTAACTCTTTCCCAAACAACAGAATCTTATGGGGCTCCAATCTGGAAGCTCCTGCAGCCGACAAAACGAATCTTTACGAATACTGGAATGTGTTTGTGTATCATAGTTATAGCCAGCATTTTCTTCTTTTGCATCAATGTTTTCCAAGGCTCTTTCTTCTAGGGACGTCAAAACCAGGTCTTGTTTGGGAAAGGGTTAATGTAATTGTACAGATAACTTAATATCTGGACTGGTCTTGTTCTGGAAACATAAGAAACAAACAAATATAATTCTGCAGTTCCATAAAAGATAACAGCGAAATTGCATTCTGTTCTGACCACTGCGATTAAATTATTTTAGCAAAGATAGGTTAATGAGGGCAAACGTTATGGAAGAGATACAACTTCTGCGGTCATTCCTGCACAGGAACATATTGCCATTTCAAGAGCAGTTACCTTAGCCTATGCTTACAGCAGACGTAATGAAGTGGGATAAGCATATCATGCTATGAGTATTGGACTCACTGGATAGAATTTGGGACACTTACTGAGCTTCAAAATTGAATGGAATTTTGTTTCATCGACTATGTACCCTGTGGTGGATTTCGATGCATTACTCAGGACCGTGGTTAAATAAAGATAGACCACGGTAGAACTCGGATAATTTCTTAGATATACAATTACAAGTGTACACAGACCTTTACACAATATATAGAGGACACATTCACAAATTAAGAAATGCTTATGACTGAGGCATCATGGCAAATACCGTTGAAAAAAGACTGAAAACGTCAGAAATATTCAGAGGTAAACCGTTTTTAGCTTTGGAAAGTACATTTTTCTATCCCATAATAGTCAAAATATTCACAAAAACTCACCTTTTCAATAAAATTATGTCTCTGTGGCAGTTTTCATCAAATTTAGCACAATTAGAATTAATAATACAGCATGTATAGCAATTAAAATTGTCACAATGACCATCTTAATATGAAATTGCACCCATTTGACCTTTGACTTTGTTGTGACCTTAATTCGAAGTTTCAGACTGGGCATCCACCCTGGGAGGTTTTGTCATACCCCAAAGAATATTATTAGCATGGATGCCGAGCATTAACAAAAAATGCCATCAAAACCATTTTCTAGAGCCCGTACGAATTAGAGTCCGTAGACTATATCTCTCATATGCGCACAAGGGTCATATCATTTCACATCAGGCGACGGGTAAACATGTTTTTGATACTAAAAACTAAAATCTAGACACATTTAATGTGTTTATGTCCAAAATTCAGATACTTTTTTGCTTTCAGTGGTGGCCGCCATATTGGAATTTTGTAAGTTGGGGGTGGGATAAGGGAAAATCAAATTTCTAGTTAAAGTGACATTTCAGAATTTTTTGTCGTAAATTTTACTTTTATTTTTATCTGAAAGAGCATATTTCCTTATGAAAATTCTGAAAATTTAAGCCAAAATATTGCGCCGTTTACGAGAAATTTATATTTATGTGTTAAAATTGAACAAATTGTTGTGGACAACAGTTCGGATTTATATGCAATTTATCGATTATGTCTCAACTTTAAATGCGTGTTTCTCGCTTATTGGCAACAACTTCAAAAAACTAATAGTATTTATACTCATTAGAATAACCAATCTTGGCATCAAGACATACTTTAAAAAATTGAAATTGGAATGAAATGTCCCTTTAACCTTTGGACGAATTTCTGTCATAGAGCACATCTAGATGTCTAATATAATGTACTATCAGACAGAAGTGTTTGTCACCCCAATTTCTAAAGTTGCCATTAGGCGCATTCTACCTTAAACGGAAACCTCGTGGCAAAATGTTTTACTGTTCCAAATTCAAAGATGGTGCAGACAAGCTTTGTTACAACGCGTTTTGTAATAAACCTGCAAAATGTAATAAGTATTACAAAACGCGTTGCGATGACATGAAATGTAATGAAATTCTGTACAACGCGTTATGTTATAAAGTCGCAATATGTAATAACATTTTTCACCGACCAAAAGTTCGGTCAAAACTTAATGCCGTTTATTGAGTGGGATTGAAGAAGGCATGAAAATGGCGATTTCGACATCATTTTCCAGGCAAATATTCGAGGATCATAGTGAAATAACGAAATTTTGATATCGACAAAAGCCACCTTTTTATCAAATTTCCAATTGTATATTGATTCCAAAAAGTTACTTTTTATCATTATATTGCTAGAAATAAATTATGGAAAATATGAAAAATGTTTATTACAAAACGCGTTGCGATACCATGAAATGTAATAAAATTATGTACAACGCGTTATGTAATGAAGTTGCAATATGTAATAACTTTTTTCACCGACGCAAATTTTGTTTCAAATATGATGCCGTTGATTGAGTGAGAATGTTGGTGGCAAGAAAGGGGTGATTTCAACATCGTTTTCTATGCAAATGTTCTTAGATAATAGTGAAAATATGAAATTTTGATCTCAAAAACTTGCTCCTTTTTTTTAAATGTCTAACTGTATATTAATTCAAATAAGCTATTTCTTATCATTATAATGCAAGAAATTGATAATGAACAAGTTGAAACAATTTTATTACAAAACGCGTTGCGACGAAATGAAATGTAATAAAATTATGTACAACGCGTTATGTAATAAAGTCGCAATACGTAATTTTTTTTCAACGACCCAAATTTCATTTAAATATTGATGCCGTTGGTTTGATGGGAATATTGTAGGCATTGAGAGGGCGATTTCTACATCATTTTCTAGACAAATATTCAATGATCACAGTGGGAAAATGAAATTTTGATATCTACAGATGTCCCTTTTTATCAAATTTCTAACTGTACACTGATTTGAATAAATTCATCTTTATCATTTTCATTCAAGAAATTGATAAAGGAAAAGTTGAAAGAAATTTTATTACAAAATGCGTTGCGATGACGTGAAATAAAAGAATAGCATGTACAACGCATTATGTCAAAAAGTTGCAACATGTAATAACTATAATGCAAGAAATTGATAATGAAAAAGTTGAAAGAAATTTGGGTTATTACATATTGTGACTTTATTACATAACGCGTTGTACATAATTCTATTACATTTCATGTCATCGCAACGCATTTTGTAATAAACTTTTTTCAACTTTTTTCATTATCAATTTCTTGCATGATAATGATAAGAAATAACTTATTTCAATCAATATACAGTTAAAATTTGGTAAAAAGGAGGCATTTGTCGATATCAATAGTTCATTTTTTCACTATGATCTAAGAACATTTGCATAGAAAATGATGTTGAAATCGCCCTTTTCTTGCCTTCAACATTTTCACTCAATCAACAGCATCAAGTTTTGAACGAACTTTTGGTCGGTGAAAAAAGTTATTACATATTGCAACTTTATTACATAACGCGTTGTACATAATTTTATTACATTTCATGTCATCACAACGCGTTTTGTAATAAACTTTTTTCAACTTTTTCATTATCAATTTCTTGATTAATTATGATAAGAAATAACTTATTTCAATCAATATACAGCTAAGATTTGGTAAAAAGGAGGCATTTGTCGATATCAATAGTTCATTTTTTCACTATGATCTAAGGACATTTGCATAGAAAATGATGTTGAAATCGCCCTTTTCTTGCCTTCAACATTCTCACTCAATCAACAGCATCAAATTTGGAACGAAATTTGTGTCGGTGAAAAAAGTTATTACATATTGCAACTTTATTACATAACGCTTTGTACATAAATCCATTACATTTCAGGGCATTGCAACGCGTTTTGTAATAAACATTTTTTATATTTTCCATAATCAATTTCTAGCAATATAATGATAAAAAGTAACTTATTGGAATCAATATACAGTTAGAAATTTGATAAAAAGGAGGCATTTGTCGATATCAAAATTTCGTTTTCTCACTATGATCCTCGAATATTTAACTGGGAAATGATGTCCAAATTGCCATTTTCATGCCTTCTTCATTCCCACTCAATTAACGGAATCAAGATTTGACCGAACTTTTGGTCGGTAAAAAAAGTTATTACATATTGCGACTTTATTACATAACGCGTTGTACAGAATTTTATTACATTTCATGTTATCGCAACGCGTTTTGTAATACTTATTACATTTTGCAGGTTTATTACAAAACGCGTTGTAACAAAGCTTCATTCCTCACAATATTCTCATAATTAAAGTAATATTTTGGAGGGTCAAAAGGAGTCAATGTATTTGAATGGGTTAACCCATTCCTGATCAGGAAAACATTTGGACAGTTTGCTGCTGCAGACGACAAAATGAATGTTGTCAAAATCTCGGTCGCAGAGGCCTACAAGTTACTAAAACACTGTCGTGCTTCGCATTTGGGCGTAATCCGAGTCTTCTCATGACATTCGCTCTTTGATATGTTGATGTCGCTCATTTAAACTACTATGGACGTCAACAACAGGCCCGTAATCCGAGTTTTCTCTGATGAAATTCGCTCTTTGATATGTTGATGTCGCTCATTTAGATGAAGCGACATCAACGCTTCAAAGAGCGAATTTCATCAGAGAAAACTCGAAGTAATTTGGGCATTTACACATATTTCTTACGCCCTTCGTAAGGTTAACGACCTCAGAAACGTAAATGGACCCTATCATAAGTCGCGGAAGTCCGGGTTAATTTCTGGGCATATAAGGCCAGGTATTTACTAGATAGATTTACTCGCGGTATCTACTGCATAACGAGACGTAACCTCGGATTTACTCGAGACTAACATCTCCCAAACCTACAACATAATCAACATGAAGTTCCTGGCTGGACTGTTGGTACTCGGTGTGATGCTGGCTTGTGCCATAAACGCGGTGAACGGCGTCGATCTACCTGAAGGTATTTCTTTCTCATAACCCCTTTCTCACTGATTGTGAACTCGGCTAAAGCGAGGGACGTTTTTCGCTACAACAAGGTACATATATTTTGCGTTTAAATGTGAGTTTAAAGATCTGATTCGATAGTTTTTCTAATAACAATTAATTTGTTCTAAAAATAGACCGAATCCGAAACGTCAAAGTCTTGTGTTGTTTGGGAAAAGTTAAGAATGTGTCTTCCATACATGCATACAAATGAAATAATGAGAATACTTTCTGCCGTTTTTCAAGTCTAATGTCTTCAGTATAGAAATAGTCTTTCACAAATTCGTAAAATAGTCGATTAAAGAGACATTACATAGATATTTTCTCATGAATTTTACTTTTATTTTTATCTGAAAGAAAATATTTTCTTATGGATATTCTGAGCATTTCAAGCCAAAGTATTGTACAGTTTACGAGGACTTTTTTTGCTTCATAGAATTTTTAAAATTTATTGTGGTAAACTACAGTTCACATTTCGTCCCTTGACAGCCAGAAGTGGCTATCAGCAGTTACATTTTAACTGCTGATAGCCACTTCTGGCTGTCAAGAGACGATTTGTCATTTTCATCTCAAGTTTAAAATCGTTTTTTGGCTTACATGAAACAATTTAAAAAAACTAATAGTATTTAAAGGCAATTAAATCAGCAATCTTGGCATGATTAAAACATACTTTAAAATGAAATGGAAATGCAATATCTCTTTAAGTTATTTTGTGTATTCAATCATTTTTAAGAATCGTAATATTGAAGTCGTTATTTTTTCTAAAAAATGTCATACAAATAAATTAATAAATAGATAAATCTAATAGAAAAAACATCTTTAACCCTTTTCCATACAAGACCTAGGTTGACGTAAAAATGTTGGGAACATTTTGAGAAAAAAGAAACTAATGATAACCAACACTTTTCTGCTGAAAATAGACTTTGTTTACAGAAATGTTTTGACAAACCGTCGGCGTTGTTATAAAATCCCGTAACTACGTCTTGAACCAAGCCGTAGTTACGAGATTTCATAACAACACCCACGAAATACTATGTGTTTGTCCGGATTTACGTCAAGCTTAATTGGATAAAATTGTTCCCTATTTCAGTCGACTGCGGTAAACTGATGAAGCCGTGGATCGAAGATCTTGATACCCAGTCGATTTTCGGGGACAAGTATAAATCTTTGAAACAGCTCAGTCCTGCGCAGAAGAAGATGATTGTTGAACACTATGCCTCAGCGGTAAGCTCTTAAAGTAGTCCACCCCTAATGAGATTCATCCGTCGTTGGAATTATTCGGGCGACGTCGAAAACATTCGTCGGTGGAACTTTCCACCGCCGAATGTTTACGACTGCGCCCGAATACTAGTAAGTTCGGATACGTAACGACGCCACTCGAAAAAAAAGCCGATTTGTTATGATTCTCAAAATGGCCACATTGCGGGTATTCTACCTTAAACTATTACCAGACGTCAAATTCTAGACTGGTCCAAATTGTATTGGCACATGAAATAATCACTTTGATAACCATTTTTTACAAACCCCTAGATCTGTGCACGAACCCCACAAGGCGTTTTGTGCACGTAACTTTTTTTACCACGTGTACTTTGGTGGTCAGATTTTAGGAGTTAGTTCGTTTAGTTGGTCTGCCATTGCCTTCTTCGGGTCATGCAACACTTTTAGATGCTGAGGTTAAGTCTGTACGAGTATTTGATCTTTTTATGATAAGCTCCATTTGGTTGTTGAAAAGCGACGATATTTCAATTTGTTAAAATCGTATCGTATCGTGTTTACTTTATTTCATTTCCTAGTATTTTTGTATGATATGATCGTGTTTTGTTCGTTAGAGCTTATACCGGTAGTTCACTCTAAATGACTAGATATTAGCCAGGGATGCTTGTCAGGACATTTATCGTAGGATATAAAAGCATTAAGAGCTTGCTGGACATGTTGTCCATTGGTTATCATCTACTCATTTCTTTTCGGTGTCCAATCTGGGACAGTCTATGTGACATTGTTGTCCGTGTAGGTTATCATCTACTCATTTCTTTTCAGTGTCCAATCTGGGACAGTCTATGTGACATTGTTGTCCGTGTAGGTTATCATCTACTCATTTCTTTTCAGTGTCCAATCTGGGACAGTCTAGGTGACATTGTTGTCCGTGTCGGTTATCATCTACTCATTTCTTTTCAGTGTCCAATCTGGGACAGTCTATGTGACATTGTTGTCCGTGTAGGTTATCATCTACTCATTTCTTTTCAGTGTCCAATCTGGGACAGTCTAGGTGACATTGTTGTCCGTGTCGGTTATCATCTACTCATTTCTTTTCAGTGTCCAATCTGGGACAGTCTATGTGACATTGTTGTCCGTGTAGGTTATCATCTACTCATTTCTTTTCAGTGTCCAATCTGGGACAGTCTATGTGACATTGTTGTCCGTGTAGGTTATCATCTACTCATTTCTTTTCAGTGTCCAATCTGGGACAGTCTAGGTGACATTGTTGTCCGTGTCGGTTATCATCTACTCATTTCTTTTCAGTGTCCAATCTGGGAGAGTCTAGGCGACATTGTTGTCCGTGTAGGTTATCATCTACTCATTTTTTTTCAGTGTCCAATCTTGGACAGTGTAGGCGACATTGTTGTCCGTGTAGGTTATCATCTACTCATTTTATTTTCAGTGTCCAATCTGGGAGAGTCTATGTGACATTGATTCCTGCCAAGATGCCCTCAACAACTGTATCTGGGACACTATCGATGACTGAGCCTACACAGACAGTACAGCCTACAACTACGTTGTTTTGATCATCCAAAGCAACAATTAAGAGGGGGTGAATGCGATCTAAATTTGTTATTTAAAATCCAAAGCCTACATTGTGGGTACTCATTGGAATCGTCTCGATGAGACGATTCCAATGAGTACCCACAATATAGGGTTTGATGAACAATACATAAAATATTGCAATCTGAAAATCCATCACCCCCTCTTATATGTAGCTCTGGACTCATCTGTCATAGAGAAATAAAAAAGAACGAAAAATGATTTTACTTTTGTGTTCCGTCTGCTTGATCCTCAGTCCCACTTCTATTTACTTTTGCTATGGCCGAAACGAGTGCCAAATTTTACTCGGGTACCCGTTTGACAATCACCCGTTGGAATCCGATCCACCCCTATTGAGATTCGCGCGACGTCAGAATTAATCGGACGACGTCGAAAACATTTGGTGGTGGAAAGTTCCGTCGCCGGATGTTTACGACCGCCCCCGCCCCGAATAGGTTCGGACACACAACGACGCAACTCGGAAAACCCCGATTATTTATGAATTTCAAAAAAGCGACATTACGGGTATTCAACTACACCGTGTAGAATCTAGAACTCCACCATTAGGAATATGCAGACGAGTTGTCTGAACTTGCCTGCATGTTCCTAAGTACTGGTGGAGTTCTTTGTACCTATGAAGACATTTTAAACTTTATTTTCGTAAGTGGTTGAGTTGTGTCTGTCAAATAAGGTGTTTAATGAAATCTATTCAAACAATTTGAAAGTGAAAACTGATACTCGGGCAACGGGTAATAAAGGCCGACTTCGATTGGCAATGGCTCGCGCCATCGCTCGCGCCATCGCCCCAACCGAACACCAATAGTGCGAGCTATTGACGTCATTTCCGTAGCTATAGCTCCAATCGAACAGCAATGGCCCGAGCTATAGTCCGACCACCGGAAAAAGTGTGGTCGGACCATGGCTCCATTACGTCATTCGGAACTCCTCGGATAAACAGCGGACCAATCAGTGTCTAGTAAACAAAGAATTTGATTGGCTGACACAAAACGGGGGAGTGAGTATAATAGATAGAACAGCGCTGGTTCCCAACGATGGCGCGAGCCATTGCCAATCGAAGTCGGCCAAAATTGTAATGTACCCGAGTACCGTCAATATCGTACCCTAACCTTCGATACTTGGGTACTCGTTTCAGTCCTAACTTTTACCCATAAACATCGAAAACTTCAATACTGGAACTACAGGAATGAATAACTCTGCTTGCAAGTAAAACTTTGGTTTTGCTTGTTTTATGTCACATGACCAATATGTCCCTTTAAATTAGGCCTACATCAGATTATCGTCGCTTTTCAACGAAAATCTCGTAACTGCAGCTTGTTTTAAGCTGCAGTTACAAGGTTTTCGTCGAAAAGCAGCGTTATATGGTCCGGTTACGACGTTAAATTGCACATGTTTACAAAATAAGCCTAAGTTAACAACTTAGTGTTGGAACTCAATTAAGCTATCGCAAAATTAATTCATTACCACACAGTGATGCCGTTTGACGGCCTCCCAGAGAAAGGCTTTGGAAAATATTGTGGAAAATGAAGAAAGTGCTTGTGACAAGCACATGTACGAGGGTCGTTCAATTAATTTTGGAACTAGGGTTCTATAAGCCATAGTAATGTCGCAATTCAATTTTAAGTTTCTTCAATCCTTCGAAGTAATCCTCTTTGACACCCACACACTTCTGAAGTTTTGAGATCCATTACTTATATGCCAATGAATGGGCCTCTTTTGGAACACCCCGCAGACACTGGTAAATTGCACTGCATATGGAACATGGAGGCCTATACCGACAGCCAGATGCTTTTTTCGTCATCATGGGGAACACAAAAAAGCCACACGGGCTTAAGCCCATCTATAAGGGTGGATGAAGACGTTCTACAGCATGTGTCTCTTTCAGGAAGTCTTGGGCAAGATGACACCCATGGACAGCTCTGTTGTCTTGGATTTGGCACATGCCTCTTTATCCGGTCCTAGACCTGCTATTTTTGTGATATTTCTTTACTTTCGCCGACATACATTTCTTGTATGAATGACCGGCGATAATGTTACTATTTGAAACAGTAATTTGAACAATAAACCCGTTACATTTAAAAATTACCGCGTACAAAACTTTTGCCGCGCTTTTAATATTTTGGCTATTACGGACCTTGCCTGATCTTTTCGCAACCATTGCTTGCTAATGACATGCCATTGGTGCCCATAGTAGTAGATTATTGTTCAATGGTATGTATAAAGCTAAGAAATCCCACATTTGTTGCATTTATTTCAAAATATATTTTGCATGGGTGGCTCTCTGTCCTTTAGGCAGCAGGTGGGGGACCCAATGGGCATAAACCTGTCTGTGTTTTAACCCTTTCGTCAAAATCGTATAACATGTCCCCGATGAAAAACCAACTTAATCTGCTATTTCTTGCACATTGAACCATGCTTCTTGTTCGGTCATGTCGGAATCTACAGCAACATTTGCTTTGGTACTAGCTCTGCCCGGGTTGCCTGAAAGGGGGACATCATTCAGGCAAGTTTTACCAATTTAGATTTTTATTATCTTCCTAAAAACTGACGTATGTTCAACGTTCGAATGTCCCCGAAACTGATAATTATAGTCCATTATATCCAGCCGAGCCCGGATAGCTCAGACGGTTACGTCGGAGTCTGTCAATCCAGGGGTCTCGAGTTCGAACCCCGGCTCGGCCAGTATCCATTCTGACATTTGACAAAAGTCATTTGTCTCTCACCAATGGGTGTGAATCATCTATGTGAGAGAGCAGCTGGAGGCTCGGTTTGGATATTGTGGTTGTACTGGTGCGAGAAATACCAGGAACCCACGGTTAGGTGCTCCAGCCGCCGCGATATGACCCTGGTAGTTGAAAACGGCGTAAAACCCCAATAAACTCAAACTCAAACTCCATTATATCCATCTGATGCAGATATTTCAAAGCCTATGGGACATTTAATCTAGACCCGTACATCCTACTTCAGTTCGTTTTCAATTTTGCGCACAGCGAAATAGCCAGTGTATATGACTGAATCAACTTAAAAGTTCAATAACTTTTGAAAGGGTCAACGAGTTTGTCTCAAATTTTGACCAAGTATATTGCGTTTTTATTCACCTGAAAGGGTGTGGCTAAGCCAAAAGGTTATTCGACGAGTTTACTTCTCGATACCTTGGTTAACATAAGGGAAAAACGTGCGGCACGAGCATGAAAACATTTCGAAATTGAAAGACTGTGCGATTGTAAAACGTGTTATTAAAAACCTCGTAAATACAGCTTGATTCAAGCTGCAGTTACAATAATTTGCAATAACACCGACGATTTACCGCTAATTGAAAACGCTGTTTCTCCTCAATCTTCAATGTAATTACCGTTTACTAGGCTCCGCCCTTTCTCCCGAAAAAAATCAGAATATATAGACAGTAATTTTCCCGTCAAATAGCCGCAAGCACCACTAGTTCTATAGAACCGTGAGGTATGGTGGACCATTAGTACCACTTTTAATTGAACGTCCCTCGTATTTTAAATTCCATCCACTTGATATTGTAGTCTGCAACATCTTTGAATGTGGACCAGTCTTGAATTTTGCCGTTTGGTAATGGGTTAACTAGTGATTTAGGGTGACCTGCATTATTGTAAGAGTAGCCTAACCGTTAGCATATTACATCTCATTCTGTGACACTGCTTGTATTACGATACCCATTACCAGATCTGGTAGGCCCTAAACGATTACATGATGGGCACGCCACGTGACATATGGTACACACTGGGGAATCACGTGTTGGGAAAACAACAACAACAACAACAACAGCAATTGGAGAAATTCTTCAATAATTTTGTAAATATATCCATCAAACATTTCCCATCGGTCAGATATCGGCCACATATTAACAGCTCTAAAGGTCGACCCGGTGTCGGCTCTGTAACACCAAACGGTATCCTCCTGGGGCCCGTTTTACTAACAAACTTACGAACATTTTTTAAAACAACAACAGATCTGATTGGCCTAATAATTACTGTTATTATTTCTCTTTCAATCAGATGTGTTGTTACAAGATTTTTGCAAAAATCTACGTTAGTAAAACGCGGCCCTGATATTCATGATCGGCCCGATAGGCCTATCGGCTTGACGTTTGCTCGTTATCGGAGATAAATAGTAGCCTATGATTCGATTTCAATCTGATATCGACCCGACATCGGTCCGATATCGACATTACGAGCCTTTATTCCGACTTATAGCTGATATCGGCACGGTATAGGGTAAGTTTACTGGGATGATACGATACCGATTTGGAAATAGTTTGAAGCAAATACACGGTACGGAAACTACAGAGACAGAGCCATTGGCTCTGCCGCTTAAATCCTCTGGGGGGCTTCCGGCAATGTGTGGCTCTGTCTCTGGGGTCGTGATTTTTTGACAAAAACAGGTGAGTGTTCAACTTTGTTGTTCATTTATTTTCTTCTGGTGCTTAAAATCGAAAAACCGGGAATGTCATGCTCCCCTAAGACCATTTATCTGCCTGTTCTAATTCTGTGGGCTTCAAAGTCGGCAGGGTTTTCACAGGATCATTGTCGTCGTGGGTCGACCCTATGTGATTTTTTCTTGTTTACATCATGTATTCATGTACATTTCAACGGTAAATAGCCAATTGCCGCAGCCAAAACATGTGATATACTAATCGAGGGATAATCTCGATCAGACATTGCTTTCCCATGTAACAAAACCTTAGAAATGATTGGCAAACGTAAAGTTTGAGCAATTTCTATCGGTGGCTCTGTCTCTGGCGGCTGGCTCTGTCTCTGGCGGCTGGCTCTGTCTCTGCGTGCTTGGTGAAAAAAAATAATCTATCGCAAAATTCCTGTCGAAGTAATTTACTCACACACTGAATAGATCATATTGTGTATGGCGAATGGTTCAGTCACCGATTTAACCCTTTGCAAAACATCGAACATTCAGCGTTGTTCAATTTCAAAGCTACAATTAAACAATGTCCTTTGAATGAGCAAAGATCAGCGTGTCTAAATTGACGGGGGAAGAGGGATTTCGATTTAAGTAAATATGTGACTCGGAACCGAACATCCTGTGATAAAGACATCGTACTATCTGGAGACAGCTACTGAACTCTCACGGCCACCGCGCAAAATGTGCCATTATTAGCTTTTATTCAGTGGAAAACATGCTTCTCTTCCAATTTACATGTATTGGAATATACACTAACCTTTCGTCACGGCTCATGATTCTATGTAGTACTGTACTTAAGGCGACAAACTGGGTGTTGACAAAGAAACAATTACACGATGGGTAATCCACGTGATTTGGGGAAAGGTCTACACCGAAAAATTGTTTGTTTCAAGTATATTTTGTTCTATATCTCAGTTTAAACTCTACGTATTTTGACGAGCAATTGCACCATACGCGCCTTTGAGAGGGTCATTCCTGAACCTCTTTATGCAAAGTATTCCATAGTTTTATTTAAATGCAACCAAAAACATTCATTTTGAATGTTTCGAGAAACCATGGGATTTGATGCGGAGTGAGTTAGAACCGGGGAATGTCCCTCTCAATGACGCGCGTGCGGTGCACTTTATCTCGTCAAAATCCGTGCTGAGAAAATACACAAAACAGACTTTAAGCAGACGATTTTTCGGTGTGAACGCTTCCGAAAAGTCAGGGGCCTGTTTCATCAAAACATTTTTAAAAGAAGTAATTTTGACTTAACGATGTCTTAAATATCGGTTAAAACAACAATCGCATAATCCAGGGGCTCGTATTTTCAACGATCTTACGACAAAGTTTTTGTATAAAATGTGTAACAAAACATCTGAGTGCACGAGAAATCAGATTGGACCAATCAGGTTTGTTGTTACAAGTAACTACGCAAAAATTAATCGTACGAGCGTTGATAATACGGGCCCCAGGTCTTGATAAATTGGTGATACGCGTTTCTTGTCCAAAACTTGTCGTAAGTCATCGGTAAGACAAAGACAAAAAATACGTCTTAAAAATGAAACTGGCCCTTGTTTTTTTTTTTTTTTTTTTTTTTTTTTTTTATTTTTTATTTGCACCAATATATCCGACATCTTTCCATTTAATCCTTCCCAAGCAAGACATTTTTCTGGTGCATTGCGAGAAAAGAAAATTGCTCATAACCAGCATTTTCATATTTTTTCTCACAGATTTCAATGATAACTATTACATATTTGATACTTCGGAGCTATGCGCAGATACATACGAGGGATGATCCAAAAGTAATGTCACAGTGCCTATAGTTTGGTAATTCGACGTATTCTTGCACAAATAAAGACTAATCGTTCAAGCCTATCCTATTTGAAACATGTTTTTCTGAATTATTTGAATACTGTTTATATATCCGAAAAAATGAAACGCTAGAAAAGATCCGTATCTAGCATGTGCGCCGCACGTACAAGACTATTCGTTTGAATATCATTATAACTTTATGTTTTATCATTATATTAAAAGAAAACGCATGTGAAATAAGCTGATATTTAAATAACGCGTCGTCGTGATATTGCTCAGCTATTTTAGAACGTTTCAATAAAATCGGTGCATTGGAATACCAAATAAGTCTCATTTAATTCATCACTCGCATTCGGGAAAATGGCAAAATCGGATAAAAGCCCACAACGTGCAATTCTGAACTTTTGCTTAAGGCTAGGAAAATAGCCGATTGAAGCAACAGAAACAATAAATTCTACCTAAAAGAACGGATTGTTAATAGGAGTTTCGTCTACCTTTGATACAAGCGTTTTTCGGAGTGAGGATGAATCGTTTGAAGATGAAAACGAGCCGGAAGACATATGGAGTAGCGGAATGACGTCAACGTCCATGGAACTTTGCGCTATTTCCGCATCTTAAGCTGAATCTAAGAGGAATTCATCACGTAGACCTTAACCGACTGAGAACTAATTGATTCAAGGGATGCATTCAAGGCATTGCTGAACGAGTTGTTTGTAAATGCATTTATGAAGTGGGTCGAACGCCACGAACATTGCATTAAACACGGAGGGCGATATCTTGAGAAGGAGTAGACTTTGACGTCAATGACGTTGTTTGTTGTGCGGCGCTGGTCATCAATGCGCTATGTAAAAATGTGGTTTATTTGTGTAATATTTTATCAAACTTTATAAAAATTTGTGTATGAATTAAACGAATGCTAATCTTTCGGCATGTGAAATTTCATAGCGATACGTTTATGAAATCACCGAAAACAAAGTTTGTGACATTACTTTTGGATCAACCCTCGTACATGTCTCTCTCATGAGAGGGGGGGGCGCCCATCTGCATCCTTGCGTGTCTGGACATCATTTTGAATTGGAGCAGTCCTAAATAAGAATTCTATGTATCACCTAATGTGATATAATGCCCCGCCATTACATTTGTCCGGATAAGTGTTTTTGTCGAAAACAAAGGACAGTGACTCACAAAATAAGTAAGGAATATTTATGCTCCTTTGATACAGAACTTGTCTTTATTGAGATATATCCACCCATGAAATTTCATGATCATAGCTTCGATACTTTCAGAGATATGCTTTGGACAAGTATTTTGTAAACAGACTAAAATTAACCGACAGTTCAAAGCGGAGCCAGCCGCCAGAGACAGAGCCAGCCGCCAGAGACAGAGCCACCGATAAACATTGCTCAAACTTTACGTTTGCCAATCATTTCTAAGGTTTTGTTACATGGGAAAGCAATGTCTGATCGAGATTATCCCTCGATTAGTATATCACATGTTTTGGCTGCAGCAATTGGCTATTTACCGTTGAAATGTACATGAATACATGATGTAAACAAGAAAAAATCACATAGGGTCGACCCACGACGACAATGATCCTGTGAAAACCCTGCCGACTTTGAAGACCACAGAATTAGAACAGGCAGATAAATGGTCTTAGGGGAGCATGACATTCCCGGTTTTTCGATTTTAAGCACCAGAAGAAAATAAATGAACAACAAAGTTGAACACTCACCTGTTTTTGTCAAAAAATCACGACCCCAGAGACAGAGCCACACATTGCCGGAAGCCCCCCAGAGGATTTAAGCGGCAGAGCCAATGGCTCTGTCTCTGTAGTTTCCGTACCGTGAAATAGTGTGTAGGAATGACATTTGGTTTCTGGATGTGGTTGACTTTTAAACCATTTCCCAAACGACAAAATTTTACGGTTATCCACTTCGAAAACAGCTACAAATGACAAAATGGATGTTATTTAAGATATGATTTGTGTAAAATATGGCATAGAAAATATTGAGACAAAAGGAGAAACTGCTGGTTATCAGCAGTTTCTTCTTTTGTTTCAATGTTTTCCCAAGCAGTTTCTGTTAGGGACGTCAAAACCAGGTCTTGTTTGGGAACTGAGGGTTAAACAGCACCTGATATAAAAAGGTTATTGACGACCAATTAATTTTTTATTTAATTGTCCATGACATTTTATCGACATATTTCAAAAGATCTAGCCTGTCATATCCAACAAATTCCTGGCGTTTTTCTTCATTTTTAATGAACAAATATATAGGTTCTGGCAAATGACGGGAATATACACGGCGGTGAATCACGCGAAACAACAATTTTACAAAAAGCCAATAATTCCATTAAAGTCAGTGGCGGATCTAGAGGGGGTCCGGGGGTCAAACGAACCCCTTTGTGTCCTGATTATATCGGCCTGTGTAGGCTTTTTCATTCAGTCATAAATCTAGTGTCGGATAGAATCACTAGATCTAGCAATTTTCATTTTTTAACAAGCAAATTGTCGGTATGCTAGTGGAAATTCGAGCCCTGA
Source organism: Fragum sueziense (assembly GCA_963680895.1). Classification (NCBI taxonomy): domain Eukaryota; kingdom Metazoa; phylum Mollusca; class Bivalvia; order Cardiida; family Cardiidae; genus Fragum; species Fragum sueziense. Next base: position 25,967,757 of record OY804598.1, read on the forward strand.
TGTTTAAATTTAACAAGAAAATTGCCAGTATGCTAGCGGAAATTCGAGCCCTTAATGTTGTGTCACGTGATTCCCCGCCGCGTTACATGTCGAAAGACTCCGCATAATAAACACATCAAATATGCAAGCACCCGAGGAACTTCGAAGGAAATCAAGCGTCCGGTTAATTTTTGGGTGATCCGCGGTCCGTGACGTCTACAAAAATTTTATTATCACGATAATTTCCCCACTCCTACTCCTTACCCAGCCATCAGACATGGCGGATCGAAACCCGGAAGATAGCTTCACCACGCCGAAGGAGAAAATCGCCGGGTTGCCGGACTACGGATGGCGGGTTACGCTGGACTATCAGTGCCAGGAAAAATGCAGACCATTCCAAGCTCCTCGACTGAGTCAGATTGTCGCACTCACTGGACTTGGTCTCAGGTAAAAAGTCATGTTACGACTGCACCAAAATCCCCCTAACCCCAGGGCTTCAGATAAGAGGGATTGATGGCCTTTCAAAATGCATAATTGATTCGGTCGGCACAATCCCTTCAGCCAATCAAAAACGTCGTCAGTCATACAGCAGGCACCTGCACTCATTCGGTGGAGGTGAAAGCTTCGGTCTTTTTCCTTAAAGCATTACCAACTTTCAGCATTAATATCTCGAGGACTACGCCCGATTATTATAAGTGCATTGGTAGTTAAAAAGTTTAAATCACATTCTTTAAAAAAAGAGTTTTGTTTATGAATTTTAACGATGGATTTTTGAAATATTCTGCCTCAAAAATGGTGTCCCGTAACGATAAAGACCGAGGTAGTACCCTCGATGAAAAAATGAAAGTGAGGCTATGACTTCATGCCGACCGATTCAATCCATTACTTCACTGAATTCGTCAAACGACCCTATGTTGTGGGTACTCTATTCATTGGAATCGTCTCGATTAGATGATTCAAATGAGTACCTACAACATAGGTTTTAGATTTAAGATAACAAACTTGGAATGTCTTCTCTTCCTCTTTTTTTGCTGCGGCCATGGCACAGTTTGTAGCGCATCTGCCTTTCATTCCAGAGGTCCCGGGTTCGCTACCCGGCCATGGCAAATACCTGTTCTGACCAAAATGTCACCCATTATTGGTTTGATATCGTGAACCTATGTGGGGGAGCAGCTGGAGGCTCGGTTAGGGTGTCGTGGTAGCACTGGTGAGAAAAATACCAGGAATTCATGGTTAGGTGCTCCAGCCACCGCTATATGACCTTAGTAGTTGAAAACGGCGTAAAACCCCAATAAACCAAACCTTCCTTTTTTGTTTCTCTGCAATAACCTTTTAAACAATGTTTTTACATCTCTTATAATTTAAAGTGCATTTAGAAACTAATGTTTGATTCCCGGTAGCGGAGTAAGTTCTTAGATTTTGCATTGGCACAAGCACTGATGTTGTTTCCAGAAAGTAGTTTTGAGAGGGATAAATAAATTGATTGATTGATTGATTTGTGAATATATACATACAATAAAGTAACACGTCATACAGTTTAACAAATAGAAGAGAACATAAAACAAAGTATTAAAGTATAAAAGTTTTGAAAACTTCTTCCCAATCAAGGTAAAAATTTAATAAAAGTGCCCAAATAAACAATTACATGTAAAAAAAAGAAAATTAAACCTAAACCTTACCCAAACAAGACCAGGTTTTGACGTCCTTAATAGAAAAAGCTTGGGAAAATATTGAGACATACAGAAGGAACGGCTGATTTAATCATCAATTTCTCCTTTTGCCTCAATATGTGCCATATTTTACACTAAACCAACATCTATTCATCTAAATTTTGTTGTCAGCAGAAACTTTCAAACTGTATTACCGCCAGAATTTGTTGTTTTGGAAAGGGTTAAAAGTTTATACCATGACTGAGAATGTTAATGTTTCACTTTTCTCTATAAGGCCAAGTGCAAATAAAGTGTGACATTTGGATAAAAAATAAACTTTCGATAAGATTTGTTTTGGCAGTGTGATTTGAAAGTATATATATCAAATTTTGAAAAAAATGTATAATCTTTAAAGCACATTTATCTGATTTCAGAAAATTTTGACTTTTATATGAGTGCAAGAGCTAATTTTAGGACTTTACATAGCTTTTTAAATGTGCCAAATGGACATTTTAGTCATTTGTTTGATCATTATTTGTTCTTTATACTTTAAGCTAAGGAATGTGGCAAACTTTTGAGCTACTTGTTTGTCAAATTCTATGACTTCTTTAAAAAATTTGGCAAATAAACGATAAGAAAAGCAATAAAATAAAGAAACATACCTGTTATCAACTTTATTATGAAAAGAATGTCAACCCTTCAATGGTAATAGCAATATTTAATCAAAATTTAATCAATTTACTTTAGAATAAAACCAATCTGACTCTGATATTCAAAAATATAACTAAGTTCTGCTGAGTACAAAATAGTTACTCTTTACCGTTATGGTTGGGACACATTGAATTATTCTTATGCATTGAGATTAAATTGTAGATTTTCACAACCAGTTTGTGTTCATTTTATTCCTTAAACCATTAAAAGATGTTAAAAATCACTTTAAGTGATTTAAAACTTCTATATTTTGTTGTGCAAGTCTTCTTGTGTATGTTTTGTGTAATATAACTTACAAAATCACTTATATAGCTAACAAATTACATAGTTCCATTTGTTAATACTATCTTGCTTCATTGCCATATCAATTATGGCTATATCAATGTAAAATTAATGGTAAAAATGGAGATACTTCTCAAAATTTATTCATAAATGTTAATTGACTGAACCGTTATGGTTGGGACATCCTGTCATGCCCATGTTTTAGAATGATTATCGTTTAACCCTTTCCCAAACAAGACCTGGTTTTGACGTCCCTACTAGATATGCCTTGGGAAAACATTGAAACAAAAGAAGAAACTGCTGATAACCAACAGTTTCTCCTTTTGTCTCAATATTTTCTGTGCCATATTTTACACAAATCCTATCATTAATAACATCCATTTCGTCATTTGTGGCAGTTTTTGAATTGGATCACCCTAAAATTTTGTCGTTTGGGAAAGGGTTAATGAAATGCAACCTTCTGATGGATTTCTTCTACAAAATAGTGTAACAAGTATTAACATTCACAAAAAACTATTTTTAACTGTTAGAAGATAAAAGAAAAACAAGAGGAATGACATAAATTTCCCTGAAATCATTTTCCCATATTATTCCTAACCTGGTGCCATTCAAAATCACAATTAATCCTTCTGTGTCTCCAAATATCGAATATCTTTTTATTCTGTTTTTTATAAGTTAGTACGATTACTAGATTAATTTTAATGATATGGCATGCATTGAATTTAAAAAGTACAATATGGATATGACACAGTATTAGACTAGTTGTCTTTCAATCCATACCATTTATCATTTTAGCTGGGACAGTATATATCAAATGATATCCTGATTATTTGGCTTCCAAGGTTTTACTTTTAGACAAGGGTAACTTGTACAATCTTCTCCCATACTATAAGTCATACAGCTTTGAATTGTATTATGAGTCTGTAACACAATGATCTAGATACAGCGATTGCCATTCACTGAATTGGTCCTATGTTTTGGGTTCTTGAACTTTTACATCTATAGAGAAAAAGTTGAAAATCTTGTTCCAAGCTATTAGTCCTAAAGTTTAGAAATTTATGATGTAGAATTTACATTGATCTTTACAAGAGTAATCTAAACTAATAACTTATTCTCTATAAAATAAATATAAGGCTTGTGCTGTGGGTTCCCGAACTTAACAGAGATAAAGATCTGTGGAAATCTTGTAATGGTACAGCTCGCATGTTTTTTGCCTAAAACACTCGTCCGCTGTGGACAAAATAATTGGTCTGGAAAATTGTGATGATTGCCTATTGCTACTGCAATCACCGCCTTTTTCCACTCACAATTTCTGCGGATCAGTGTGAATCGTAGTGGCAGATGGAAAATCATGGTGATCACCCCAATAGAGAGGAAATGCTAGGTTTACTCTATACTTGTCCACGCAAATCACTGCAATTTGCCATGGTCAAGTGGAAAATCATGATGGTTAATCACAGTCATTCCATGGGTTTGGGTTGAAAACATGCTCACTGTGGCCAATGGCCATCCACCCTAATCCACCCGAAATGTAATCAGGGTGATGCGTGAAAATAGGCAAAAACATGTGAGCTGTACTTTTTTTCCATTCAAATCACAAGATCTTGAGCTTTGAGATTTTGGGTGGTGTTGAATGCAAAATCTTATCTCATGAATCTTTACTAGAATTATTCAAAATTATAACTATGCAGTAAAATAAAGCCTCTTTTATAATAAAATCCCACATTTTACATTTAGAATATATTTTATAGGACTTAAATATGCAAAAAAATCAGGCTTTGAAATTTTGCTAGTCGCATACGGCTTAATCACTAAGGTGAGAGATTAAAGGCCATCTTGGCCCTCGTATTTGGAATTTTGGTCAGTAAGACCCTCCAAAAGTTCAATTTAATGACAATTTCTCCATATTAAACCAAAGACAAGCATGTACTACATATTAAATTGGTAAAGATAGGATTTAACAAAAATGTCCCAACCATAACGGTAGCTACTTTACTTATAGAACCTACTGTTACTCAGGATTATATAATGTACAGCAACACAAATTCAGTTCTTTTCATTTAGAAAATAATACAATAACATAAAATGAGTCTTTCTCAAATAATCAAACACCAGTTTTGAAATAAAAACAAATTTCCTCCAATAAACATAAGAAAAGTGATGTAAATTCGAAAAATACTAAAAATATTTACTATGTCAACAACCTTTTGCAACTTTTTTCACTGTAAATTACCTAAATAATATAAAGATTTCACTTTAAAAGATGTGGAATGAGTGACACTGGTTGAAAACATGGCCGTTATGGTTGGGACAAAAACCGTTATGGTTGGGACATCATGGATTTGGCTCTATTGGTCATTCCTACTTGGGAGTTGAAAGTAGAACTAAAATGCAAAAGGTATTATAGGATTTCAGGGAAATAATGCAAAGCAACTTAAACATTCACAGCCTCTGTGTAAGGAATATGGAACTAATAAACAAGGGTACCGTATCAACCGTTATGGTTGGGACAAATTTTTGTTCATTGCATATGTTACAAGCAAGCCAAGTGACATGCATATGGAACAAAGAAAGTTATTATAAAATAAACTAATATCTTTCTTACATCCTTTAAAGCCATTTTAGCTTATTTAATATTGCTGTTTCTTTATGTTTGAGATCTTTTAAGATGGTAGACCCAAAATTTTGAATTTTGGAGACAACTGGACATATTTGGAAAAAATGTCACAATTTCAAAACATTAAACTTTCAAGTTAAATCAGTTGATGTTATGACTACTCATATGTTTAACGATGATACACACATGCAAAAATTTTATCATTCAACTACCAAATTTGAGTAATTCAGATATTTAAAATAGCCTTTTAATGAATGTCACGCAAAAAACAGCCTTTTTTGGTCAATTTTGCATTTTCAATCTGTCATAACTTTTGAACAAATCATCCGATTCACTTGAAATTTTCAACACTAGTCCATCACAATGTATCCTTTCCAGTAATTTATATCAAAGGGTTGTCAATCTTTCTGTCTTTCATATTTTTATGATTTTATGTTGGAGACAAGAAAATGTACTCTTATTTGCACTTGGCCATAAGTTGATTGCTTCATACATGGCAGAATACATGACTTCAAATAATCCTGTTGTTGTAGTTTCAGTTAGCATGATTTTTACTTGAAGCTGCTCTTACCTTTTTTGTAGATACTGGTACCACATGACGAAGTGCAAGTTTTATGGTAAACGGCCCCACATGGACTTTGTCAATCCCGTTCCACACAAGCCCATCTATGGTATGCCTTTTGTTCACATTGTTGTATTGACTCTTTCCAAAACAAGATCTGGTTTTGATGTTTCTAATAGAAAAGGCTTGGGAAAACATTGAGACAAAAGAAGAAACTGCTGATAACCAGCAGTTTCTTCTTTTGTCTCAATATCTTCTTGTCTATATCACACACAATTCCAATCTTTATTAACATTCATTTCGTTGTCTGCAGCAGCTTCCAAAATGGATCACCCTAAAATGTTGCCGTTTAGAAAAGGGTTAACTCTTTCCGAAACAAAACCTAGTTTGGACGTCCCTAATATAAAAGGTTTGAGAAACAGAGAGGCAAAGATATATTATTCACAAATATTACTTTTAGAAACATCCATTTTGTCCTCAGCTGCATCTTTCAAAACAAACAGGCCAGGTTTTCACTATTTAGGAAAGGGTTAATTCATATATGAGTTATGCAAATAGAAAAAGAAGGAAAAAAATGGGAGAGATCACCTGTAATGCAGGTAGTAGCAATATCCACATTTTAAATTTGAAAATAATCCTTTCCCAAACAGCGAAATTTCAGGGTAATGCAGTATGAAAGCTGCTGTAGACTTTTATATGGATGTAATTTAAGAAATAATTTGTGTACAATACAGCATGGAAAATATTGACGAAAAAGGAGAAAATACTGGTTATCTGGCTGCATATTTTTTTTTGCCTCAATGTTTTCCTAAGCATTTTCTTACAGGGACATGATCAAAACCCAAATCAGTTTTGTAACCGGTTTGAAGGTTAATTGAAAAGCAACTAAATATTTTGTAAACATGCGGCAGTGCATTATATAAAAAAGTTTAACCCTTTTCGCTTTAAATTTCTTTATTTTTCACAATCTAATTGTGTTTTACCCAAGGCAACAAAAAAATGTAGAATTTCATTCACCTGAAATTGTTGTCTGCAGATTGCAACATCTTGGAATTTGGACGAGTCTAAAATTTTGCTGTGTAGTAATGAGTTAATGTACATATGGCTGCTGTTCAACAAAAATCGTTGTAGTTACGAGGTTTTCGTTGAAAAGCCATGATGCACTACAGTTTGTACAAATGTGTTGTAGGTTGTCCGATAGGCGGTATAGGCACAGGCACCATTGGTCGAGGATATCGAGGAGAGTTCTGCCGATTCCAAATGGTACCCGGCATGTATGAACAACAGATCATACAGTCAGACGCTGTAAGATTTTATTTATTGTTTTAAACTTTACCAAACAAGATTTGATTTGGCGCCCCTTATAGAAAGGCTTGAGAAAACATTGAGGCAAAAGAAGAAAATGCTGCTAACCAGCATTTTCTCCTCTTGCCTCAATGTTTTCTGTGCAACATTATACACAAATCGGAACTTTAACAATATACATTTTGACATTCGGAGCTGCTTTCGTAGTTGAACAGTCTAAATTTCCTCTGTTTGGGAAAGGGTTAACCATTTACCACAGAAGACTTGACTTCGATGTCTTGTATAGGAAAGGCTAGGGAAGCATTGAGATAAAAGAAGAAATGCAAAAGAGTCTTGCATGCTCTTAAACAACAGGCAGAAAAAACTCCCAAGTATTTGTTTACTGAATTAAATGAACTTAAACTTTGGACAGAACAATCTAACCTAATCAGTGGAGGAGCCAGGATGAAGGGTGTTTGTGTTCAAAACAGGGGGATGGGTGGGTTCGTTTTACACAATTTTGACTGAATTTCTGCATGAAAATGAAATAACCCCCTCTGGATATGCCCCTGATAACTGCAGTGAGAATGACGTGCGGTTCTAAATAACGTCATTTGATGTCCAATAATGCGCAAGAACATTAGTGTCGCGATATCGCAGAGAAAATGATGTGGAAGTCATATCCGCAGTTAGACGAAACAAAATGGCTGTAATCGTTTACAAAATGATTATCATATGTAGTGCTATTAAGTTTTCAATCTCTTGAAAAAGGCAAATTTTGCCAAAATATTGAATTGAGTATTTTATTATAGTATCTTTTTGCCTGTTTGCAGTTTTGATTGATTAGTTTAGGTTCCTTTAACATACAGTCATACACTCTCACAAAAAGTCAAATATCATTTCTTTCCAGTTTATTGTTACAATACGGAAGGATAACAAGACGGTCTATCAAAAAGTATTGACAGGTCAAAGAACGGGTAGATCACTATCAACTTGGGACTGGAGCTTTCCGTTGAAGCAAGCGACATATCAGGCGCTGTATCCGCGCGCATGGACAGTGTATAACATACCGGAGTACAATATACGACTGATCTGTCGTCAAGTTTCACCCATCATTCCACATGATTATAAGGTAAGATAGAATTTCATTTGTTAACCCTTTCTCACACAACAAAAACTTGTGGTTAAAGTGAAACCTGCCGCAGACAACAAAACCAATGTTTACAAAGATAGTATTTGTGTATAATATAGAAGAGAAAATATTGAGGCAAAAGAAGGAAATGCTGATCATCAGCATTTTCTTCTTTTGCCTTGATGTTTTCCCAAGCCTTTTCTGTAAGGGATATCAAATCAGGTCTTGTTTAAACAAAGGTTAACCCTTTCCCAAACAAGACCTGGTTTTGACCCCTAATAGACATTTACACACCTAGATCGATTACGGAATAAGGAATACGGAATACGGAATATAAAAGAGGGTCGTTCAAAGATATTCGAGTTTACCAATTTTAGATTAAGTTTAAAATGATGAGTTAATTTACGGCCTTTCAAGAAGACCTTTTAGAAGCCTAACATACATTCATTGTATTTTTATGCCAAATTGTCTCTCTGTCTGTATTCCTTTGGCATACAATTTCTAACGGGGCGGATTTGGTGCAGCAGTGACGGGCTAGACTTGTAACACAGGGGTCGCATGTTCGATCAGCCGCCTTCCCGTGCTGTCGGATGGGGTTAAACCGAGAATTCGTCTACATAGGACTTTAGCTGTTGAATGAGACGTAAAACCCTATTTATTTCTTACAATATATAGACGTTTTCTGAGCTGCGGACGACACAATTGTTGTTCATTGGGATACATTTTCTACATTAGAATATTAAATGCCATCATTTTCTTATTTTGTCTCATTATTTTCCAATTACCAGTCCCCTACCGGCGAAGACGATGGGGACTTAAGGTTTGCACTCCGTCCGTCAGTCTGTCTGTCTGTCCGTCCGTCCGTCCGTCCGTCAGTCAGTCGGGTAAATTAGTATTCTAGACTTTTTTCTTTAGAAACGCTGGTAGCTAGTGAGCTGATTTTTGATGAGTTACAGAACAAGTTTGAGTTTCGGACTTTTTTTCTTCAGGTATTGAGCTGATTTTTGGGAAGCTTTTGCAAAATTTGCTTCTCTTTGCATCCGCCTTTCTCTGCACTTTACCATTCTCTGCATACCATGCAACAACTTCCAGTCCTCCTCACTACAAATAGTTCTATAAAAAGCAAAGATTAATGAGGTAATTCGAATATTCAATATGTAAGTCTGAAGTTATACATGTAGATATTGAATTGTGTGACTGGAAATGAAACATTGAATTAATCATGTCTCTAAGAGAAGAAAAGACCGACGCAGTAATTTGCTTTATTATGGTTCAAAGATCAGTCCAATTGGCTTCCTTGTAGATGGGTCAGTCAATTTACTGAACTATGGAATATATTCAAAGCTATAAATAGATGCATGGCATCAAAGTATCCAAGGAATTCAAATGGATAATCAAAGTACCTAATAAAAGTACTCTACGAATAAAAGTGTTCAAGGTATTCAAATAAACACAGACACGGTTCCAAATTTTTAACCGTGACCTGAGTATGAAAAGAGCAAACAAAAGGTCACGTGGTCGTTTAACTATATAATTCATTAGGCGAGTCGTTATTTTCACGCGAGCATTATTCAATTATTCTGCCTAAGAATTAAGAATATTTTCTACAGTCATTTACATTAATTATTAGAGTTTTCAGTTATATGAATATTTTTGCAACTTTGATTGCAAAAAGGAAATGTTTTGGCTTGTAATCACTTGTACCCTGTCTCCATCGTCCATTACCACCATGCAAGTTCAGGATGATCTACTGCTTTTGACAACCAAATAAAATCAATTTTCAGTTCTAAGCAAGTGAGCTCCTAAGTACTGTCCAAGTGTGAGCGGTAATTTTGCATGTGTTTGTGCTCTAGATTAGAGCCAATAATGGACAGGTCTCAAGATGGATTCCCAGCCTCGGAGTGTGGACAATTATAAATAAACGTATGGCTGAAATATTGTTGAGAGGTGTTAAATTAAAAAAGAAATGAAAAGAAAAATGTTTTAAACCTTTACCAAACAAGAACTGTTAATGTTTTGACTGTCAAGGGCGGGTCCGGGATTTTTTTGCCAAAGGGGGGGGGGGGGTCTAGCCCAAAAGATGGCTTTAAATTTGTGAATTGTGTAACGTTATATACTGTACTAACGTTGTATAGTCAAAATTCGATTTTCGGCCTATTCCAGGCGGGGTCCGGACCCTCGACCCCTTCTAGATCCGCCCTTGACTGTCTTACATAGATTGTTTCAAAAATCATTTCAAGAGGCAAAATAATGATATACTTTTAATCAGCATTATCTCCTTTTGCCTCAAGGTTGTCTTTATTAGGCCCCTATGTACACGCAAAAGGGTGGATCCAGGATTTTTTCAGGGGGAGTCCAAGCCCAATTGCCAGGGGGGGGGGGGTCCACGCCCAAATGGTGACTTAAAAATGTGTTAAATTATATGTGACCCGTCGCGCTAAAAGGGACCTTATCGGATGTGTGAAAATATCGACCCTAGTCAGTCTGCGCAGTCCGCGCAGCCAGACTAGGGCCGACACTTTTCACTTTTATGCAATTTTCTAAATCTGGAATGTTTCCCCTATCTTACTATATGTTCATTTTTTGCATACGGGATCTGGTTGACATGTGCTTAGTCTGACAAGTTTGTCAAAATTTGTATTTTTGGAGTTCGGATAAGGTCCCTTTTAGCGTGACGGGTCACATATATTATAACGTTATATTGACGCTTTAATAATAGTCAACAGTCAATATCCGGCTGATTCCAAGGGGGGGGACGGACATCAAGACCCCCCCCCCCCCCCCCTAGATCCATCCTTGCTCACACAAAAATCCTACTTTCAAGGTGCCCATTCTGTTGTCTGCAAGAGCTTCCAAGTTGAATCAAGTGCCGTTTAGGAAACGGTATAAAAGCCGCTGTCAAACTTGAAAAATCTAAATAATTTGTCGTTTGGGAAATGGGCTTTAAGAGCAATGCTTTTATTATCAAATTGATGTACCATAATGAATTATCTACATAAACCTTTCGGTACTGAGATTATCATTTTCACACTGAAAATGGCATGTTTCGTACATTATTTTTTGTTGTTGTTGGGGAAGGGGGTTTACGTGAAAATGACAGTTGAACCTGGCGGCTCGGTCCTCAAAAGATCCGTGGATACTCCTTTTTCCGGAGGGTCAAAAATGACCTAAAAGCCTATAAAGACCATAATTGGAAGTCAGTCAATGATATCCCGTCGAGATTCGCAGAGAAATCATCACTAAACGGAGTGTGATTCCTCTTAAACTTCTTCTTTCCTCCGTGCGTTTCCATTGCACGTTGGATGCTAAAATGCTCTGATTAGGGTCAGAGCCTCGATCTGGCATAAAAAAAATGTGTTACTATTTTTAGTAACAAATTGGAACCGTGTCTGTGTGTATGGATAATCAAAGTGCATAATCAAAGTACTCTACGAATCAAAGTATTCAATGTATTCAAATGGATTATCAAAGAACCTAATAAAAGTACTGTACTTCTGGACAGTCCTACATTATTAACAAATTTGCTTCCCAACAGTACTTTGTTGTTTACTTCAGTACTTTGATTTGGTATGTAGACTTGCAATGATGCAATGATGAGTTACAGAACAAGTTTGAGTTTCGTTTAGGTCCAGTGATTTTTGAGGATGATACCGATGCTGGACTTAGAAAATTACTGGGAAATCACAGTTTTCCAGACCATTTTTTCTAAACACTGGCAGGTATTGAACTGATCCGGTCCAGTGATAAGGTCTTTTTTGGAATATGTTGACACCTTCTAAAATAGCATTGAATGTTGGATTTTTCTAATCACCGTCTATCATCAACACCGGAAATAGATTACCAGCGAAGCGAGAGTTGACTGACACGAAATGTGACAACTCATGAAAAATCAGTTTTGATGGTTTTAACCGTGATATGTTTGAAGATCTGTTTGTGTACATACATGGCGGATATATAAAGCTTTTCTTGTAAGTAGATCGTTTTGTTAATTGACAAGACGGATGGATTTTAGGACCGATCATCCGACGACTGGTACCATAAACAAAGCATGCTTTTGGCGTTTAGGACCAATTTATTTGAAATATATGCAGATATTTTCGATTTTTTGAGTAGTGAGATAGAGGACATATAGAATATGAAGGTATCGTCGAATTTTTAAACCAAAATCCAGAAATTAAGCAAGATATTTAACAAAACAAAAAGTTAGATGTGTACGGCGAATAGAACATGATCTGTACGGCTTATAGTTAAATTACCCAAAAATCATGTACGGAAAATAGTCATCGAAAATTCATTTAAATTGAACGTGTAGAGAGTATCACAATAAATAACGCAGCCCACTCAAAGTGCCTAGAGTAAGAGAACCTTTACGATCAAAACCAAGACAAATATATTTCTATAAGTATGCATTAATTCAAAATTCTAAACCATACAGAATGCTTATGTTTGTATTTGGAATAGAAATGTAACACTGTTTAGAAGTTACTGGCACTTTTCAAATTTGGCCTCTGGCTCTTCATTGGTGCTAATGATGGGTTGCATACCTTATTCCTTAAGAAATTAGATCTATATTTGCCATTGAATACACGATTGTAAGCTCACAAATGACAAGCATAAAGCAAATAATGATCTGTAAAAATATGACAATCTAGAAATGCTGCAAATTTCCCAAAGGCAATATAAATAATCTAGCTTGAAGTTACCCACCCTCATGTTTTGAAGTTTATTTTTATGCCCGGTAGTTCTGCGCACGTCACGGTGTGTAGTTATACATGTAGTTATCCCCGCCAATGAAATCATCGGGGGATATTGTTTTTGCGTCGTCCGTCCGTCCTTCCGTCCATCCTTTCGTCCTTCCGCATATCATCGGGGTTAACCGGTTCGACTTATAAATTTAGAATTACTGCCTGAGTGGTGAAGCTATATATGTTACAGCCAATCTGTGAAATCAGCCATTTCATGAAATGGCTGAAATTTTTAGCCATTTAATGAAATGACTGAAATTTTTAGCCATTTAATGAAATGACTGATTCACTCAGCCATTTCATGAAATGGCTAAAATTTTCAGCCATTTCGTGAAATGACTGAAAATATCATGTTTATATTACACAGATTGGCTGATGCAATTTCAGCCAATCTGTGTAATGATAGTTTTGATTAACATTTGCTTCTTTTTGCTACTATAATTGTTTTTGTTTGATAATCTTTATTTTGACATTAATGTTTTACACAGAATGACTTGTTTTATTGCAGCAAATTCTGTGTAATAATGAGTTTGCTTCATAGTTGTTTCAATTTGTTACTACGATTTATTTTCATAAAAGTAAAGATAATTGAAACTCTAAAGTTTTCCTTAGAATTCCTGATTTAATTTCTGCAAATCTGTGAAATGATGATTTTGCTTCAATTCGCCACTAAAGAGATCATAAAATTGATCTAGATCTATCATTATGAATTATCTATCTACATAAACCTTTCGGTACTGAGATTATCACCGCCACACTGAAAATTATATGTTTCATACTCTTTTTGTTGGAGGAGGAGGTTTACCGGCGTCTATGTTTCTCAAAAGATCCATGAAAGGTCCTTATTGGCAGGGTCAAAAACGACTCTAAAGCCAGTAAGAACCATTATTGGAAGTCAGTCAATGACATTCCGTCGAGATACACAGAGGAACTTCACTCAACGGAGCTTGATTCCACTTAAACTTCTTCTTTCCTCCGTGCGTTTCCATTGTAGTTTGAATTCTTTGCTCGAAATCAGGTCAGAGCCTCGATCTGGCATAAAGAAACCCCACTAATGTGTTGCTATTTTTATTAACTAGTTGGAACCGTTTTTGTGTTGATGAGGAAAATGTAAACACTTGTGTCATTCGGGTGAATTAGGAATGTTGAAAAAATGATTTTATGTTCTTTGAAAAATATTCATAATATATTTGAAAAGTTGGATCATAGATTAAGTGGAGTTTTTTATGTAGTTGTCGTTGTTTTTTAGACGGAATTGAATGAGTGCGCAGACTTACCGGACTCGACTAATAATAATATTAGCAATGATAACAAACATTTCACTAGATATGCTGAGCTGTAGAGTGCAAAATGTCTGTTGACGCATATATATAGTTCGTTGAGTAGTGGCCTTCCTCCATCATACAAACCTCCGATATCCCAACATATAAGTAACATGATATACTGCATAACTATCATGATTGTGTAATAATTCGTTTATTGATTATAAAAATAAATGAAAAATATACGACGTAATTTTCATCAGCACATAACGACTATTCGCCGTCCATGGCATTGACTATTTGCCGTCCATGAAATACCAACAAACAACTATTCGCCGTATACCTCAAGCATTTTTGTTTCAGTAATTAGCGGCAGTAAAATATCAAACCAACATAAGAAACGAATGTTAGACAAGGCAATTTGGTATTAAGAATAAGGAATGAACTTCAAACCGGAAACACAATCTTGTTAAACCGATAAAACATGTGTTTTCGCGACACGATTATCTGAAATGCCAGTACCAAGCAACGAAAAAACTGTCTAAAGGCAGATATTTCGATACACAGGATAAAATAGAGGCACGCGCCATTATATTTAATCTTTTTACAATGTGCCTTACATGCACTGGTTAGCCTGTAGTAAATTATAACGCAATGATAACGGTCAACACTTACCCACCCACCATGCGTTTTTTCATACTCTCGCTTCGCTGGTAATCTATTTCCGGTGTTGATGATAGACGGTGTAATGTGAAAGCTGCAGCCAGACAATATTGACCCAACTTCAGGAAATGCTGGATATTTGTATTCTTTCCTTATTCGCTGCAATGTTTCTCCAATTAGGTGGTCATATCATATCGCTGCTTTTCAACGAAAACCTCATGACTGCAGCTTAAAACAAGCTGAAGTTACGAGGTTTTCGTTGAAAAGCAACGATATACTTAAAATAAGTTTTTTGAATTGTTAAACTTGCAATCGGGACATTAATACCCATCAATAAACCGTTACATTTGTAAGAACCCTCTTTATTCGGCTTTCCGCTTCAATAATCCGTATTCGGTTATCTTTATCGGTAATCGATCTCGGTGTGTAAATGTCTAATAGGAAATGCTTGGGAAAACATTGAAACAAAAGGAGAAACTGCTGATAAACAGCAGTTTCTCCTTTTGTCTCAATATTTTCTGTGCCATATTTTACACAAATCCTATCTTTACTTACATCCATTTTGTCATTGATGGCAGGTTTTAGAGTGGATCACCCTAAAATTTTGGTGTTTGGGAGAGGGTTAATCAACAACAGATACAAGGTGTAATACACATTCTAAATTTTGTATTTCAAGTCCAAAGTCTCATCCCATAAGTCATGTCTTGTAAAGTTTTATTGGCACATCTTATCAAATCAGCTTGTTTCCAAGGTAAAAATCATCCATTTAACCCTCTCTCAAGTTTTCCGTGTCCCCTAGAGAAAAGAATGCTGAAAATTCCCTCACATCCAACAAATTCCTGACATGTTTACACCTTCTCTACTTGAAAACAAATTCAAATCGGTCACATATTCACAGAATTATTGAAGATTTTCTGCAATGGTTGATGTTTTTATGCCACAATGGTACATGATTCCCTACATGGGTTAGGTCGTTCGTTCTTGGGGAAAATACCTTTATTGGGGAAGTTGATCATGGGTGTTTCACAAACATGTTTTTTCAGGATTCCTCATTTCCGGTGGCTTCTTTCATCTGGACAATAGAGAACTATACAACATAGGTATTTCTTCTTTTATCACAATGTTTTTGTCACAATGTACATTCACTTGTTCATTTTAGGATTCCTCATACCCGATGGCAGCTTTCATCTGGACCATAGAGAACAATGGATCGGAAGAATATGATATCAGTATTACATTCACTTTTAAGGTAAGGAATATTTCTCATTACCATACAATGATGTGTTTTGATGCTCCACAAGATAAAGGCTTCAGGGAAAATGGAGAAATTGCTTGTGGCAAGCAATTTTTATGCCCCCATATCGAGAGATCGGGGGCATATTGTTTTACTCGTGTCCATCTGTCTGTCCAAAAACTTAACATTTGCATTTTCTCCAAAACTACAAGACATACAAATGGCTAAAACAAGGTATTCGGAAACAAAGTGTCTCATCAGGTTGACCCAACTTTCTAGGTTTCTTGGCAAAAAATTAGATACCGATATCAAAAGTTCATTACTTGAATAATCACCTTTTAGAAAATGAATTATACACAAAAACAATTGCTATAAAGTGTTTGTAAAGTAAGGATAGTTTTTATATGCCACCCATTGGCAGTGATTCATTTACCTGCGCGTCCTGCGATTATCTCACACAAAATCCGCCGAGGACGCATATTATTGAAAGATGTGAAACCCGCGGACGCAAACATTTTATAGTCGACGAGTCCCGTCGTCAAACAAAACTTCGAAAATTATTCGTACATCGTATAATGAAGCAAATGCACACCGATAATAATTTACTTAAGCACCGGTTTGGCTGGTTTCCTTCCTCAACTATGATGCATTATGATAAACATGCAGCGCGGGGACCCAGGTCCAAAAAGTCAAATCGATTTTTCAAAAATTATTCATACATCGTATAATGAAGCAAATGCACACCGATAATAATTTACTTAAGCACCGGTTCGGCTGGTTTCCTTCCTCAACTATGATGCATTATGATAAACATGCAGCGCGGGGACCCAGGTCCACAAAGTCAAATCGATTTTTCATTGGTCTTTAAAGGCATTTACAGCCAATCAGCGCGTGCGGTAGACATTTATTACGCACACGGGCTGAAAACGAAAGTAGCCCCCGAAAAAAACTTAAACCTCTCTCTGATGCCAAACAAATGACGATCAGAGGTCTGTTTAATAAGGGTCAGACCGGAGAAACGGCTGCGAAAGATGGTACTCAGACAGTAATTGAGAACACTTCGAAGGACAGTTAAGAAAAAGGAACCGAGTGAAGCACTGCCCAAAAAAAGGTTTGTACCTTTCAACAAAACCGGTTGGCGCTTTACAGTTGGCTGGCATATGATAAAGATAACAACTTTATGTTATGTAAGATTTGCGCAGACGCCAATAAACAGAATGGGATGGTTAAAAATGCACCAATTTCATGACGACGACCTTGCATTTTCCGATCATAATTCAATTTCTTCTTGTCCCTCAATATTTTCTAGTTTTGTTTAGTGCAGCAGAAATACCACTCTTAATTTTTAGCTCGACTTTTTGAAGAAAATGAGAGCTTATACTGTCACCCGGGCGTTGGCGTTGGCGTTGGCGTTGCAACCAAGGTTAAAGTTTTTTCAAACATCAATAACTTCCATACTATCAAAGGGATTCAACCCAAACTTGGAATACTTATTCACCATCACACCCTCTACCTTACTGTTAGGGCCCATGACCCTGGGACCACTCTATTTGGAGTTATGCCCCCTTTATACTAAGCAACTTAGAAAGTCGAGCGCGCTGTCTTCGGACAGCTCTTGTTTTTATTTTGAGAAAGATTTATTAACCCATTATCACACATTGAATCTTTTAGACTCCCCTCAAGAAAATAGCTTTGGAAAACATTGTGGAAAATGAAGAAATTGCTTGCAAGAAGTCAAACTTCATCTGAGACTGAATGCATTCTAGTCATAATGTCAAAATTCTAGTCATACTCATACATGTATCACAATCATGTGTTACAAGTTAAAACTCATGTTAGTGGAATTCTAGTCTGCTTTTTAACATGTTTGCCTAGTTCACAAAATGATATATTAAAAAAAAACACTTTAATTTGTTGCTGTTGTTTTCGGTAGTTATTGAAAGTTGTCAAAAATAATGGGACTCATAAATTTCCCAGAGGACTCATGAAATTTTGGTGTAGCGAGTCCCAGGACTCACTGTTGCAATTTTGTAAAATAATCACTGCATTGGTGATGTATATTGATATAATCTCTATCTGCCATGTGTAACATACATACTCTTCTTGTTAACACAAAGGCTACTGCATTTATGGAATAAAACTTACGCAGATTGATCCTAGACATATAACTAGCTTTGTGCTGCATTTGTTGTTTGAACAGTTTAATATGTGTCACAATAAAGGTGCTTAAATTAAAAAGGTAGTGTATATTGTGCCTATGGCAGTCTTGTTGTTGAAGAACACATGGACATGGACATCTTTTATTTTGAGACTTGAACAAACAAACTTGATATGCCTTTATTTTCAGAATGGCACAGGGAATAAGAAAGACAACACAGGGGCGTGTAAAACTGAACTGTTTGAGGATGACAAGACTACCTGTGTATCTATAGCACAATCACTGAAGGATATGCCCTGTACTTATGGACTAGCTGTTCATAGAAAGGTGGGTGAATCCAATTCAAGAGCTGCATACTGGTTCTTTAACCCACTCCCAAATGGCAAAATTTTGGACTATTCCAATTTGAAAGCTGCTGCAGATGGCAAAGTGGATGTTAATCATGGTTTGATATTGAGGCAAAAGGAGAAAGTGCTGGTTATCAGCACTTTCTTCTATTGCCTCAATGTTTTCCCAAGTTTTTCTATTTAGGAAGTCAAAACCAGGTGTTGTTTGGGAAAGGGTTAAGCATTTCTTAAATGATGAAATTTGGAACTGTCCAAATTCAAAGGTGTTGCAGAGAAAAAATACAGTTTACACTTAACCCTTTCCCAAACAAGACCTGGTTTTGACGTCCCTAACACAAAAGGCTTGGGAAAACATTGAAACAAAAGAAGAAACTGCTGATAATCAGCAGTTTCTCCTTTTGTCTCAATATTTTCTATGCCATATTTTACACAAATTAAGTCTGGAATAACTTCCATTTTGTTATTTGTGACAGTTTTTGACGTGGATCACCCTAAAATTTTGCCGTTTGGGAAAGGGTTAAACTGTATCCACAGGGTGCATCAAATAACAAAGAGACACAGAACACTTTTAGACAAAATCTTCGTCTAAAATTGTGAGGAAATCGATAAGCTGTTTGGTTCCTTTAGTTACATGTTTAGTCAAAATGCTGTAGACAGAAGTAAAGAAATTACTAGATATAATTATGTGAATCATTTTTTCTGAAATCTTTATGTACTTTGTTTCAAATTCAAATTCCATATAATTTATAATTTTTAGTGAGCAGAAACTAATGGTTGTATAACTTATGTCACAGCCCTAGCCTAGTGTAATTCGAAAAACAAGGAAATTTTAGAAATGTTTAAGGCGCATTCCCATTGCCAACCAAATCAACCCGATCAAGCGATCAAGTACTGATCGAGCTTGGTCGACAAGAGTGATCGGGACGATCGAGCGTTGTTGGCAAAAATTATTGGGAATTAATCAACAAGAAATAAAGAAGTCTTGTAAATACATTTGATCAAGTTTAATCGGGTTTGATCGGGGAATTTAGGCGATCAAGTTGATTTGGTTGGCAATGGGAAAGCGGCTTTACAGACTTCTACATCTTAACCCTTTCCCAAACGACAAAATTTTAGGGTGGTCCAATCTGAAAGCTGCTGCAGACAACAAAATGCATGTTTTTGAAGACGGTATTAGTATAGAACAAGGAGCAGAAAATATTGAGGCAAAAGGTGAAACTGCTGGTTATCAGCAGTTTCTTCTTTTGCTCCAATGTTTTCCCAGGCTATTTCTTTTATGGACGTCAAAACCATGTCTTGTTTGGGAAAGGGTTAATTGAAAAGCTGTTAAAGGTTCTTCTTTCTAATTGGACAGGACGGTGTTGACACTAGTCATTGTTTAAAGTTTGACCCGGAGGGTTCTGGTGGTGAGATCTGGAACTCTTTAAAGGAGACAGGGAAACTGAGCCAAGTCAAAAATGATGGTAAGTTTTGAGTGGTGTCTGAGTGGCAATGAATTTTGTCCTAAAAATAGACTAAGTTAACTGGTATATTTTCATAAACCGTCAGCGTTGTTACTAAATCTTGTAATTACGGCTTGATTCAAGCCGTAGTTACGAGATATTATAACAACAACAACGAAATATTATTTGTTTGTCCGAAATTACATCACGGTCAACTAGATAAAATCGTCCCCTATCAACCCTTTCCCAAACAACAAAAATTAACCCTTTCCCAAACGATGGAATTGTGGGGTGGTCCAATATGAAACCGCTTTCGGACAACACAATAGCTGTCACTTTAACCCATTACCACACAGTGACTCTTTTTGACTCCCCAAACAGAAAAGGCTTTTGAAAACATTGTGGAAAATGAAGAAATTGCTTGTGACAAGCAATTTCTTCATTTCCCACAACGTTTTCTACCATAAAACAGGAACAAATGTAAAATTCAATGCATCTGATATTGTCGTCTGCAACATCTTTGAATTTGGAGCAGTCTAAAATTTTGCCACACTATATAATCACTTGCGACTCAATATTGAGTCGCGAGTGATTATATAGTGTGTTTATTACATTCCCTATGGAATAATTTCGTGAAATTGTGTAAAATTTTGCCGTCTGGTAATGGGTTAAGTTGAATTTGTGAATGCACAGGAGATTTATCAGCGTTTGTTTTTGTGTGTTGCCTCAATGTTTTCTCAAACCCTTTCTAACAGGGACATCAAAACCAGGTCTTGTTTGGGAAAGCGTTGGGTTGGCTCAATTTGAAAGCTGTTGCAGATGACAAAATAAACAGAACTATGATTTGTGTAAAATTTAGCTTAGAAAATATTGAGGCAAAAGGAGAAATGCTGATCATCAGCATTTTCTTTTTTTACCTCAATGCTTCCCTTATCCTTTTCTGTAAGGGACATAGAAAGCTGGTCTCGTTTGAGAAAAGGTTAAGTTACTTTTATGCTGCCATATTACTGGAATCTGGTACTAAACTATGGTCATACAAGATGAATATGTGATATCAGGCTTTAGGAATGTCGCTGCCTTCACGCAAGTATGCAACTGAATCCATATTATTTTGCAAAACGAAAAAAAAGCATCAACATTCGTAAGGCTAGTCATGTCAATGTATCATCATGCTTAAACAGATGTGTATTTTTGGTCAGAATAGCTAAGGAGAAACACACCAAAAGGCACATTACTGGTAAAAATATTCAGGCCAGGGTTGGGGGGGGGGGGGGTTGGTAGGCATGCCATGCACCCTGGCGCCAGGAATATAATCAAAGGAAATATAACGACTTTGGCAAGTTCAAAAATATTCTCAAAAATGGCTTTTGCAGGATGGGCATCTCATCCTTTCTTTGTTTCTCTTTCCACAGTAAATAAAACGGAGAGCCCTAAGGGCGTAGATGATAGATGTTGGTGTAACTGTTTGCCAAATGTTCTCATTTTTGCATGATAGTAAAATTGTCTTCCTCTTTCCACAGTAAATATAAAAGAGAGCCCAAATGGCGTAGATGTAGGTGTAGCTGTTTGCCAAATGTATTTGAGAACAAATCTGGAAAAAGGTCCGTTATAGCATTTGAGACAGCCACATTTCACGATCAGCCTGTGCCTAATTGCAGTCTGACCGGGATCCATGCTGCTGTCTTACAGTGATTTCATGTCACGAAGAAGCTATTAGAGACCAACATGGCT
The DNA here is from genome assembly GCA_963680895.1 of Fragum sueziense. Classification (NCBI taxonomy): domain Eukaryota; kingdom Metazoa; phylum Mollusca; class Bivalvia; order Cardiida; family Cardiidae; genus Fragum; species Fragum sueziense. The sequence goes on from OY804598.1 coordinate 25,989,555, forward strand.
CATGATCAGACTGTGTGTATACACAGGCTGATCTTGAACCATATTGGGCTAAAAAGTCTTAAAGGACCTTTTTCCAGATCTTAGCCTATTTTTATTTGCATGATAGTAAAATCGTTTTCCTATTTCCACAGTAAATATAACAGAGAGCCCCAAGGGTGTAGACGTAGGTGTAGCTGTTTGCCAAATGTGTTCAAGTAAGCCAGGATCAACACAGACACTAGAGTATGCTCTGGTCTGGGATATGCCCCTGGTGCATTTTAGGTCAAAGGGAGTGCAATATTCAAGGTAAGAACATGTAAACATTATGCCCTTACAGGGTTCTCCACAGAATAATTGAAGCTGTAGTGGCAATTTACGCCCCTGGTGCATTTTAGCTCAAAGGGAGTGCAATATTCAAGGTAGGAACATGTAAACATTATGCCCTTATATGGTTCTCCACAGAATAACTTTAAGCTGTAGTGGCAATTTACGCCCCTGGTGCATTTTAGGTCAAAGGGAGTGCAATATTCAAGGTAAGAACATGTAAACATTATGCCCTTATATGGTTCTCCACAGAATAACTTTAAGCTGTAGTGGCAATTAACACCCCTGGTGCATTTTATGTTAAAGGGACTGCAATATTCAAGGTAAGAACATGTAAACATTATGCCCTTATAGGGTTCTCCACAGAATAACTTGAAGCTGTAGTGGCAATTTACATTATTATCGTTAAGCCTTGAAACGCAATGTTAAATGCAAATTGTTTTATAACCAAATATTACAATTAAAGAAATGCATTATTTATCTGTTTTAGACAGGAATTGCATGAAAATCCTTCTATTTGTTGTTCATTTTGAAGAAATTTTAGAATCTGTGAGGTACTTTCGAAGGTATAGTGGCACTACATTGATTAACATGAAGCTGTAGTGGGGCCAATACAGCTTGTTTGGCTGGGGAGGACACTGAAAGTCTTACATTGATAGATTATGATGTATAGTATGATTAAATTTTCAATTCAGCCCCAGTCCTTCATTGGAACTGAAAAGAAGAAACTAAGCAATGTTTTCTTTGTTAAAGTCTTGCTTTGATCAATGGCTTATGCTCAAATTCCAATCATTTCAGGCGATATTCAAGATGGTTTGGGACCAAAGGAGATGCAATTTCTACATTAGCGAGTTACTGTGTACAAAACTATGCAATATGGGAGGAGAAGATAGAAAAATGGCAAGCCAAGGTGTTAAACTGTAGGTGAGTGTGCCTTAGCATGTTATTAATGGGTTAATTAAGGGTTACAGACAAGAGGGCGTATTAGGCTTTAAAAATTGCAGAATTTTATTTATCAAACCGTATGTCATGGGTCATAATTGGAATCGTCTCATCGAGACGATTCAAATGAGTGCCACAACACATGGTTTGGACTTGAAATAATAAAGTTGGGATGCCCTCTTATTTGTTGCCTTGGCTTATTAACCCTTTCCCAAACAAGACCTGGTTTTGATGTCCCTAATAATAAAGGCTTGTGAAAACATTGAAACAAAAGAAGAAACTGCTGATACCAGCAGTTTCTCCTTTTGTCTCAATATTTTCTATGTCATATTTTACATAAATCCTATCTTTGATAACATCTTTTTTTGTCAGTTGTGGCAGTTTTTGAAGTGAATCATCCTAAAATTTTGTCTTTTTGGAAAGGGTTAACCTAATGATGAAATGATATGTGGCTTTAACTTTCTTTTAAAATTTTTGGATTTAAATGGCGTTTAACCAAGGTTCTTGAAAGTGTCAAGAGATAAGAAAATCCTGGAAGTTGTTTTTTCTCCTTTTCCCGTGATTGTTTCCATGGTATAATATACAATGAACTAGAAGAAACAGCAGAGAAGATCATTTTTAAAAGCAAAAAAAAAAAGAGAGATTTCCAGTCTCAAATCTGTTCCAAACAAGGAAATTTCACTCAAAATTTGTTTTTTGCTCTCTAAATAACAATACTTTGCCCAGTTTGACTTGCTTGGTCTCTGATCCATGAATCTACTATATTAGACCTATTTTTGACCGTCAAAATAAAAACAATAATAGCCCATTGTGACTTTTCCATTAACCCGTTCCTGCACAGTGTCACCTTCCTTCACAGTCACACCTTTTGACTCCATCACAGGAAAAGACTTGGGAAATCATTGTGGAAAATGAAGAAATTTGCTCGTGAAAAGCAATTTCTTCATTTTCCACAATGTTTTCTAATGCAAAATGGGAAGATTTTCAAAATTTTATCAACTTGAAAATATCGTCTGCAACACCTTTTAAGTTAGAGCAGTCCAAGATTTTGGTTAACATGTTTCTTATAAAAAGTCAGGAACCTATTTGAATAATTACAGAAATTGCAAAATCATGTAAAATTTTCAGTGAGCTTCCATCCTGGTATAAAAGCCTGCTGTTTAACGAGCTTTATTATGTAAGCGATGGTGGGACTGTGTGGTTAGATCATTATAAAGGTGATACAGAAAACAACGAACATCCACTCATCAAGGAATATGGAAAATTTGCTTATCTAGAAGGTACCTATACATACACAAATCTTTATTCATCTCTTTTTCAAACATAAAGAATTACGTTTTGTTCAAAACATTGTTCGATAAAACGCAGAAAACTCTGAATAGTGAACAGACCGCTCTATCACTGTACCTGAATTTTCAACATGTCTATGTCACTACTTATAAAGAATTTATTCATCTTTTATACAACACTGTTTTGTTTACAATTGGACAAAATGTAAACATGTGCCATACGATCTTGCGCCAACTATACTGTGGTTTGGATTTGAAATAGAAAATAAGATAAAATAAAAAATACACATAAAAATTTTATCTTTTCCTCTTGGAAGTTGTAACATGACCATTTGATACCAAGGTCATATCAGGGTGTCCAAAAACCTCCAAATGGATTTTTTTTTACCCCCAAAATGAATCTTGCACCCCCACTTTTTGCAAGCAGCCTTCTTTGTCTCTACTATAGGGGGTACAAGCATGCTGTAAAAGTATGGTTTGTACCCCCAGATTTGTAGGGCCACGACAACCGATACGAGGGGGTAAAAGCAACCTGAATTTGTTTTTTCTAATCTAAAGCTTATTTTGTGGGTACTCATTTGAATCTTATGGATGAGACCATAAGATCTATAATGAATGAGTACCCAAAACATATGGTTCAAAGAACAATAAAAGAAATATTAAACCCTTTCCGAAACGACAAAATTTTAGGATGATCCACTTCAAAAACTGCCACAAATGACAAAATGGATGTTATTAAAGATAGGATTTGTGTAAAGTATGGCACAGAAAATATGGAGACAAAAGGAGAAACTGCTGGTTATCAGCAGTTTCATCTTTTGTCTTAATATTTTCCCAAATCAATTCCATTAGGGACGTCAAAACCAGGTCTTGTTTGGGAAAGGGTTAATTTGAGCCATTGCCCCCTTTTATCTGTAGCTCTGATTTGGGCATTAGTGTTTCATCATGTCCATCATTAAGGTGTATAATCATGTGACTCAGAATTTCCGATAATCTTCAATATATGTTTTAATACTTGACCAATTTGAATTCGGTTTGAAGCAGAGAATGTGGAAAATGCCAGGAATAAGCTGGACGTGTTGGAGTTTTGAAAAGTCAACTGATAAAAATAGTTATTGAAGATAAACCAAAATTTTGGTTTATCTTCAATAACTTTTTTATCAGTTGATTTTTCAAAAATCAACCACGTCCATCTAATGCGTGATGTCTGTCCACGTTCTCTGCTTAAAACAGAATTCAAATCGGTCCCATATGTACAAAATTATTGAAGATTTTCTGAAAATATTGTATTAAGAGATTATCCACCGTGATCATGTTTATTGCAGGTCAAGAATACAGAATGTACAACACATATGATGTTCATTTCTATGCAAGTTTTGCTCTTATTATGCTGTGGCCAAAATTACAACTTTCACTTCAGTATGATATGGGTAGGTTTTCAGACTATCTATTTACCAATTGTTACCTCCATTTACCAGAAAACAAAGTATAATTGTGAAAATTATATCATGTAAATAGGAAAGACAAAAAATATCACTCTAGGCAATGTGTATGCATTAAATAAATGTATTAATGACCAGTCACACTACAAGGAATCATCTGGGGTGTTCAAGTTTTGATTAACAGATGTCGCATCGGGGGTTCTGAAATCCATTGTCCTAGTTGCTCAGGCTGTCCCAAAGAGATTACGGACAAGTAGATTTTGCCAACATTTTGCTCTTTATTGTTATGCTCAACGAAGGGAGAGCATATAGTCGCCGCTTTGTTCGTCCAGTCCATCCGTCATTCCGTCCATCTGGAGTGATTTCTCCATAACCCTTGGGCCAAATCAAATTAAACTTACCATGTGAACTCCCTATGACATAATGCCGATGTACTTTTCCCGGTTTTTGGATTTGAGGCCTCGTCATTGGAAAAGGGGACTTAAGGTAAAATACAGTTTTTCTCTAATTTCTCCTAGTCTAATGGTCAGAATTTGATGAAATTTCATATTTGGGTAGCAAATCAGATGACCTTGACAATGAATTATTTGAAATTTGCATAGAAAAAATATGTCATACAAAAAGGGGGCTTAACATTTGTTAGCTTTATGTTAGCTCTCCATGGCATACATTTATTGTGACAATGCCTTATTCGGGGAGCATTGTCCGTCTGTGACTGCTCTTGTTCATACGGACAACTGACATTAAAAATTTTGTCAAGCAAGCACAGACAAGTAGCCAATTTAAAGATTTCAGAACCCCTGCGCATTTGGAAAAGGAACACATGCATGTAGTAAAAATTGGGTAGAAATAGTTTCTAAGTTTCTCCATTGACAATTTCAGTGAAGGCTGTGAAGTCAGAACATCATGAACCAATCAAATTTTGTATGGGAGGAGTACACGGTATTAGAAAGGTCCATGATACAGTACCACATGATATAGGTGACCCAGGTTAGTTATAGAAATACTTTCTGTCTGTCTGTCTGTGTGTCTGTCTGTGTTTCTGTGTCTGTATGTAATGTCAGAGCATCATGAACCAATCAAATTTTGTATGGGAGGAGTACACGGTATTAGAAAGGTCCATGATACAGTACCACATGATATAGGTGACCCAGGTTAGTTATAGAAATACTCTCTGTCTGTCTGTCTGTCTTTCTGTCCGTTTCTGCACAACTTAATATTCATACCCTGCAAACAAAGTATACTTGAATCAGCCCGTCGGTTGGTTGATCTGTCAGAAAAATCTTGTCTGGACATTTCTCTCTACATTTACTGACCAATTTGCTTTATACTTGGCAGTAGATTTCATTTGGAATAGATGTGCAAAATGCAAAGGATGGGTTGCAATAAGGGGCCAAAAAATAGATTTTTAGCTCACCTGAGCACGAAGTGCTCAAGGTGAGCTATTGTGGTCACTCAATGTCCGTCGTCCGTCCGTCCGTCTGTCCGTCCGTCCGTCTGTCTGTCCGTCTGTCTGTCCGTCTGTCAACAATTTGGTGTTTACACTCTAGCATCCACAAATATTAATCAATCTTGATCAAACTTTGTCAAAACAAGTATGGTCATAAGTTCTCGGATGAGTTCGATTATGGGCCAGATCGGACCAGAATGTGCTGAGTTATCTGCCCTTGAATGTCAAAAAATGCAGTTTTTGACTTTGTTTACACTCTAGCATCTACAATTATTGATCAATCAAAACAAAACTTGGAGACAATGTTGGAGACCATAAGATCTCGGATGAGTTCGGTTTTCAGTATGATCTGATTAGAAAGATGAGAGTTATGTGCCCTTGAATTCGACAAAATTGCTATTTTCGGCTGTTTTTTACCTTGTTTACACTCTAGAATCTACAATTATATATCAATCAAGACAAAACTTAGACACAATGTTGGGGACCATAAGATCTCACATGAGTTTGATTTTCAGTTTGATCTGATCAGAAAGTCCAGAGTTATGTGCCCCTGAATTTGACAAATTGCCATTTTTAGGTCACCTGACCGAAGGTCATGGTGACCTATTGCGACCGTGTTTCGTCCGTCGTCGTGCGTCGTGCGTTTTGCGCCGTGCGTTAACTTTTAACATTTTCGACTTCTTCTTGAGAACCATTGGACGGATTTCAACCAAACTTGGCAGGAGACATCCCCATGGTAAGCCGCTCCAGATTTGTACAAATCATGGAGTTACCTCCCTTTGGGGCCCCATAAGGGGCCAAAAAGGGGTAAAATAGGGTACATCTTAAAAAATCTTCTTCTCATGAACCGGCTGTTGGATTCGATTCACATTTGGTATTTAGAGTCTTTAGGGCAAGGACAACAAAGTTTGTACAAGAGAAAAAAATCCGTCCAGAAATGGCCGTGCTGGGGATGGGGGATGGGAGGGGGGGTCGAGTTATTAGTTAACTTAACATTTTCGACTTCTTTTTGAGAACCATTGGACAGATTACAACCAAACTTGGCAGGGAGCATCCCCATGAGAAGCCGCTTCAGATTCGTATGAATCATGGAGTTATCTCCCTTTGGGGCCCCATAAGGGGCCAGAAGGGGTTAATTAGGGTACATCTTAAAAAATCTTCTTCTCATGAACCAGCTGTTGGATTGGATTCACATTTGGTATTTAGAGTCTTTAGGGCAAGAACAACAAAGTTTGTACATGAGAAAAAAATCCGTCCAGAAATGGCCGTGCTGGGGAGGGGGGATGGGAGGGGGGGGTGTTGCATTATTAGTTAACTTAACATTTTCGACTTCTTATTAAGAACCATTGGATGGATTTCAACCTAACTTGGCAGGAAGCATTCTAATAGGAAGCCGCTTCAGATTTTGTACAAATCATGGAGTTATCTCTCTTTGGGGTCCCATAAAGGGGGTAAATTGGGTACATCTTAAAAAATCTCCTACTCATGAACCAGCCGTTGCATTGGATACACATTTGGAAGTTAAAGTCTTTAGGGCAAGGACTATAAATTTTGTACAAGAGAAAAAAATCCGTCAATAAATGGCTGTGCTGGGGATGGGGGATGGGAGGGGTTCGTGTTATTACTTAACTTTGAACATTTTCTACTTCTTTTTGAGAACCATTTGACAGATTTCTACCAAACTTGGCAGAAAGTATCCCAATGGGAAGCCGCTTCAGATTTTTACAAATCATGGAGTTTTGGGGCCCCAAAAGGGAGTAAATACGGTACATATTAAGAAATGTTCTATTGTTGGATTTAATTTACATTCGGTATTTGAGTCTTTAAATAAGTTTGGACAAGAGAAAAAACGACTGTCAAGAAATGATGGTACTGGGGGATAGCGCTTTTAGTTAATGTTTAACATTTTCCATAACTGTTTCTGCTCATTTGATTCAGGTGACCGATAAGGCCCTCTGGGCCTCTTGTTGGCTGTTATCGACCTTGTTTACACTATAGAAACTACAATTATCAATCAATCAAGACAAAACTTGGACACAATATTGGGGACATTAACATCTCGGATGAGTACGATTTTCTATTTGATCTGATGAGAAAGTCAAGAGTTATGTGCCCTTGAATTTGACAAAATTGCCATTTTCGGCTGTTTTCGACCTTGTTTACACTCTAGAATTTACAATTATCAATCAATGAAGACAAAACTTGGACACAATGTTTGGGACCATAAGATCTCGGATGAGCTTGATTTTCAGTTTGATCTAATCGGAAAGTCCAGAATTATGTGCCCCTGAATTTGACGAAATTGCCATTTTCGGCTGTTTTCAACCTTGTTTACACTCTAGAATCTACAATTATCAATCAATCAAGACAAAGCTTGGACACAGTGTTTTGGACCATAAGATCTCGGTTCAGTTTGATTTCCAGTCTGATCTGATCAGAAAATTGAGAGTTATGTGCCCTTGAATTTGACAAAATTGCTGTTTTTGGCTGTTTTCGACCTTGTTTACACTCTAGAATCTGCAATTATTGACCAATCAAGACAAATCTTGGACACATTGTTGGGGACCGTAAGATTTTGGATGAGTTGGATTTTCAATTGGATCTGGTCAGAAAGTCGAGAGTTATGTGCCCTTGAATTTGATAACATGCCGTTTTCGACGGTTTTCTACCTTGTTTATACTCTAGAATCTACAATTATTTATCATTCAAGACAAAGCTTGGACACAATGTTGGGCACCGTTACATCTCTGATGAGTTTGATTTTCACAATGTTATTGATCATAAGTTCGTTTTCAGTCTTAAAGTCATAAATATCAATTGAATTGAACAAAAATGTTGCTCATATCATTTTGGTTCAGGTGAGCGATATAGGACCATCATGGTCCTCTTGTCTTTAAATTTCGTGGATTGATAGGGTTACATAATATCTTTAATTCGTATGTGTAAAAATTCTGGTTTCGGCTTATTTTTTTAGATATGGGTAAATAAAGTGGGTGGGGTAAGATGGACTGAAACACAGTAGGGGTTATTCTAAGTCGCTTATCTTTCTTGTTTTTAGCCCCAGATGCGTGAAAATTTGTATGCGTGTCTTGTGATATATGCGTTGAACATTTATAGGCTCACATTTGATATTCCATGTTTATCTTTTCCGAAATACTCATTCTTCTTTCATTCGAAGAATTTCGCTATTTTTTAACGACCAACTTTACCAAACTATCTCCACACGTTTTATTTGAAACCCGATTTCTATGAAACTTTACAGATATATATTCCAGATAATAATGTAACTTTGTGTGAAATTTGAAAGAAAAGCATTGGTCCGTTTTTGAGATATTTGACCTTGGCCTTCAAAATGACTTCAAAACTCGGGAAATGCCAAAATGTGATAGTTAAAGCGCCAATTTTATTCATAAGGATTGGAAGCATGGTTTCTTTTTATTGTTCCTAATGAATTTCATAGCAATGTGTACTTTTTTTGTATCGTACAACCCATTCGGAAGAATGGGAAAGAAAAGAAATTCTTTTGACTTCTCAGTTTTCTTATCAAACTAAACATTGCACATGAAACATGTCTACGCGGAAAGCGCTGTGATTAATATTACTACCACAGGTGAATGAAATTAAATACATGTATTAGCATTGTATAAGATTGCCAAAGATTTATAGATGTATGCAACTTGAATTGTCTAAGAGTTTATATTCACTCATCTCATGATGGACAAGAATTATCAATTTGCTTGGAGAAAACTAATCATTTTCAGATTGTATTTCTTATATGGTTATAAAGAAGACGCACTGTGAATGATTTTACTAAATGCCCAAATGTGCTTACAATTAATTAACTTAAGCTAAATATCTTTATAACATTATATAATATCAACAAAAAGAAAATAATGTTAAATGTATAGACATGACTTAAATATCTGTCTATCAATGATTTCATTAGATGAAATGACCGGGTAACTCTGAGAGGTGACCAAGTTTATTATATTGAGTATATCACTTTTAACGGTAAAATCATACAATAAAAAAAACAATCATGTGTGAAATGCATTCTTTTATAAATGGGCTGTCACATGCCATTCAACCCTAACCATTTTCCCAACAATGCGTAGTTTTAACGGACATTCCCGAATTTGATGTTATTTTGAAGGTCAAGGTCAAACATCTCAACAACGGGCCAGCGCTTTTCTTTCAAATTTTACGCAAAGTTATATTAATATCTGAATAATACATCTGTAAAGTTTAATAGAAATCGGGTTTCAAATAAAACGTGTGGAGATAGTTTGGTAAAGTTGGTCGTTAAAAAATAGCGAAATTCTTCGAAAGAAAGAAGAATGTATATTACGGAAGAAATATACATGGAATATCAAATAAAAGCCCATAAATGTTTAACGCATATATCACAAGACACGCACACAAATTTTCACGCATCTAGGGCTGAAAATAAGAAAGATAAGCGACTTAGAATGACCCCTACTGTGTTTCAGTTCATCTTACCCCACCCACTTTATTTACCCATATCTCGGAAAATAAGCCGAAACAAGATTTTTTACACATACAAATTAAAGATATTATGTAACCCTATCAATCCACAAAATTTAAAGAAAATCTATTTTTTGACCCCTTATTGCAACCCATCCTTTTGCAAAAATTGGATCAATAATATTGTAGTTATGGCCCCTGATTTGACAAAAAAATGCTTGTCTAGACAACTTGTCCTACAGTTACTGTCTTATTTGCTTCATACTTAAACACAAGTAGATAATAGGACGGTTAGATGTGCAGGAAAAGAATAAAATGCTGATAGCCACCATTGCATCCTTTTTACTTCAAGATTTTTTATGCTCCCGGAAGGGAGAGCATATAGTCGCCGCTTTGTCTGTCCGTCCGTCATTCCGTCTGTCCGTCCGTCCGAAGTGATTTCTCCATAACCCTTGGGCAAGATCAAATGAAACTTACCATGTGAACTCCCTATGGCATAATGCCGATGTACTTTTCCCAGTTTTTTGATTTGCGGCTTCGTCATGGGAAAAGGGGACTTAAGGTAAAATACAATTTTTCTCTAATTTCTCCTAGTTTAATGGTCAGAATTTGATGAAATTTCATATTTGAGTAGCAAATCAGATGTCCTTGACAATAAACTATTTGCGTAAAAAAATATGTCATGGAAAAAGGTGGCTTAAAATTTGTTAGCTTTATGTTAGCTCTCCATGGCATACATTTATTGTGACAATGCCTTATTCGGGGAGCATTGTCCGTCTCTGACGGCTCTTGTTTATGCTTAACATGTATCTTTTATACATGATAAAGCATAGAATTATATCATCTGCTACTCTTTTCATTTTGGAACCGGTAAAGATACATGGCTTTTAATTTGGTATGTAAGAGTATCTCATCAATGTGCATCTTTGGCTACCAAGGTCAATAATCAAGGTCACATTGTAGCAAATTAGCTGTTTGCGGTGCATTTTGTTTTCACAAATACACACATTTTGTGTTTTTTTTTTTTTTTCAGAGCAACAGATGAAATAGTGTAAATGCTCTTTGAATGCACTTTGCAATAGTGTAAATGCACTTTGAATTTGTTATTTTAAAGGTCAACTATTAGAAAGTTAAAGATTTTGCTTATTTCCTCATAAATCATTTGAAAATGGGTTTTAGTATAATGCACAGATGGTCATTTCATTAAAATTAAAATATTCCTCATAGATGACCTTTAAATCTAAATCCTATATTTGGGGTACTCCTTTAAATGTCTCCATGAGACAATTACAATGAGTACCAGTACTTGAAAAAGAAAAAAAAAACATGCATTTTGTTGTCTTATACAGCCCTCAAATTGACCACCCTCAAGTTTTGTTGTTTGAGAAAGCCTTAACCCTTTCCCAAATGACAAAATTTAAGGATCATCTAATTCAAAAGCTGCTGTAAATGACAAAATGGAAGTTTTTAAAGATAAATTTGTTTAAAATATTGCAAAGAATATATTGAGACAAAAGGAGAAACTGCTGGATTTGGGTACAGTATAGCTAAGAAAATATTGAGGCAAAAAGGAGAAAGTGCTAATCATCTGCAGCTTCTTCTTTTGTCTAAATATTTTCCAAAGCCTTTTCTATTAAGGATGTCAAAACCAGGTTTTGTTTGGGAAAGGGTTAAATTAGGTCTGTTTACTACATATTCTCATTCAATTGTTTTACAGAGGATGAACCATGGGTTAGAGTAAATTCCTACAACATCCATCCAACTGAAGACTGGAAAGATTTGAACCTCAAGTTTATCCTACAAGTATACCGGGACTATCATGCTACAGGAGATATAGGCTATCTAGAACACATGTATCCGGAAACTAAGGTGGGTTCTTGATTCTAGATCATGAAGTCTTGCGTTTGATCGTCGGTTAGAGTAAATTGTCTGGTGGATGTAGTCATCTATATTCTGTATTGTAATTCGTCCGAATGGCAGATTTCTTATGATGGGATATGTGTGTAAATTGTGGAAATTAGAATGAGTCAATGCGTATTTGTTTTACATATAAACTGCATATATACTGCCACATGCAAAATAGCTCTCTCAAAATTGTTGAAGATTGACATAAACTGAAGACATTGATTAACCCTTTCCAAAACAAGACCTGGTTTTGACATCCCTAATCAGAAAAGGCTTGGGAAAACATTGAGACAAAAGAAGAAACTGCTGATAACCAGCAGTTTCTCCTTTTGTCTCAATATTTTCTGTGTCATATTTTACACAAATCCTATCTTTAATAACTTCCATTTTGTCATTTGTGGCAGTTTTTGAAGTGGATTGCCCTAAAATTTAGTCGTTTGGGAATGGGTTATATGTTATCTGATCACAATAAAAAAGTTCAAGTACAATGAATAAATTTGGATCTTTTCATTGCGACAAGCTGCCATTAGGGCGAGTTACATTGTCTGGGGACACTTCTTACGAATAAGAGAGGTATTTTGTCAGGCAAAAGGAGAAAATGCTGGTTATCAGCATTTTTTTTCTTTTGCCTCAATGTTTTCCTAAGCCTTTTCAGGTAGGAATGTCAAAATCAGGTCTTGTTTGGGAAATGGTTATAGCGGTTGCCACAAGGTTTTTGATGAAAAGCTATGATATGCTGTCAGTCTTTATCTTGAAACTATTTTATTCAACAGTTGCTGGTAGATAGGTCATTAAGATGGGATCTAGATAAAGATGGACTCATTGAGAACGGGGGATTTGCTGATCAGACATTTGATGCATGGATCGTTCATGGAGCAAGGTAATAATTGTGGTAATAAACATGGACATTTTAACCCTGAACTTTACAAAATATTTAGCAACACATTGCTAAACCCTTTACCACACATTGACTCCCCAAAAGAAAAAAAAGGCCTTGGAAAACATCATGTAAATTGAAGAAATTACTTGTGACAAGCAATTTCTTCATTTCCCAAAATATTTTCTACAAAAAAAACCAAAAAAAATGTAAAATTCCATCCAATTAATTATGTTGTCTGCAATACCTTTGAATTTGGAACACCCAAAAATTTTTGCCGTTAGGGAAAGGGTTAAGTCAAATTAAAAAAAAAACCTTTTTAGCTTCATTATTGAAGCATATGAATGCCATTTAATATACCGTATAGCACTTTATTTTTGTGGGGTCCAATTTCTGTGTTTCTTCCTGAAATCGGCCTGGTTAAATTTCTGCGTAACATATTTCTGTGGTCTCTCACTTTGTCAAATTAAAGATTTTATTTCTGCGCTATGAAATCAGTTTTCAAACATATTCTGAAATACAAGCTTCTTCCCTTGACAGCAGAACACAGACAGATATGATCATCCTGGACTTTAGTAAGGCATTTGACCGGGTACCTCACCAACGACTTCTGAAGAAGGTCCACCGTTACGGGATAAGAGGGTCAACACACAAGTGGATCACATCTTTCCTTCAAGACCGCACACAGAAAGTCATCGTCAATGGTTCATGCTCAACAGAGGTGCCCGTGGTCAGCGGTGTCCCCCAAGGTTCAGTACTGGGACCCTTGCTCTTCCTATTGTTTATCAACGATCTACCAGAGGGAATCCATTCCAGCACTAGACTATTCGCTGATGACTGCATATTATACCGTCAAATAAAATCAACAGAAGACCAAGAAATACTGCAGAGAGACCTTGAAACCCTAGCGGAGTGGGAAAAGACCTGGGGTATGGATTTTCATCCTCAGAAGTGCAGTGTGCTCCAGGTGACCAGAGCAAGATCACCCCTCAAATTCAACTATACCCTGAAAGGAATCGAATTGAACCTCGAGTCATGTAGCAAGTACCTTGGAGTTGACATACAAGCAGACCTTAGTTGGAAACCACACATTGATCGAATCACGAAAAAGGCAAATAACACTCTTGGCTTCCTAAGAAGAAACTTGCATATGGCAAATAGCGACACCAAAACAAAGGCCTACAACGCTCTTGTAAGATCCAACCTAGAGTATTGCTGCTCAATCTGGAATCCCCACCAAAAGACACTCAGCACCAAAATCGAAAGAATCCAACGCCGAGCAGCAAGATTTGCCACAAATCGTTATCATAATACAAGCAGTGTTACAGATATGATAAATCATCTGAAATGGGAGTCCCTGGAATCGAGACGTACGAAATCTCAACTGACAATGATGTACAAGATCGTCAATAATCTGGTTGATATAGAGAGATACAACTACATCCAAGACGCCAAACAACTACCAAGAGCAACCCACAAAAACAGACTCCTGCCTCAATCCACTCGCACGGACAGTTTCCGCTACAGTTTTTTCCCTAGATGCATTCCAGTCTGGAACAGCCTACCAGCGTCCATACAGACTTGTGCCACAAATGAACGTCCAAAATCAAAATGGCGAAAGTCAACTCTAAATGAACTGTCGAAAACAAAAGCTTTTTAACACTTTGAACTTGGATTATTTACCTTAATATTTTGTAATTTACACCTTTGATTTCATATCATTCTGAATCCTTTTAGGTTTGCTGCAATACAAGTTCCTTATATATTCTAGAGGGATATTTGTCCATGTGTCTCTAATGGCTGCCTGGAGTTTATCCAGGGTGTCGATTACTTCAGGGTAGATTTTTCAGTTGTCTTTTAAGTCAATACCAAACATGTTCAATAATGTTCAAGCCGGACTTTGGGCCGACCATATCATGGAATGAATTAGTTTTTCCACCTTGTATTGGTTCACAGAACGGGCTTCGGGATTGACACCGCGAATGCGAGTCCTTTTCAAAATAACACACCTATGACATCCCTCACTGTACAATTTTCTCTGAACTGTCTTTTTCCAAACACTAGAGTCAATTGCCTGATTGAAAAGTCTGGTAATGTCCGTCAAGGCCTGTTTTCTGTACTGTTTGACAAGGCCTATGATAATGTCCGACCATCACGTTCACCGATTTTCGACAGTGCACCACTTCTCGGCAAGTTTTCCACACTATCCTTTTACAAAATCTGTTGATAATTCCAGTAATTGTAGTCCTAGGTATTCCTAATCTATGAGCTAATTCCGATTGACAAATTCCCTAGTAATGTCAAGAATTTACAGCCGTTTTGTGTCAGGGGAAAGTATTTTTCTTCTATCCACCATGACACTTCAAAACAATAATAAAAGAGTATTTGTGGCATATTTTAGACAAAATTACGTCATAATGACGTCATCAAATATTTTCATTTAAAATAGGGTACATTAAGGGACATAACCCCTTGTTAATTTATCAAGATAAACGTTACACATTTGTGCCCCTTTTAAACATTACCACTTTCTCGTACGTTTGGACGTTCATTTGTGGCACAAATCTGTAGCTGAGGCCCGCTCTTTGGCATCCTTCAAGAGTGGGCTAGCCAACCTAACC
This sequence comes from Fragum sueziense, assembly GCA_963680895.1. Classification (NCBI taxonomy): domain Eukaryota; kingdom Metazoa; phylum Mollusca; class Bivalvia; order Cardiida; family Cardiidae; genus Fragum; species Fragum sueziense. The sequence continues at coordinate 26,004,869 of OY804598.1, forward strand.
TTCTAAGGGGAATGTCGGGTGCGAAGTATCTCCAAGCGACGGATCCAAGCTGTGTCAGCGGGGTCTAGCGCCCTGGTACCGCCACGGAAGCTGGATTGGTTGGGTCTAGATGGAGAGAAAAGTACCCGTCAAACACTTTCACACTTTTTTCTATCTATCTCTTTCACGCAGTCTTAAATTTGTCCATACTTCCTTCTGTCTTTCTCTATATTTTTCTCTATTCAAACCCTTTTTCTTGCGCACCGCCATAGAAATGTCAAGTCCTGACAGTTTGGCGTCTAGATGTAGATGTAGATGTAGACAATGCTGACAAAATATTCAAATTACTATGTGATGGTAAAGGGATAATTCCATTTATTCATTTATCTCTAAAGTCGTTATCGGAAACAATGGCGTATACAGATAGGTGTAAAAACTGAAAAGGAAGATGTGTCAAACTGTTACCAATTAGTCAAACTTGTTGAATTATTGTTTATGGACTAACAAAAATGCCCTATCTAATGCAAAATGTAAGCTTTAGTTTACTATTTTTGAATGGGAAACAACTCCACTGTTATGAAACTGTGATTTGCATCAGGGGGTAAGTGTTTAACATGTCCATATACTGACTAAAATTGCAGAACAACAACCACCTATGTATTAGTAACTTATCCAGGGTTAAATTTCTGCAGACTTAATTTCTGTGGTGCTGTCCAAGACCACAGAAATATCAGAAATAAAGTCCCCGCAGAAATATAGTGCTATACGGTATCAGGAATTTGATCATTTGAGTCAGAATTGATGCTTTTATTATTCATTTACATGCAAGTTTCTCTCTCTCCACCTTTGCATGTGTGTGTATGACCACAACCAAGGGTTGTAGACCAAGTCTTATAATCCTGACAAGTGTTTAAGCACTTAAACCCATTACTAGACGACACAAATTCAAAGATGATGCAGACAACATTAGAAAACATTGTTTTCCCAAGCCTTGCCGTCAAAAAAGCATCACTGTTTGGGAATGTGATTATGTCCATTTTCAATTAACCCTTTCCGAAACAGGACCAGGCCCAGGTTTCTCGAACAAACTTAAGTATATTCTCATGAGAACATGCTCAACTTCAAAGGGATACTCTCCAACATTGAAGGGTATTCAATTGAAGTTCACGTGAATATCGTGCTATTTGAGCACGGTGCTCAGATTTGAGCATGAGAACGTACTTAAGTTTTTTCGAGAAACCGTGGCCTGGTTTTGACGTTCCTATTAGAAAAGGCTTGGGAAAACATTGAAACAAAAGAAGAAACTGCTGATAACCAGCAGTTTCTCCTTTTGTCTCAATATTTTCTGTGCCATATTTTACACAAATCATGTCTATATTATCATTTTTGTCATCTGCAGTAGCTTTCAAAGTGGATCACCCTAAAATTTTGCCGTTTGGGAAAGGGTTAAATAACTAAATAATCCATTCCCACCCAATGCCACTTTTTAATGCCCCACAAGTAAATGGCTGAATTGATAATGAAGAAATTGCAATTTCTTCTTTTCCACAATGTTTTCAAACCCAAAATGCAAACATTTCTTAAAATGTCACCAACTTGAAAAAGCTGTCTGCGACACTTTTCAAATATGAGCAGTCTAAATTTTTGTTTGGTAATGGGTTAAGTAATTAATTAAGGGTATTTCACTTTATTTGACAGTGCATACTGTGGAGGGTTATGGTTGTGTTCGTTACGGATGTTTGTAGAAATGGCCAAGATACTCAAGAAGGAGGACCATGTAGAAAAATATACACCAATATTAGATAAAGCAAAGTCCTCATTCGACATCAATCTCTGGAATATTCCAGATACTTTTAAATAACTAATTTAGGAACTAATTCAGGACATTTTACTTTATTTGACAGTGCATACTGTGGAGGGTTATGGTTGTGTTCTTTACGGATGTTTGTAGAAATGGCCAAGATACTCAAGAAGGAGGACGATGTAGAAAAATATACACCAATATTAGATAAAGCAAAGTCCTCATTCCACATCAAGTTGTGGAATACTCTAGATACTTTTAACCCTTTCCCACAAAGTTACTCTTTGACTCCCTACAAGATAATGGCTTATGAAAACATCGTGGAAAATGAAGAAATTGCTTGTGACAAGCAATTGACTCCCTACAAGATAATGGCTTATGAAAACATCGTGGAAAACGAAGAAATTGCTTGTGACAAGCAATTTCTTCATTTTCCACAATGTTTTCTACCCAAAAAGACAACAAAATTTTAAATTTTATTCACTAAAAATTGTCGTCTGCAACATCTTTAAATTTGTACCAGTCTAAAATTTTGCCGTCTGGTAATAGGTTAAATAACTAATTTAGTAACTAATTAAGGACATTTAACTCTCTTTATTTAACAGTGCATACTGTGGAGGGTTATGGTTGTGTTCGTTACGGATGTTTGTAGAAATGGCCAAGATACTCAAGAAGGACGACGATGTAGAAAAATATACACCAATATTAGATAAAGCCAAGTCCTCATTCGACATAAAGTTGTGGAATGGTAAGCTTTCTTAAATTTTATGTCACTCATTGTCGTCTGCTTATATTTGAAATGTGGACAAGTTTTTAACCCTTTCCCAAACAAGACCTGGTTTTGACGTCCTTAACAGATGAGGCTTTGGAAAACATTGAGGCAAAAGAAGAAAGTGCTGATAATCAGCACTTTCTCCTTTTGCCTCAATATTTTCCGAGCTATTTTGTACACAATTTCTTTCGTTAGCAACATTAATTTTGCCTTTTGCAGCAACTTCCAAACTGAACCACCCTAAAATTTCACCATTTGGGAAAGGGTTAAAGTCATTTAAGTCATCATGACTTGGGTTAGAGGATGTACTTGTATACATGTGTATATCTGCATGTATGTAACCCACTTCAGCTTCGAAACTTTTCTGCACATGTAGGGGTGTGGAATTCCTATTACCCCATTACCAAACAACAAAATTTTAGGGCAGTCCAAACTGAAAGATCCTGCAGACGACAACTTCAAGTGATTGGAATTTTAGTTTTTTGGTCTTTTTGGATGGACAACATTGTGGGAAATGATGAAATTGCTTGTCACAAGCAATTTCTTCATTTTCCACAATGTTTTCTTAAGACAGTATCTTGAAGGGAGTCAAAAAGAGTTATTGTGTGGTAATGGGTTACAGGGACTAGTAAAATTTCCCATCTAGCTTATCCTTGGATTAGTGCTAGATTAGCCTCTTAACCCTTTCCCAAACGACAAAATTTTAGGGTGATCCAATTTGAAAGCTGCTGCAGACAACAAAATTGATGCTAATTAACTCTTTCGCTGCCAATGTCGCTGGAAAGCGACCTATAAGGAGACTGCCAATGTCGCCTTTTGGCGACTTCAAAACAATAGCTTAATTAGGTCATTCAAGGTCAAGGTCAGGGTCATCTGATCAAACTACCTGATAAAAAGTATGTTATTCAACAAAATAGTTTATGTGCAATTATTCCTGATGGTTTCAGCTTAGAATTCATCAAATAATGATTTTACTACATTATAAACTGATAAGCCCTGTTATGAAGTTTCAAAAAAAATTGGCACTGGAAATAGCATAATTCCAGGAAATTTGGCAGCGAAAGAGTTAACCCATTACCACACAGTGACTCCTTTTGACTCCCCACAAGATAATGGCTTTGGAAAACATTGTGGAAAATGAAGAAATTGCTTGTGACAAGCAATTTCTTCATTTCCCACAATGTTTTCTACCCAAAATGATCAACACATTTTGAACTTCATTCACTTGAATTTGTCATCTGCGACATCTTTAGATTTGGACCACCCTAAAATTATGCTGTTTGGGAAAGGGTTAAGACATGATTTGTGTAAAATAGGGCACAGAAAATATTGAGACAAAAGGAGAAACTGCTGGTTATCAGCAGTTTCTTCTTTTGTTTCAATGTTTTCCCAATCCTATTCTATTAAGGACGTCAAAACCAGGTCTTGTTTGGTAATGGGTTAAAGAAAGAAAGTTACTTTCATGACTTATAAGTGAGAATAAACAAAGACCACAATAATATGATACCTAGCCAATAGTGAAACAGACTTTTAGCCTTTTTGTGCTTTTCCTGAACAAGTTGATTTGGTCTTGGGTGATGAAGATTTTTGAAGACTATATGGATGCTGATCAGACTAAGTGTATATGCAGTCTGATCTGGATCCATGTTGGTCTCAAATGCTTGAGCCCATTACCAAAAAGTGATGCTTTCCGATGCCCATTAAGAACAAATCTTTGGAAGACATTGTGGAATACAAATAAATAGCTTGTGAGGAGCAATTTCTTCATTTCACACTATGTTATCTGCCCAAAAAAGAGCTAACATATAAAATTTTATTCACTTGGAATTGTTGTCTGCAACATGTTTGAATTTGTACTAGTCCAAAAAATATTGCAGAATGGTAATGGGTTAAGGAGCCTTTTTTCCAGATTACGGCTCATATATTTCCCACGTATTACAGGTGAATATTACAACTACGACTGTAGTACTTATGGTACACATGACAGTATCATGGCTGATCAACTGGTAACTAGTCATATAGAACACTAACTAGTATATAATATATTACAGGTGAATATTACAACTACGACTGTAGTACTTATGGTACACATGACAGTATCATGGCTGATCAACTGGTAACTAGTCATATAGAACACTAACTAGTATATAATATATTACAGGTGAATATTACAACTACGACTGTAGTACTTATGGTACACATGACAGTATCATGGCTGATCAACTGGTAACTAGTCATATAGAACACTAACTAGTATATAATATATTACAGGTGAATATTACAACTACGACTGTAGTACTTATGGTACACATGACAGTATCATGGCTGATCAACTGGTAACTAGTCATATAGAACACTAACTAGTATATGATATATTACAGGTGAATATTACAACTACGACTGTAGTACTTATGGTACACATGACAGTATCATGGCTGATCAACTGGTAACTAGTCATATAGAACACTAACTAGTATATAATATATTACAGGTGAATATTACAACTATGACTGTAGTACTTATGGTACACATGACAATATCATGGCTGATCAACTGGTAACTAGTCATATAGAACACTAACTAGTATATAATATATTACAGGTGAATATTACAACTACGACTGTAGTACTTATGGTACACATGACAGTATCATGGCTGATCAACTGGTAACTAGTCATATAGAACACTAACTAGTATATAATATATTACAGGTGAATATTACAACTACGACTGTAGTACTTATGGTACACATGACAGTATCATGGCTGATCAACTGGTAACTAGTCATATAGAACACTAACTAGTATATAATATATTACAGGTGAATATTACAACTACGACTGTAGTACTTATGGTACACATGACAGTATCATGGCTGATCAACTGGTAACTAGTCATATAGAACACTAACTAGTATATAATATATTACAGGTGAATATTACAACTACGACTGTAGTACTTATGGTACACATGACAGTATCATGGCTGATCAACTGGTAACTAGTCATATAGAACACTAACTAGTATATAATATATTACAGGTGAATATTACAACTACGACTGTAGTACTTATGGTACACATGACAGTATCATGGCTGATCAACTGGTAACTAGTCATATAGAACACTAACTAGTATATAATATATTACAGGTGAATATTACAACTACGACTGTAGTACTTATGGTACACATGACAGTATCATGGCTGATCAACTGGTAACTAGTCATATAGAACACTAACTAGTATATAATATATTACAGGTGAATATTACAACTACGACTGTAGTACTTATGGTACACATGACAGTATCATGGCTGATCAACTGGTAACTAGTCATATAGAACACTAACTAGTATATAATATATTACAGGTGAATATTACAACTATGACTGTAGTACTTATGGTACACATGACAGTATCATGGCTGATCAACTGGTAACTAGTCATATAGAACACTAACTAGTATATAATATATTACAGGTGAATATTACAATTACGACTGTAGTACTTATGGTACACATGACAGTATCATGGCTGATCAACTGGTAACTAGTCATATAGAACACTAACTAGTATATAATATATTACAGGTGAATATTACAACTACGACTGTAGTACTTATGGTACACATGACAGTATCATGGCTGATCAACTGGTAACTAGTCATATAGAACACTAACTAGTATATAATATATTACAGGTGAATATTACAACTACGACTGTAGTACTTATGGTACACATGACAGTATCATGGCTGATCAACTGGTAACTAGTCATATAGAACACTAACTAGTATATAATATATTACAGGTGAATATTACAATTACGACTGTAGTACTTATGGTACACATGACAGTATCATGGCTGATCAACTGGTAACTAGTCATATAGAACACTAACTAGTATATAATATATTACAGGTGAATATTACAACTATGACTGTAGTACTTATGGTACACATGACAGTATCATGGCTGATCAACTGGTAACTAGTCATATAGAACACTAACTAGTATATAATATATTACAGGTGAATATTACAACTACGACTGTAGTACTTATGGTACACATGACAGTATCATGGCTGATCAACTGGTAACTAGTCATATAGAACACTAACTAGTATATAATATATTACAGGTGAATATTACAACTACGACTGTAGTACTTATGGTACACATGACAGTATCATGGCTGATCAACTGGTAACTAGTCATATAGAACACTAACTAGTATATAATATATTACAGGTGAATATTACAACTACGACTGTAGTACTTATGGTACACATGACAGTATCATGGCTGATCAGTTGGCTGGTAATTGGTGGATGCGGGCGGCAGGAATTGAGGATCATTCGGTTTGTCACCTTTTCATTAGCGAGCCGGGACTTTATGTCCGGGGAGCTAATGTCACAGCCCTAGTGTTGGCGTCGCGTCCCGTCCCGTCCCGTCGCGTCTTCACTTGGAAAACTTTAACCTGGTCTATATCTCAGGCACTATTAGAGATACAGCCTTGATATTTCACACATAGATACTTCCTGCCAAGACCTTTCATTTGGAACCATGACCTTGTGACCTTGACCTTGGAGTTTGACCTACTTTTAAAAAATTGGCTGATTTCGTGACAAGCTCCCATATAGGCGAGCTACATTGTCTGCGGACAACTCTTGTTAACCCTTCTCATGCTGTTCACATCAATTTACTGTTTTGACCAAAGCTTTGGCAGGCAGATTAGACTAAGATCAGCCTGCACAGACGTGCAGTCTGATCTTAGTCTACACTCTTTGCTTTCTGCTCCATTATTGTGGCACAAACGGCAGCCAATCTTATTGAAATGCCTCTTAAATTGGTACTTTTGTTTGAAAGAAAATTCAAAGTCAGCATAAGAAGGGTTAAATTCAGATCATAAGCTTTTCAGTGGGATAGATTTTAGCGTAAATCAAACATTGGAAATTTTATCTGAAGCCATCCACTGCATTGTGTATAAGCATTTCTTTATCCTAATCATAGAAAATTGACAAGTGCCAATGCAGATGTTTTGATTGTAAACTGTTATCATTAGGAAAGAACATCAATATCAATACCTTAACATACTTATAAATGGTAATAATGGCATTTTGATATGCAAAGATTGTTACACTTTAAAATATCTCAAATTAGAACATGATCAAGAAAATATTGTTCATGAAATGTTCACTCTTTTGGGATGTTATGCCTGTGTGTTAACGTCACACCTCTCATGTTATTGGTGTAGACAAAAACTTGAACCTTGTTTATGAGATATGGCCTATATTTTTATGCCCCCTTTCGAAGAAAATGGGGGTATATTGTTTTGCAAGTGTCGGTCGGTCGGTCGGTCGGAAGGTCGGTCGGTCGGTCCGTAGGTCGGTCGGTCTGTCCGTAGACCAAACCTCGTCCGGAGCATAACTCTAAAAGTATTAAAGGTAGAACCATGAAACTTCATAGGTGGATAGATCTCATTATGGAGAGGTGCAGTGCACAAGAACCGTAACTCTGCCAATCAAATTTTCTGAGTTATTGCCCTTTGTTGATTTTCAAACTTGATTCTTGTCCGGAGCATAACTCAAAAAGTATGTAAGGTACAATCATGAAACTTTACAGGTGTATAGATCTCATTATGGAGAGGTGCAGTGCACAAGAACCGTAACTCTGCTGATCAATTTTTTTGAGTTATTGCCCTTTGTTGATTTTCAAACTGGAGTCTTGTCCGGAGCATAACTCAAAAAGTATGTAAGGTAGAATCATGAAATTTTACAGGTGGATAGATCTCATTATGGAGAGGTGCAGTGCATAAGAACCGTAACTCTGCCAATCATATTTTTGGAGTTATTGCCCTTTGTTGATTTTCAAACTTGATTATTGTCCGGAGCATAACTCAAAAAGTATGTAAGGTAGAATCATGAAACTTTACAGGTGGATAGATCTCATTATGGAGAGTTGCAGTGCACAGGAACCGTAACTCTGCCGATCATATTTTTGGAGTTATTGCCCTTTGTTGATTTTTATAACTTGATTCTTGTTCGGAGCACAACTCAAAAAATATGTAAGGTAGAATCATGAAACTTTACAGATGAATAGATTTCATTATGGAGAGGTGCAGTGCACAAGAACCGTAACTCTGTCAATCAATTTCTTGGAGTTATTGCCCTTTGTTGATTTTTACACTTAATTCTTAACCTTGCCTATATCTCATGTCCTTTTACACATACAGCCTTGATATCTTACACATAGATACCTCCTATCAACATCGTTCACATTTAACCATGACCTTGGACCTTGTGACCTTGACCTTGGAGTTTTACCTACTTTAAAAAAAATAAACCCGGCATACGAGGGTTGTCCCAATAAATCGTAGACAACGTCCATAAAACAGAAATCACTCAATAGATATTTCTATTTTTTCTATAGATTATAGCCACATATATTGACGGCAGTTTGACAAAGAATCAAGTTGACTGCTTATTGTTTACAAAATATATACTAAATTTAGCAAAGGCATGTACAGACCCGCGGCGCACGTCACAACGTCATATAATAATAGCGTTACTTTTTCACCGGGAAATGAACGCAGAAATGTCCAGGATAATTCCATCCGAACCGCGTTTCCTTGTGTTATGATTAATCTTTAGACACATCTCGCAGGTACTTTTGATGCTAAAAGATGTTTTTAAATACATGGAACCTTTATTATCTCAAAGTCCGTTTTATTGGCCACCCACTTAACCATTTACTGTTTTCCCTAATCAGTTACCTCTTTTCTTTAACGCCTGGTTTTCTACATGACTTTAGCATTCTCCGAGAAGCAATATAAAAATGTCTCTTTGAGACTCTTTTTTTAAAGAAAAAATCCATTCATGTATCCGGGACACATTGCCATGTATTTTGATTTCTTTCGTCTTCATGAAAGAGTCCTATGTCTCATTCCGCTATCCACAACAAAAATGTGTAATTTTACGGTGCGCCGCAATTTTCTCAAACGTCGTCTTTTTACGTCAGCGCAACTGTTATTTGTTTTCACTTAAAATTCCTTTGTTGGAAAACAAATAACGTCAATGTTTTGAAATTTTGCTCAACTGCAAAACAGTATTTGCTTAAGACGGCCACGTAAACGGTTTTGACTGGAAATAGGAACAAATGTGTTAAATCACGCTAGTAACTCAGGAACGATGAGCGGGAAAGACATTATTTTTTACGTGCGCCGCATGACCGTTATACACTTAAAGTAAGTGGTTATAACAGGATATAAAGGAATGACATTTACAGAAAAGGGATGAATATGAATTCGAAAATGGACAAATAATATTCTCACAAAATATAAACATTGTGCGACGTTAAAAAGATAAGTTATTAAATGTGTCTACGATTTATTGGGACAACCCTCGTATATCTCATGACCTTTTACAAATACAGCCTTGATATTTCACACATGGACACATCTTACCAAGACCTTTCACAATTGACCATGACCTTGGACTTTGTGACCTTGACCTTGGAGTTTGACCTACTTTTAAAAAACTTTAACCTGTCCGATATATCATGTCCTTTTACACATACAGCCTTGATATTTGACAAATGGAAACCTCCGACCAAGATCTATCACATACGACTATGACCTTGGACCATGTGGCATTGACCTTGGAGTTTGACCTACTTTTAAAAAAATTAAACTGGGCCTATATCTTATGTGCTATTACACGTACAGCCTTGGTATTTAATACATAGACACATCTTACCAAGACCTTTCACATTTGACCATGACCTTGGACCTTGGGACCTTGACCTTGGACTTTGACCTACTTTAAAAAAACTTTAACCTAGCAGATATATCATGTCCTTTTACACATACAGCCTTGATATTTGACACATGGACACCTACGACCAAGACCTATCACATTTGACCATGACCTTGGACCTTGTGACCTTGACCTTGGTGTTTGACATACTTTAATAATACATTAACCTGGCCTATATTTCATGTCATTTTACATATACAGTCTTGATATTTCACACATGGTCACTTCCAACCAAGATATTTCACTTTTGACCATGACCTTGGACCTTGACCTTGGAGTTTGACCTACTTTTAAAAAACTTAAACTAGGCCTATATCTCATGTCCTGTTACCTATACAGTCTCAATATTTTGCACATGGACACCTCCTACCAAGACCTTTCACATTTGACCATGACCTTGGCCTGTGTGACCTTGACCTTTGATTTTTACATACTTTTAGAAATCTTTAACCTAGCCTTTATCTTATGTCCTATTACACCTACAGCATTGATATTTCACACATAGACACCTCCTACCAAGACCTTTCACATTTGACCATGACCTTGAATATTGCAACCTTGACCTTGGAGTTTGACCTACTTTTAAAAAGACTGAAACCAGGCATATATATCATGTCCTTTTACACCTACAGCCTTGATATTTCACACATGGACACATCCAACCAAGGCCTTTCACATTTGACCTTGACCTTCACCTTGGCATTTGGCCTACTTTTAAAAACTTTAACCTGGCCTATGTTTCATTTTACTTTTACATATACAGCTTTCATATTTCACACATAGACACCTCCTACCAAGACCTTTCATATTTGACCATGACCTTGGACCTTGTTAACTTGACCTTGGACTTTGACCTACATCAAATGTAGGCCCTTGAGGGGGGCATATATGTTTTACAAACATCTATTGTTCTCTTATGGATAGCTCCAGCCACTAACTTTTATTTGTGACCATGACTTTTGGCCTTGTGGCCTTCTTGTGAACAACATATTGTTGGTGTTCTTGCAAAACCTTGTAACTCCAGCTTGATTAAAGATGGAGTTACTTGGTTTTGAAATAATACTGACAATATTTATCTTTTTCTTTCATTCTTTTTTATGCCCTGTATTGAAAGATTAGGGGCATATTGTTTTACTGTTGTCCCTCTGTCCATCTGTTCATCCATCTATCTCTCTGTCTGTCTGTCAATCTAAAACTTAAGGCAAGGCCTGGGTAATCAGTTATGGAACGAAATCTGTATAGTGCGAATCGACGATTTTAAACAATTCTAAGACAATTTTAAAGGGAAGTAATTTTCATTGCTCTCAAATTTTGAATTTTTGACTTTTGTTGTTTTTTTTGCCGACCCTTCATACAATTTATAAACATTTTCATTGTTTCAAATATTCCCTTGAAATCTGAGCACGCTCAATTATTTCCATTAGTATGAATACAGGCGATATTGCATCTAACGGTACTTTAAAAATGCTCGGATTTATGGACGTCACGGAATAAGTCGAAATATAACAATTTTACTGGAAGTGCATTACCCAGGCCTTACCTTAACAAGAAAAATTGGCCATTTCGAGGGCATTTGTGTTAACACAAACGTTTTGTGTTTGCAGGTGTTCCCACCAGAAAAGGTGAAAAAAGCATTAGAAACTGTGTTCAAACTAAATGTGATGGGGTTTGCCAATGGCAATATGGGTGCAATAAATGGGACGAGACCGGACGGAAAGAAGGACATCACAAGCTGTCAGTCAGAGGAATTCTGGACGGGGGTTACTTATGGTTTAGCAGCGCAAATGATTCAAGAGGTGGGATATTAATTGACTAATGGTTAGATAAATATTGTTTTCGTATTATGTTATGGCCCTGCTCATCTGTCTGTCTGTCCGTCCGTCCGTCCGTTAGCAATTTCTTGTGTGCAACTCCTCCTACAGTTTTGATCGGAATTTGATCAAACTTGCCACAATGAATCTCCATGGTGTCTAGTTGTGCATCCCGCTTACGGAATTTAATTAACTCTTTTCGTTCTTGAATTATCTGCCCTTGAATTAAAAAAAATGCCCATTTTCTTGTGTACGCAACTCCTCCTACAGTTTCGATCAGAATTTGATCAAACTTGCCACAATGAATCTCCATGGTGTCTAGTTGTGCACACCGCTTACGGAATTTAGATAACTGTTTTCGTTCTTGAATTATCTGCCCTTGAATTTAAGAAAAAATGCCCATTTTCTCAAAAATGTCCATTTTCTCCTGTGTACAACTCCTATAGTTTCAACCAGAATTTAATCAAACTAGCCACAATGAATCTCTATGGTGTCTTGTTGTGCAAACAAAAACTTTTGATAACTTTTCATGTTTGAATTAACTGCCCTTGAATCGAAAAAATGGCCAATTTTACTGACAAGCCCCTCTCGGGCGTATATGCGCCGCTTTGCGAAGCTCTTGTCTAAACAAGACCTGGTTTTCATGCCTCTAAGAAAATAGGCTTGGGAAAATATTGAGACAAAAGAAGAAAATGCTGATGATCAGCATTTTCTCCTTTTGTCTCTATATTTTCTCTACTATATGTTACATGAATCTTATCTGAATCAGCCTCCATTCTGTTGTTCACAACAGCTTTCAAATTAGGCCTCCCTAAAATGGCAATATGGGTCCAATAGATTGGGACTTGACATAAGGGAAGTTTTCAATCGGAAGAGTTCTGGTAAGATGTTACATATAGTTTAGCAGCGCAAATGATTCAAGAGGTAAGAGAATAATTATACAATTAGTCCTATCATTTAAACCTTTCCAAAACGACAAAAATATAGACTTTTTATTTGGTGGTTAATGCAGATGATATAATTGATGTTGATAAAAAAAGGATTTGTGTAAAATTAAATGTAAAAAAGGTTGAGACAAAAGGAGAAAAATACTGATTATCAACATTTTCTTCTTGTGTCTCAGTTTTTTTCCAAGCCTGGTCTATCCTGTAGTCCATCTGAAGAGTAGGCTGTGGAAAATATAATATATCACATTTTGCTTGTGTTTAAGGTAAGAAGGGCCTAATTAGCACCAAAGAGCCAGCAGCGAAATTTGAAAAGTGCTAGTAATTCCTAAACTGTGTTATATTTCTATTCCAAATATAAACATAAGCATTTTGTACGGTTTAGAATTTTGAATCAATGCATATTTATGGAAATATTAAACAAAAATGTTCCAAATTACCTCCCTTGCATATGAATATAGAGTAAAATAATATTTATAAATTACTTTCTTTTTGAAGCATTATCTTGAAATCTGGCACGGTGAATCAACTTATGTGAAGTGTATTTACAAGTGTGTGTAATTTGATGCATTTCGTAAGGCTAGAAAGTGGTGTTTTTAATTAAGCCCTTCCTACCTTAAATGGTTTTCAAGGAAGACCTCAAGGGCTCAGAGCAAAACTATTGTAACTTCATATTTTTCAGAAATTCACTTTTTTTCATTTTCTGTATCTTTATGAAGGTATATATCATGTATTTAAATATTAGGTTTCAATTCTGTATACTTAAAAAGATATTTAGAATTTTAAAAACATTTTTCCTCTTAAACTTTTAGAAAGTCAATAAGTTTTTCTCCTTTTACAAAATGTAGTTACAATAGTTTTGCACCAAGCCCTTGACCTGCTTTTCATGTTACACGATAAAGATGCTTAAGAAAGCATTTAGAATTAAAAATCAAACTATTGTATTGTACTTTCAGGGGATGTTGGATATGGCGTTCAAAACAGCTTGGGGGAACTACAATGTATGTTGGGAGTGGCTAGGCCTCATGTTTCAAAGTCCAGAAGCCTATATGACTAGTAAACATTACCGTTCGCTCAGTTACATGCGCGCCCTAGCCATCTGGTCCATGCAATGGTCGCTCGAGAAATACCACCCTCAGATGTTCAAGGATTGACGAAGGGGAGTTTTAGGAACTTTTTCTACAATGTTTGTTACTACAAATTTTTATAAAACATATCTTCTGTACTTTATGCACAAAGTTTATAGTACATGTATATCCAATGACCACACAATCTCAAATTTTATTACCTAATTTGAAATGGGGCTTATGCCCACTATGATCTTAGGGACATAAGATCTAGCAGAAAAGGTTACAAGTATTTTTACTTTTTCCTCATCAGTCATGTAAGGTTTACCTTGCGTATATAAGTGAGAAGACAAGTTATGTAATACTTGAATTTTATATTTGTTGGGTTTATTTCATAAGAAAAGGAGAATTCATATAAGACAAACATTTCCTGTAAGTGTTTCCACGACATGCTATCTCAAGGGTTTGAGAAATGAGATTGTTTGGTTATTCTTTAAGCACACTCATACAAAGTATTACTTTTGAACTTAATTCATTGTAACTAACTTGTTTTATCAAAATACCTGAGCTGCGTTCTTTAGAGCGAGATTTTTCAAGATTTCTTAAGATGTTTTGGATAAAGCATTTTTAAGACCGAGACTTTGACCGAGCTGTTCCGAATACTCCATATTTATACAAATGACGTCATCATGACGTCATTTGTATAAAGTATGGAGCATTCAGAACACCGCGGTTTATGAATTATGGGGCGTTCGGAACAACTCGGTCAAATCTCTTTTATATTGTTTGTACAGAGTTGACCGAGGGGTTCCGCACGAAGTATAGGCGCCAAAAATAGGGTAATGGCGCCTCCCATTGAGCGTCTTAAAAATCTTACTCCAAAGAACGCTTTATCCTAAAATATCTTAAGAAATCTCAAGATATCTCAAGAAATCTTGCTCTAAAGAACGCACCTCTGAATTGTTATTTTGTATGTGACACAGAAGGTGGACATATAAAAAATTATTGGTTTGACCTCTGTCTGTCCCTGCACTTTCTTACATCCACATCTTGTAAACTCAATGCCAACATTGATGGAAAGATTTGGATGAAATTTTCACAGACTGTTTCTAGTCACCTGACATTGAATACATTGTTAGTGTTAAGGTCTTGTATCTTTATGTGTCACAGAAAAAAGTGGGCTAAATGCAAAAAAGCAGCATATAGATGATTTTCAATGAAAACCTAATATCTGCAGCTTAAAATAAGCTGCAGTTACGAGGTTTTCATTGAAAAGCTACAATACAGTCGACACTCGTTGTGTCGAAGTCAGAGGGGTCGTCAAAATACTTCGACATATCCGGAGTTCGACTAATCCGATTTTGATTAATTTCGATGAAAACAATATTTAACCATTTTTGATGGCCATAATATGTGTCCATGATTGAAATATAGTAGGAAAAGGAAAGAAATTGCTCGAAACAAGCAATTTCTATCCTTTCCCTACTAAATTTCAATGGCTGTATTTGTTTCGGAATTCATTTTGATATCCATATGTTGAGGATGGGACATGACTATCACTTCGTCTTAAGCGGAATTTCGACTCATCCGATGTCAAGATAACGAGTGTCGACTGTATATTGTGACTGTGGCACTGTGATGATATTTGATAAAGTACCTTTGCTGGGCTTTTCAGCTCAATTTAACATGAAGTGTTGAGGGTAAGGTATTATGATTGCTCACTTCCTGTCTGTTTGTCCACAATTATAACAAACCTTCTTCTCCCAAACCATAATGCATAGAGTCTTGAAATTTTGTATGTAGCATTGTTTCGGGACCCTTCTTATACAATTGTCTACACCTGAACACTTTGGTCCAAGGCTTCGAAATTTTGTTTGTAGAATTATGTTATGGCCTTTAAAATGATAAAAAAATTTATAGTAAAATGAAAATTGGTCCCATGTTGTGGGATATTCATATCGAGGGCTCAGTGCAAAACTATTGTAACTACATATTATTCAGAAATTCACTTTTTTGCATTTTCTGAATCTTTAGGAAGGGATACATCAGGTGTTCTAATATTAGGGTTCAATTCTGTATACTTAAAAAGATATTTAGAATTTGAAAAACGGTTTTCCTCTTTAACTAAGAGAAATTTAATAAGTTTTTTCACTCTCCTGTAAAATTTTACTAACTGTAGTTACAATAGTTTTGAACCAAGCCCTTGATACAGAGACAAAGATGGAAGTTTTGTTCAATCTCTCCTGACAAATCATTTTTCATAGATCATTTATCAAAATCTTTCATGTATGGTGGTGAAATGATTCTCTACCAAATTTCTTGAAATCCTAATACCCATTAATAATGGAAGTTACTGGTATGGGATGAGACAGAAATATTATATAGAATGTTCACCTCAAAGCCTGCATATTCTCGCTGGTGAACGTTTTTTGGGCCATCTTGGCCCGTGACCATCTTGTTTGTGTTCATTTTGAAATCCTTCGGTCATTTGTTTTGTATCTATATGTTATTAAAATGTCATGCATAATTAAGTGTAAGTAAAAACATTGAGGGAAGGCAGTGTGACCAATATATTGGATCTTTGTCTTTTCTGCATACAACAGATTTGGCAGACGCTGACATCTTTATTTTTGATCTGCCATACTGAAGTGTACCACCTGGGGAATCCTTAAAACAAATGTGACTTGTCATGCTAAAAGGGACCTCATGTTAAGTCCATAAAACCAAATTTTGAGAAACAGACAAGACCCAGCATAGATCAACCAGAATGATGTCTTGTTTAGAAAATGATAATATTGCAAGATAGAGAAAACTTCTAGATTAAAAAATTACCTAAGTGTGAAACTGTCGACCCTAGTCAGTCTGTGCAGTCCGCGCAGACTGACTAGGGTCGAAGTTTCACACTTCCATTAAGGTCCCTTTTAGCATGATGGGTCACAAATGTAAGACAAATAGCATGGGCTTGGCAGATATCAACCAAATGTAAATAGATGTCACATTTTGAAAAAATGAACATTCTAGATTCAAAAAATCACACAGGTTGACTTGAACCAAGACCTTTAAAACTTCATAGAACACGGGTGGTAAACAGAGAAACTAGCTCCAAAAAGAGTCAACGGTATTTTGTTTCCTCATGATATCCGGCCTTTTCCGAGGTAGTTGCATAGAGCGAAAATCTGTAAACAAAGGTAGGTCACGAACACATTTTTCTACAATTATTTCTTTTACAACGAGTTATTGAAAAATCCGGCGATGCTGTAATATGAAGAAATGGTCTTAAGTTTGTTGTGCACGAGAATATACGGTGTTAGTAAGCAGAGTTTGAACACAATCGTTGAAAAACATTTCAAAATCGAAAATTAAGAAGTTTTTACTTTCGATTTTGAAATGTTTTTCTACGATTGTATTCAAACCCTGCTACTTATACCGTATTTTCTCGTGCACAACAAACTTCGACCATTTCTTCATATTACAGCATCGGCAGATTTCTAAAAAACTTGCTTTAAAAGAAATAATTTTAGAAAATGTGTTTGTGACCTACAAATTTTCGCTCTATGCAACTACCTCTTTTTGCAGCTAGTTTCTCTGTTTACCACCCGTGTAGAAGGTCACTTTTAGAACATCAGGTCACAATTGTTTCTTTTATACAGGTATTAATCCTTTCACTGCCATAGGCAACTTTTGTCGACGAGGGGTTCCCTGCCATAGGCGACTTTTGTCGACAAATTTATGGGGACGAGTACCAACAACATAAAAAAAAAAGAATTTATTTCATGAATTACCTTTAAATTTTGGTCACATATAGGTGCTTCATTTGTCTGTATGTGCTGAAAATTTGAAAGGAATCCATCAAATGAGTCAAAAGTTATGCATGTTTTTGTGAACAGGGTATCGAAATTTCTTCGAATTAATTCAGCGGTGAGAAACACGTCCGAAAAAAATATTTGGCAGTGAAAGGGTTAAAGATTTCAGTGTGCATCATTGTCAGAGTCATGTGACTAAACAAGTTATTTGATAGGTCAATTCATATTTTGAGTGAAAGCTGTAGTTGGTTATTAGTGAGCATAATGCTGCTTTTGTTCAAAACCTCATAACTGAAAACTACAGTATTAACCCTTTACCAGACAAGACCTGGTTTTGACGTTCCTGGTCAAAAAGGCTTGGGAAAACATTGAGGGCAAAGAAGAAAATGCTGATAAGCAGCATTTTCTCCTTTGACCTCAATATTTTCTACGATCTAAAGTATACAATTCTGTATTCATTACTGTCCATTTTGTCATCTGCAGCAGCTTTTTAATTGGACCAGTCTTAAATTTTGCCATCTGATAATGGGTTAAGCAAGCTGATGTCTTGAGAGGTTTTATGAAAAGCTATGATAAAATGGTGAATACCTGATTTGATGTCACAAATCCTTCATTTTTTTTTCATCAAAAAATAATCCGGCCATTATTTAAATCTCAAAACTTTTAACTTCATTGCATAATTATCATTTTCCTATTCTTATTTACACATTATATCAAATTATTATTTAGGGGATGGTGCAAAACTATTTTACATTTATATCAATAATATTTCGAAGGCTTATTGCAAAACTGCATTAAATGCAATTAAATGCAGATTGTAGAAATAAAGTAGGAAAAGGAGAGGCATTTCTCATGTTAACCCTTTCCCAAACAAGACCTGGTTTTGGCTTCCATAACAGAAAGGGCTTTGGAAAACATTGAGGCAAAAAGGAGACAATGACGATAATCAGCAATCTCTTGTTTTACCTCAATATTTTTATGCCCCCGTATCGAGAGATCGGGGGCATATTGTTTTACTACTGTCCGTCTGTCTGTCCGTCTGTCTGTCTGTCCAAAAACTTAACATTGGCCTTTTCTCCAAAAGTATTTGACATACAAAGCTCAAATTTGGTATGCAACTTTCTTTCAATGATATCTATCTTTTCCATACAGTTTGACCTTCCTCAAGGTCATCTGTTAACCCTTATCAACCCTTTACTCTATGAAAACTTAACATTTTAGAAAAATGGCCATTTCGGTGGCATTGGTGTTTCACAAACACATCTTGTCTATATCAAACTGCTGATGAATCCTAATGTCATCAACATTCATTTTGTGATCAACAGAGAATTTCAAATAAATTGAAACAGTCTAATATTTTTCTGTTTTGGAAAGGAATATTTAAGCAAATTCTTTAGATTGCTGTAAGACTTATTTCCAGATTGTCCCTCAGTAGTTTTGCACCAAAGCAACAATTTATCAACACATTGTGCCTTTGTAAACTTTGATTGAATGTTCAGTTTCAATGTGTCCTTGTTTTGTCTTGCCATTGTTTGTTTCGAGTTCTGAAAGTTCTCTATATTTTTTATGATTTGCTTGTTATGTTTTGTATCCTTATGTAATTTAGCATATTTTTGTTATAATCTTCAAATTTTGTAATAAAATAAGCTTATATACGAAAACTTCATTTGACTTTATTTAGCCCTTTATCATATAAACCTTCTTTTGACGTTCCTAATAGTAAAGGCTGTTGGAAACATTGAGGAAAATATTGATGCAATGGAGTAAATGATGATAATCAAGACAGGGTGAAATTTTGCTGTATGGGAAAGGGTTAAGCTGGGGTCTTGAAAGGGCCTCTTGTTGTTGTTGCATATCTGACTACAGGGATGCAGACCAGTTTGTACATCAGCAAGTCAGATGTCTGCAGTTGTATTTTCGTCGATGATGTTATACTGAGGGAAAAAAAGTTAAGTAATTTCGTAAGTTGTAGCTTATTTCTTCCGTTATCTGGATTCGGATTGAAATCAAATTTTTAGACAATGCTGTTTGATATCTTTACAGCAATAATTATGTCCCCGATAGGGAGGCATCATAAATTTGACTTGTCCGTCTGTCCGTCATTCCGTCCAAAAACTTTAACATTGGCCATAACTTCCTTATTACTTAACATATTCGCTTCATACTTTACCACAACATTCCTTGGTACATTACCTTTCTGTAGGCACATACTTTGGTGACCTTGACCCCTGGATGAACTTGACCTTGAACATAGATTGGCCATAATTTAAAATCAAAGCGGTGTCGGGGGCATTGTCATCTTACAGTGACAGCTCTTGTTTAAATTTTGGTTTGTGTTGTAGAACTGAGATGTGTGATGCCAAACAAGGTAGGGGTAGAACACATGGAATCAGTACCTTGTATGTCCATTTTCATCATTTATAACAGTACAACACTCACGGTGGATAATCACGTGATACAATAATTTCAGAAAATCTTCAATAATTTTGTTAATTTGCGACCAATTTGAATTCAATTTGAAGCAGAGAATGTGGACAGACGTCACGCATTAGATGGACGTGGTTGATTTTTGAAAAATCAACTGATAAAAAAGTTATTGAAGATAAACCAAATTTTTGGTTAAAGGGGGGGGGGGGGGGGTCTCATTTGCGCCCAGGCACAGATTTTCTTGTAACTTTACACATAAAATGCCTCTGGCCTATGAACTACAAAAATATGTATATTCCTTTTGCTCAAAAAGTGCATATAGGCCTATACGCGGCACCTTAAAGTGTTCCCGGTTTTCATTGATACCCGTCTTACGAAAACTCAATGTTGGCTATCTAGTTTTGATATAAATCCACAAGTTTTAATTAAAATAGCAAGAGGAGTCATTGTAGAAACTTTTGATACCAATACTGTTGGTACCAACACGCGCAAAAAATTCTTAGAAATTAATTTTGTCAGAAATTGTCAGAAAAATAGCCGAACAATTTTCAAAATCTAAAATTCTATCACATTTTTTTTTATGTTCCCGTCTTTGTCAACCTATGAAATTAATAGGAAAGTTGGCCATATATGTCTCCTGTTTGCATGCAAAATTTGGTGAAAATTTGAAACCGGTAACGTTGTCAAATAATGAGAATTGTGAACAACGGCACCTTAAGATGCTCCCGGATTTTAATGATTCCCGTCCAGCAAAAGCCCAATTTTACTTACCTAGTTTTGATATCAGTCCAAAATTTTAAATCAGAATAGCAAGAGGAGTCACTGTAGAACATTTTGGTACCACATTGTTGTTACCAATATGAACAAAAAAATTCTCAGAAATATATTTATTCAGAAAAACAGCCGAAAAATTTTCGAAACCTAAACTTCTATCAATTTTTAGCTCACCTGAGCACAAAGTGCTCGAGGTGAGTTATTGTGGTCACTTTTTGTCCGGCGTCCGTCCGTCCGTCCGTCCGTCAACATTTGGGGTGTTTACTCTCTAGCATCCACAAAAGTTAGGCAATCTTGATCAAACTTGGCCAAAACAAATACGATCATAAGTTCTCGGTCAAGTTTGATTATGGGCCTGATCGGACCAGAAAGTGTGGAGTTATCTGCCCTTGAATGTAAAAAAAAAATGCTGTCTTTAAGTTTGTGGCATATTGGTCTAAGGGAAATAACCCAAATAACCCTGTTTAAATTATACAGTCTTCATACAAGAATTACTTCCCTTGAATCAATTTTGCTAAACTGTTACTTGTATATTTTTGTGTATCAACACCCATTATTTAACAATTCTAAAAAAGTTGTTTTTTATGCACCTGTATCGAAAGATTGGGGTATACTGTTTAACTGGTGTCCGTCTTTTTGTCTGTCTGTCTGTCCAAAAACTGTTTGACTTTTCTCTAAAAGCATTTGACATACAAAGCTCAATTTTGGTATGCCACTTCCTTTCAATGATAGCTATCTGTTCCATGCAATATGACCTTCCTCATGGTCATCGGTTAACCCTTACCAACCCTTTACCCGAAAACTTAACATTTTAGAAAAATTGCAATTTCGGGGACATTTGCGTTTCACAAGCACATCTTGTTTTATTATCAACAATTTAATCAAATTGTCTGTCTTCAAAAAAGAAAAAAGAGCTGGGAATGATAAGTTGTTTGCTTTTAGGTAGAAGACCCATAATGAGCGCCAAAGAGCCAGAGGCAAAATTTGAAAAATGCCACTAATTCCTAAACTGTGTTACAGTTCCATTCCAAATATAAACATAAGCATTTTGTACGGTTTAGAATTTTTAATTCATGCATACTTATGAAAATATTTGATTAAAAAGTTCAAAATTACCTCCCTTGCATATGAACATAGAGTAAAAAGATATTTGTAAATTATTTTCTTCTTGAAGCATAATCTTGAAATCCGGCACGGTGAATCAACTTATGTGAAGTTTATTTACAAGTGTGTGTAATTTGATGCATTTCGTATGGACAGAAAGTGGTGTTTTTTCATTATGGGTCTTCTACATTAAAATTATATTGTAGTGGTATTAAGGACACGATTGATGTTCACACTTCACACTTCAGTGTGATAAACAGATGTCAAACTGTTTTTAGATATTATTGTTTATCTAATAATATTGGACACACTCTGTTATGGTACATCAAAGACAGAAAGTATGAACAAACGATTAGATTGATTTTATGGCGCTAAACCCATTCCCACACATTGACACATAGTTGCAGACGAAGAATTACATTGCTATCGTAATTCAAAGTGTGTTTTATAGCATAAAATTACTGAATGAATATGTGATATTGCTGATTATGAATTTGATAAAATTGCTGTTTTTAACTGTTTGCAACCTTGTTTGCAACCTTGTGTACACTCTAGAATCTACAATTATTGACCAATCAAGGCAAATCTTGGACACAATGTTCGAGACTATAAGATCTCATATGAGTTTCATTTTCAGTCTGATTTGACCAGAAAGACGAGAGTTATGTGCCCTTGAATTTGATAAAATTGCCATTTTTGGCTGTTGTCGACCTTGTTTACACTTTAGAATCTACAATTATTAATCAATGAAGACAACTCTTGGACAAAATGTTGGAGAATATAAGATATCAGATGAGGTTGATTTTCAGTCTGATCTGACCAGAAAGATGAGAGTTATGTGCCCTTGAATTTGATAAAATTACCATTTTTGGCTGTTTTCGACCTTGTTTACACTCAAGAATCTACAATTATCTAAAAAAAAAAAACCAATGTTGGGCACTATAAGAGCTCGGATGAGTTTGATTTTCACAACGTTATTGACCAGAAGTTCATATTCAGTCTTAAAGTCTTAAATATCAATTGAATTAATCATAAGTGTTGCTCATATCATTTTGGTTCAGGTGAGCGATATAGGACCATCATGGTCCTCTTGTTTTGTATGTTCCCGTCTTTGTCAACCTATGAAATCGATAAGAAAATTTGCCGGGAGCGCGACAGATCATCGACAGACAAATCATCGACACGACTAATTACCGACAGGACAAACAATCGTCAGGACAAAACACCTAAAAAAAGATCGACAAATAATTGACAAACATCGACACTCATCGACAAACTGTTATCTTTCACAGGCGGCAATCACGTGACTTTGTTATGATATATTTTCCTCACTTATGTAAACAAAAAAACTCGGTAAGAACACATTTTCTTAAATTTTAAATCAAATACTTAAAACTCTCAGAATTGAGATACGTACCATTCGATGCGTCGTAATCTCCGGATTATTTTGATACCAAGACCATCCCTAAAATCCATGTCAAAGCTGAATACATTCGTGCAATGTGCAAACATTTCTTAAGAAAATATATAAATATATCGCGGCATTTATAAATACTTTGCACGAATGTTCTCAGCTTTGACAGGGATTTGAGGACACATGATTGTCGCCTGTGTCTTTTATTCAGATTGGATACTTATCTATTTATAAGAAATATTGTGCCCAGTTCCCCGTAGAAAGTCAATCAATGGTTGAGTTTCAAAACTTTTCACTAATTCCATGATATATTGGTTTCTCGTCATTTCACGCTTTTTTGGAGGTTTGGGAACATCTCCTCTCATTCATCTATTCATCTGCGGCGATATCATATTTGTATAATCATTTGGTGTGAATAATTGTACAACCACCTCAGATCATTGGTTACTACGATAATGCGACAAATAATCGACACGACACGGTCGGTGATTTGTCTTTCGATGATTTGTCGTGTCTACCAATTATCGTGTCGGTAATTAGTCGTGTCGATGATTTGTCTGTCGATGAAATGTCATAGACCCAATTTGCCAAATATGTCCCCTGTTTGTAAACAAAATTTGGTGAAAATTTGAAACCGGTAACGTAAACCCCCTAGACCGACAGACGTGGAGAGGACGACTCCGTTCGAGACTGGGCAGCCAGGCCCTACCCTCACCAGAGGACTAATCGAAGGCCTGGATAATATAAACAGGATGATGATGATGATGATGATGATGATGATGGTAACGTTGTCAAATAATGAGAATTGTGAACAATGGCACCTAAAGATGCTCCCGGATTTCAATGGTTCCCGTCCAGCAAAAGCCCAATATTGCTTACCTAGTTTTGACATCAGTCCAAAATTTTAAATCAGAATAGCAAGAAGAGTTAATGTAGAATATTTTTTCAGTCCAATATTTTTGATAGCAACATGCCACATTATTTCTCAGAAATCTATTTAGTCAGAAATTGACAGAAGAACAACCCAGAAAACCTTATAAAACCTAACAGCCAATCAAACTTTTTTGTATGTTCCCGTCTTTGTCACCCTATGGAATTAATAAGAAAGTTGGCCATATAATTATGTTCCCTGTTTGCATGCACAATTTGGTGAAAATTTGAAACCGGTAACATTGTCAAATTATAAAATTTGTGAACAACAGCACCTTAAAATGCTCCCGGATTTCAATGGTACCCGTCTAGCAAAAGCCCAATTTTGCTTACCTAGTTTTGATATCAGTCCCAAATTTTAAATCAGAATAGCAAGAGGGGTCATTGAAGAACATTTTGGTACCATTAATGTGGCTGCCAACATGCAAAAAATATTCTCAGAAATTTATTTGGTCAGAAAAACAGCCGAGAAATTTTCAAAACTTTCAATTCAAATAATTTTATTTGTATGTTCCCGTCTTTGTCAACCTATGAAATTGATAAAAAGGTTAGCCAAATATGTCTCCTAGTCGTATGCAGAATTTGGAGAAAATTTGAAACCGGTAACATTGTCAAATAATGAGAATTGTGAACAACGGCACCTTAAAATGCTCCCGGATTTTAATGGTACCCATCTAGCAAAAGCTCAGTATTGCCTACATAGTATTGATATCAGTCCCAAATTTTAAATCAAAATAGTAAGAAGAGTCATCGTACAACATTTTTGTATCAATGTTGTTGATACAAACATACCAAAATGATGCATGTTCTTCTCAAATCTACCATTATCAAAAAGTTAATAATTATGTCAACAAAGCAGTGGCTAGTTCATCATTACAATAGACATATCAGCAATTTTGCATTCAAAGGCACAATTAATGTACAACAAAGACTCCTTTTGTGTTCTTTTTATTATCTTGAGCAGTGTAGTAAAAAAAATGTTTTTATCTTTAATAACTGTGCGGAAATGCTCTTGCAAGGGCCCAGCACTGTAACCGGAAGAAGAAGAAGAAAGTAGTCTAAGTGCTGATAAGCCACAAAGGAAAGTTAAAAAGGGTGACATAATAGATAAGATATGTAAAATTATGCATCTCCTTTATTTTTCATCCCCACATTTCATAATTTACTCCGCTGTTTGGATTTTTTTCTACCATTATATTATTGGTGGGTGGGGTACGACAATGTGCCAATTATTCTTTAAAATCATGTTTTTGTGTGGCAAAAGCTAAAATCAATGCCATGTATAAGTTGGTTATGTTAAATAAATACATAACAAAGCATAATGAGCTAATTACAAATGTTTATGAAAATAATTAAGTAAAATCTTAGATTTTACATTCTTAGAAATCTGGACCCTTTACACTTCAAATTCAAAAACAACACTGTTACCGGGTTTATTTTTTCTTCATATTTTACCATAAGCATGGACATACATAAGGGCAATTTTAATGTAAATTTCATAGGTTGACAAAAACTGGAACTAGGTGAAATTTAGTCCTGAATTTGGTCGAAATATTTAAAAACTAAAAAAAAATGGCGATGAGGTCATACAAAATCTTTTAGAAAATTGTTTTTTGTTGAGTAATACATACTATTCTGGGTTATACACGATGAGAAATTATTAGACATTATTTTGGGGGACAATTTGGCTCGAATACAATAAAGCTGGGAATATATGGCCTCTTTAAGTTAGGATACCCCCCATTTTTAAGCAAAAATCTTAAAATTTTTAGAAATATTTTTCCAGAATAGATTTTTAAAAAATATTTCGGGAATAACGCCGTTATAAAGAATACTAACTTCATGCCAAATTTCATGAAATTCCGAGCGTGGGCACAACGCTATGGGAATTTCTGATAGGGTGAGAACC
Organism: Fragum sueziense; assembly: GCA_963680895.1. Lineage (NCBI taxonomy): Eukaryota > Metazoa > Mollusca > Bivalvia > Cardiida > Cardiidae > Fragum > Fragum sueziense. Next base: position 26,031,421 of record OY804598.1, read on the forward strand.
CCCCCCCCCCCCTTTTGCTTTATCTTCAATAACTCTTTTTATCGGTTGATTTTTTTAAAAACCAACCACGTCTAGGTTATTCCTGACATTTTTCCACCTTCTCTGCTTCAAACCGAATTCAAATTGGTCAGGTATTGAGAAAGTTATTGAAGATTATCGGAAATTCTGAGTCACGTGATTATACACCGTGACACTTTGTTATGCTTGATATGAGTCCTCAACCAAAGGCCACTGGACTACGGCCATATTACAGAAAGAGATTGCATACAAGATCTGTTACGTTATTGACGTCATCCCTACCACTACATCCCGTCCTAAGATGGTCTCAGAGGTGTTCGATTGGAGTATGATCCTACAATCTGGCTTGCCAGTCTACCATATCCACATTCTGTAACTGTAGAAAATTCAACGTGTGTCCAGCAACGTTTACATTGGTGGTGAATTCGGCCAAAGCGAGGGAAGTTTTTTCGCGATCAATGTATTCCGTCGGTGTTGTTATAAAATATCGTAACTACGGCTTTATCGAAGCCGTAGTTACGAGATTTTATAACAACGCCGACAGTTTGTCGATACAAAACGGTAAACCCGGTCTGTTTTCAGAACAAGTTCATTGTCATTGGAAAGAAATATCTATAAACTCATATTCAAACGAAAAATATCTATACCTTGTAGCGAAATTGACCAAACGCCAATCGACAGATCGCTCCGCCCAACATAGAATTTAAGACAAACAATGGGGATGTGATCGTTAATAGGGAAATATTTTATCCAGTTAATCGTGACGTATTACGGACAAACAAAATAGTATTTCGTAGGTGTTGTTATAAAATCTCGTAACTACGGCTTGATTTAAGCCGTAGTTACGAGATTTTATAACAACACCGACCGTTTATCAAAACATAACGGTAAACCTAGTCTATTGTTAGCACAAAATTCTTTGCCATTGGCATGTCGATTGTTTTGATTGTCAGTCGATAATCGATACAGTAACACGTGCAACGAAGAACAATTGGGGCATGACATTTTTCTTATCGTCCATTGGCTAATCGATGTTTTTGATTGACAGTTGGCGTTTGGTCAATTGTTTTAGTTCACCACCAGTGGTTTAGATGGTCGTAATCCTGTCGGAGAATCGTGTCATACTCTAAAGTTTGAATGACGATACCAAAGACTGGAAAATTACAGTAGAATGTCATACGCCATTTAAGTTTCATTGAATGATGGCCAGTTACAGTGGTGGATCCCGGATTTCTGAAAGTGGGGTTCGGATTTACAATTAGGGGGTTCGTTTCCCTTTTATTATCCAATTCTGACTGAATTTCTGCATGAAAATGAAATAATAAGGCTTCAGAGGGGGTTCGTTTGAACCCCCCGAACCCCATCTGGGTCCGCCACTGAGTTAGGTTTGATATCTAGCCCAATATCATCACGTTGTCGCCTCCAAAGAGGTAATTTAGAATGGCGTTGACTTGCGAGATCCGTCCTTTCACAATTACGCCTCCTCAAATGTAAATTTCAAACGAGTTTCATCTGCAAAAGCGACTTGATTCCGCTGCCATCTTGCCATCTTGAATAGTGTACTCGCCCTCAGTTCAGCCAGGCCTGTCTGTGAACACAAGCCAAAGGAACACCAACATAAGGTAGACGTGCACGTAAATGTAAAGATCGAAGTTTGTCCCTCACATTACGATCACAACCCCATGTCTCTGTTGCATTTCTGATTAAACCGGCAGTACTTGTGCTGCTAGGAAACGATTGTGTCATGAGCACGTTACTTCGTTATTTGTCTTACGTCGGCTTGTTTAACCCTTTACCAAACGACAAAATTTTAGGATGATCCAGTTCAAAAACTGTTACAAATGACAAAATGGATGTAATTAAAGATTGAAATTGTGAGTGGTATAGTCAAGAAAATATTGAGGCAAAAGGAGAAACTGCTGGTTATCAGCAGTTTCTTATTTTGTCTCAATGTTTTCCCAAGCCTTTTCCACCAGGGACGTCAAAACCAGTTCTTGTTTGGGAACGGGTAAAAAGTCCTGCTGAGCGTGACATGTCTTGGACGGTGCCTATTTGACAGTCCTTTACTCTCAATTAGAATTGGCACTTTGACTAACACAAAAATGTTAATCGACCTCTTTGACCGCCATGTCACCAGCCACCATGCCGATGGCCTTATTCCCTTGTTCTAAAGTTAGTCCTGGGCGACGTCCCTACGGAATCGTCTAGATGGTATTTTTCTTTTTCTTTTTTCTTTTTTTTTTTTGGGGGGGGGGGGGGGGTAATGTCTTTCTTGACGATTACCATTATACTGGGATAGTTATTGCCGATATACACTGAATGTGCATTATGTGTGATTGTGCAAGACGTCATTTTAGCGTTTTTACGTCAAAGAGCTTTTAGCGGGGAGAATCAAGTGAACGAACTAGATCGTTATTGAGTTAGCTTTTCAAATTGGCAAATGAGGCTGATTTGAGAAAGAATCTTATGCATTGTCTGCACTGGGTTAAATTAACACGACCAGGGTACCAAAACTCAGGGTTGACTATTAATCTTTACTCATAGGTCCAATGTCTACCGGCATTGTGTAAATCGTCGTTTTACCGAACTTTGGTTACACTTCCAAAAGTTGGCTAACTCATAAAATGACTTGTTTTAGCAGAGCCACCTACTATCTTCAGAGCCAGTCGAACACGATGTCTTCTAGAACCACAGGGATTTGATCCATTTTTAGCTCGACTTTTCGAAGAAAATGAGAGCTTATACTGTCACCCGGGCGTCGGCGTCGGCGTCAGCGTCGGCGTCGGCGTTGCAACAAAGGTTAAAGTTTTTTCAAACATCAATAACTTCCATACCATCAAAGGGATTCAACCCAAACTTGGAATACTTATTCACCATCACACCCTTTAACTTACTACCAGGGCCCATGACCCTGGCTCCAATATATTTGGAGTTATGCCCCTTTATACTAAGCAACTTAGAAAGTCGAGCGCGCTGTCTTCGGACAGCTCTTGTTGTACTCTATAATATGGTATAAATGACCATTTAGAGTATAAAAATGGACTATGTCCCTGTCGACAGAACCATCTTTTCACGAGAGAGCCGTCTTTGAAACTGCTCTTATTCCTTTCCCAAACAAGACCTGGTTTTGACGTCCCTAATAGAAAAGGCTCGGGAAAACATTGAAACAAAAGAAGAAACTGCTGATAACCAGCAGTTTCTCCTTTTGTCTCAATATTTTCTACGCCATATTTTACACAAATTCTATCTTCAATAACTTCCATTTTTTTATTTTTGGCAGTTTATGGAAGAGGATCACCCTATAATTCTGCCGTTTGGGAAAGGGTTAATTTATTTAGGTGTACAGGGTGTGCACGTTTATTGCGTACCAAATTAGTCAAAGTCTACAGAGTGCACCTATAAAACTACAAGTGCATTAATTTTGTATTTTGTAAACATTCACTTTTTTTCACAAGACCAGCCTGTTATTCTTGGGTGCATGCGTAAATACAGATGGACTTGTACTTTTTATACGACCATGTGATATAAAACAATGCTAAATTATAAATCTACACTTGCGCGTAAATTCTGGGGTGATTTTATACAGTTTACACGTGCACTTATAACAAGAGTTGTCCGCGGACAACGTAGCTCGCCTCCACGGGAGCTTGTCACAAAAACAGCTAATTTTTAAAAAGTAGGTCAAACTCCAAGGTCAAGGTCACAAGGTCAAAGGTCATGGTCACAAATGAAAGGTCTTGGCAGGAGGTATCCATGTGTGAAATATCAAGGCTCTATCTATAATAGTGCATGAGATATAGGCTAGGTTAAAGTTTTTTAAAAGTAGGTCAAACTCCAAGGTCACCAGGCAAAGGTCATGGTCCCAAATGAAAGGTCTTGTCGAGAACTATCTATGAGTGAAATATCAAGGCTGTATCTCTAATAGTGCTTAAGATATTGACCAGGTTAAAAATTTTCAAGTGAAGACGGGACGGGATGCCGACGCCTACTCTAGGGCTGTGACATTAGCTCCCCGGACATAAAGTCCCGGCTCGCTAAAAAGGAATAATACTACAGTACTACATCGAATCATGAGCCGTGACGAAAGCTTATTGTATATTCCAATACATGTAAATTGGGAGAGAAGCATGTTTTCCACAGAATAAAAGCGAATAAAGCCACATTCTGCGTGCTCTCCGCGATGTGCATGACAGTGCAGTTCTTAGCTGACTCCAGAAAGAACTATGTCGATTTATTACAAGGCGTTAGGTTCGAGTCACATATTTCTAAAAATCGAAATCCCTCTTCCCCGTCAATTTAGACTCGCTGATCTTTGATCATTCACAGGTCGTTGTCCTATTATAGTCAAAACTTCTAACCGGCCACTTTAAAAACAATGATGATTTTTTTCTATGGTGATATGATTTTCACGAAATTTGGTATGTGAATTCTTAAGCAACTCTCCAGATTATTTTCTCGAAAAGTTACCGTTATTCTATTGAATTTAAAACGCAACGTGAGAAAAGCTGAAAAAAGCTCTAGATATATACACACAGAGCTCGAAATATTGCCACGTTCAATGTAGTACTTTTGGTCTCATGGATCGTTAGCTGCAACATAGACTAAGAAAAAAAAAAAAAAAAAAAAAAATGTGGACAAATTGTTCGCGGCATATGGCCCTAGAAGAAAATGAAAGAGCTTATGTATGAAGAAAAACGAGTCCTAGTACAACACCTAAAACACGTTTCCTTCGCAAATGCTTTAAATATAGACTGATGATTCCCGACGAACTTAAATTTGTAGGATATGTGTAAAAAAACAGTTTGTTACCTCATTTTTTCCACACAAGACCATATTTGAGGATATTTGCTAGATTAAATGATTTGTCGGTTGAATTTAAACACCATTTTACCGTGCCTCTTATTCTTTCTGTTTTTTTTTTCTGTAGTCAGAAGTGACAATGTTTTACATTTTTTTCTTGGATTTGGTTGCAGCTAACGATTTGTGGACATTGAATGGTTGAAAGTGTAATGTCTCGAGCTCTATTAAGATTTAGAGCTTTTTGAGCTTTTCTTTTATCACATATCCAAATTTGCTAAAAATTGGCAAATCTCCATGTACCTCCATGTACATTGTGCTAAAAAAACTCACATAACAACTTTCATTAAAATGTGATAACTTTTAAGAAGGCTATCTTCATTTTTAAAGTGACCGGTTAGGACTTTTGGCCAGTATACAAATGCATGCGTAAATTTACAAGATCACCTCAGAATTAGAGCTAGCTCTTGTAGGCCTGTTTTTGTAGACCTGTGCACACTAAATATACACTTTTGGCCCATTGAGTACGTCATAGGTGCGTGTCTGACAATCGACGTCTATGACTCATTTATTTATGATTGATGATTGGTGAACGTGCATTAAGACGTCAATCATTTTGACAAGGTCATAAGGTCAAGATATTTTTAAATGTGTGCATAATAATCTCCCATGTACTGCTTACTGAAAAAAGAATAAAAATAATTGTGCTTTTTCAAAGTGAAATAATATCACGTGCCGATGACTAGATAAAGATATTCGCTGATAATTGAACCCGGTTTCCCACGGTCCTCAAACAAATACTTCATTTAATCTATGATTGATGAACGTGCATTAATTATGAAGACGTCAATCATTTCGAAAAGGTCAAAATGTCAACTTTGGACACTTTTGACATTATATACATGTATATTCTCCCACACTGTCCGCTTATGGCGCAGATCAATTAGTTTAAAATACGCCGCTGGAGGCGGTCGTATATTGGCGTCATCTTATCCGTCACTCCGTCCATCAGTACGTACGTACGTACGTACGTCCACTTTTCTTGTGAGCGCAACTCATCCTAAGTTTCTGGCTAGATCTTTCTGAAACTTGGTCTATGGTATCACCTCAATTGGTAGATGTGCATGAAGGAAGGATTTTATGGTTCTTTGATTTTTGTTCCCCCTTAAAACTTAGTCTCTCGGGCGGCGTATATTGTGACCATGGCTCTCTTGTTAGTTATAATACTAGTATGCTCGTATTTGAAACTTGCATTTTTAGAATAATCAACCAAAATAGGTCCGGAACATCATCTCAATAGCAAAGAATTTGTGCTAAATATAGATCGGGTTAAGTGTTAAGTTTTGATAAACCGTCGGTGTTGTTATAAAATCTCGTAACTACGGCTTGAATCAAGCCGTAGTTACGAGATTTTATAACGACACCGATGAAATATCTTTTGTTTGTCCGAAATTACGTCACTGTTAACTGGATAAAATCGTTCCCTATCATATTGTCATCCCGATTCGGCTGAAAAGTAATTTAGAAGTGATTGAAAATCCAAGACGCTCAAAAGGCATGAAGTTCTCACCCGAACATTTAACCCCAAGTTGTATGCCTAGAGATCCGATAGAGCGGTTCAGGCCTCTTGAGTCTCTTGTTTTGGGGTTTGATTGTTATTATTAACTACTGTCACCAGGGACGAAATTTTCTCCCTCCTTTAGAAGTGATATTCACAATGAAATCTTATTCCCAGCACACCTTTTGAATTGCACAACATTCAATCAGATTGACCGAGACATGCGTCTCGTCCAATCAGATGGCTTGTTATGCAATTTAGATTTAGACATTCTATTTAGAAAGAATTTATCGCTGCTTCTAAACAAAACCAGTTTCAAGCAACCTGCAATTACGAAGTTTTTTGTTGAAAAGCGACGTTATGCTGGCGAATAGGCCTAGGCCTACGGCCTCCGAAATGTCAATATTGATAAAATCGGAGATCTATATTAATCTAGGGATGCCGATTTGGCGGCGCCTTTGGCAAAATTAATGTCTATCGTCGCTCGTGAACCAATTGATTTTCCGTTCACGAACGTAGACGAACGGTCTACGCGAGACAAGCAGGTGACGGCAGCTGGTCGGTCGATTCACGGTTGGTGATTTTTAACCCATTACCACACATTGACTCTTTTTGACTCCCTACAAGATACCGGTAATGGCTTTTGAAAACGTTGTGGAAAATGATGATATTGCTTGTGACAAGCAATTTCTTCATTTCCCACAATATTTTCTACCCCAAAAGTCTCATAATTTCAAAGGTTTGTTACATCCAAAATGTCGCCTGTAGCAGCTTCTTTCAATTAGGACCACCCTATTATTCTGTCGTTTGGTAATGGGTTAAACCCGTTACCTGACGGTAACATTATGGACTGTTCCAAATTTCAAAAGTGTTGCAAACGATAATTTCATGCGAATAAAATCACCATCATTGTGTCACTCTTTGTAGATATCAATTATGAAACGAAGAAAATGCTGGTCACAAGAAATTTCTTCATTTTCCAAAACGTTGTCCACTTCTGTCATGTGGGATACTGTATAAATATAAATGGAAACACATCTTTTAACAGTTTTCAATATCGCAATGACTGGAGAACCTTAGGATGGATTCCTGACTTTTATCAAACATCCTTTTCAAGTCTCCAGATGCTCTCCCAGGTAAGCCTTATACCAGACGGGACCATTTGGACTGTCCCAATTTGAAAAAATATTGCAGACGACAATTTAATAATTTGTGAAATCTAAAAAATATTCCATTTTAGTTTGAAAACATTGTGGGGAATGAAGAAATTGCTTGTCACAAGCAATTTCTTCATTTTCCACAATGTTTCCCAAGCCACTTCTTGTGAGGAACTCGAAATGCGTCGCTGCGTAGTAATGGGTTTACTGGTGCGAGAAATGCACAGAACATTAGCTGTGGCCGGGGAATGTACAAGGGACCTCACTGGTGGTGAACTAAAACAATTTTCGCTACAACAAGGTATAGATATTTTGCGTTTAAATGGGAGTTTATAGATTATTTTTCTAACGACAATGAACGTGTTCTAAAAACAGACCGGGTTTACCGTTTTGTATTGACAAACTGTCGGTGTTGTTATAAAATCTCGTAACTACGGCTTCGATAAAGCCGTAGATCTAGTTACGATATTTCATAACACCGACGGAATACATTGATCGCGAAAAAACGTCCCTCGCTTTTGCCAAGTCTACCACCAGCGGACCTCACGACTGAGAGTTCGACGCGCTACCCATATTGGACCAACAGGGATTTAACATTTTCCCAAACAAGACATGGCTTTGACAAAGGTTTTGGAAAACAAAGAGACGAAATAAAAACAAGAGCTGTCCGAAGACAGCGCGCTCGACTTTCAGTTGCTTAGTATAAAGGGGGCATAACTCCAAATATAGTGGAGCCAGGGTCATGGGCCCTGATAGTAAGGTAGAGGGTGTGATGGTGAATAAGTATTCCAAGTTTGGGTTGAATCCCTTTGATAGTATGGAAGTTATTGATGTTTGAAAAAACTTTAACCTTTGTTGCAACGCCAACGCCGACGCCCGGGTGACAGTATCAGCTCTCATTTTCTCCGAAAAGTCGAGCTAAAAAGTGCTGAAAATCAGCATTTTCTTCTTTGTCCCAACAATTTTATTAGAGCTCTACTTAATATAAAATCTCTTTTTTATCAAAATGCATTTATACATGTACATGTATTTGTATACACACTGGAATAGTGTTACCGTCTAAGTTCTTGCTGTTTGGTAATGGGTTAAGTTGGATCAACCGAGGTGTTACCCGTGTAAGGTCAATGTCAGTACAATACAGGAACATATGCGATGACAAAGAAAGTAATGAGACAAAGGGAGAAAAATGTTGTTTACCAGATTTTTCTGCTTTTGTCTCAATGCTTTCATGCCAGGGAAGTCAAAGCCCGGGCTCGCATTATAATATCAAACATATGCGATATAGACCTTGACTCGAAGGGAATTAGAGAGATTCTGTAACGAAGGGAGGCAACAAATGAAAAGAAGAATTACTAAAAGGAAACATAGATTTTCTCCCTTCCTAACATAAATTTCAGCAGACTTGCACCCCCCCCCCCCCCGAACAAAGAAGCTTCAGAAAGACTTTAGAAGATATTTGTTTGACAATCTGCATTCTTTTTTATGTCCTAATTGTTTCCAAGCTATATCATACACGATAGCATAGAGTAATATCGTCGGTGTAAATGCAAAACCTCGTATGTCGATTGTCGCAATTTTCAAAGTACAAACTTGTGCGCCCAGTTTAGACAATTCTCGTTGGTTTGAGATATTTTTACTGATCTTTATAAATGACACACTATTTATGAACAATATGTCCAATTTTCAAGTAAAACATTTCACTTTGGGAAAAGTTATTACACATTTCTTTCACGCCCCTTTAAAATTTTCCAAAAACGAGATACGAGGTTTTGCATTTACAGCGACGGTATGTTGCTTGCACCTCTTTGGAATTCGGATTAGGCTTTTCCAGAAATGTGTTGTTTGGGAATGGATCCTTGTTCCAATCGTTATACGGTGACTGGTGCATATATCCATATGTTCTGGATTTAATCCCACACCAGACGGCAATATTGGTTGAGTCGAAAATGGTAAGACGTAGGTGCAAACACACATCTCTACCGAAGTGTTGCTTAGCTGCTCTCTCAAATAGATGATACCACTTCGCGCTAATGTGGGCTTAAAAGATTCAGGAAAACATTGAGGCAAAGAAGAAATGGCTGATAACTAGCAAGGTCTCGTTTTGACTCAAACTTTTTTGTACACACTAATCCTATCTTTACAATAACTAATTTTGTCATCTGCGGGACGTTAAAATATCCAAATTCACACAATCTGGAAAGGTTTAAAGATGAAAGAAAATAAGGACAAAAGTATCTTTCTTTAGATTTACTAGCGATGTAAAATATGACATACAATTATAAAACACCCATAGTTTTACATCTTTTCTCTTTTTTAAACTAAAAATAACAACATTTGATTTATATGAAAATGATTTTATAATGACTGTCTCACGGACAACTAATTGTCTGAAAGGAAAATGAAAATGTGACTTTACCCATTACCAGACAGCAAAAGTTTAGACTGA